>JAJMFP010000175.1:0-261248 GCA_030574855.1 Taiozyma rabaulensis
ACTTGGTGATCTATCGTCTCTCTAGCGGTAACCTACGAGTAAAGTGTTGTTATAAATTCATTCAGTAAGCCATGATTATCATCACTCTTACTCGACTAACTGAAGATGTCATTGTTAGCTTCAGCCAAAGAAACTTCTGGGAAGCCACTGAAGATTTCTTGGAAGAACTCAGCATCAATCATATAGTTATCAAACAGGGCATCACTCATGATATCATAGTTCAATTGAGCATTGGCATCCTGGTTTTGACTACTGTCAGCCATTTGACCTGATCTGTTCATGAATTCCTTCATCTTGTCGTTTCTGGTGATCAATGGCTCGGCTGGCAAGTGTGTCAATCTGTCTTTCAATTCATCGTCATAGATGAAGTTCCCTGATAGGATGTCAATGGCTTCACTGATAAATTGAGGTGTGAAATGGGTGTATAAGTTAGAACTGTTGATATTGATAACGGTACCACTTTGTTCGTTCTTTGGGTTGTTCAATTGCATCCATTCACCGTAGGCATCGATCAGTGATCTTGACTTTCTTGAATCATTTCTGAACTGTTCTCTTTTCTTGGTTGGGAACTTGACTGAGTCTTGGAAATTCTCTTGTTCTGAACTCTCTAGGTATCTGATGATTCTTGCCATAGCTTCAAACTTGTGTGTACTCAGAGCAACAAAGCCATATTTGAAGGAAGCCAATGATTTTAACCCAACGTAATAATTCTTTGCAATCTTGTCCTTGTATGTTTGTAAGAAGATCTGACTCAGTTTGAAGTTGGTTTCAATGAAGGAATTCATTGAATCATTAGACATCTTTGGGTTGGAACAAGCACCTGATTGAAGACATTCTTGAGCATGATAACCACGAAGGATAGCAGAAGTGTTGTTGACAAACAGACGACTCAAAGCAGTGTTCAATAATGGATAGATTTCAAAGTTGTAAGTTGGATCAATGTACTTGGAGAACTTACCTTGGAAATAAGCTGAAGAGATATCATAGATTCTTCTGTGTGTTTCCAAGGCTTTCAAGAAGAATTCTTTGTACAGATCAACATTCAAGCTTTTGTTAGATTCGAAGACCTCACATAGGGAGAAGTAGATTTGTTGCTCCAAGATAATCAACATCAAGTTTTTGGTCAAGATCTTGACATTTTCATATGAAATGGCAACATAGTGTCTGGAGCCATTGTGCAAGTTGGAAGCGTTCTTGAAATCATCCATGCTGTAATTGGTTTGCACGTAATCTCTCACTTCTTTTAACAATCTTCTAAGCTTATTCAAACTAGTCTTCTGTTGAACATTGTTCACCAATTTGATAATTTCATAGAAATACTCATTCAGTTTCTCACTCTTCAAATACTCATCTCTTTGTGCTGTGTGTAATACATCCATCGAAGTCATAACCAAAGGACCAACATTGACATTTGTGAACTCACCAATTGCACTGAAAGTACCAGCTAGCACTGTTGTTCTGACATCAATATCAATTATATTGTACCATAAAGATCTTCTGATATTGGAAGCTTGGATATCATTGGTGATCTGTGTATAATGGATAGGATCACGGTTCAACCCAAGTTGATAGGCAGCCTGTGTTAGGAAACCCATTAGGTTCTGAGATTGTGCTAGCGATAGAGCATCTGAGTCTTCTGGACAATCACGATAGTAGCATCTTAGATAGATCAAAGCCTGGAAGCTTTCAATAGTCATCTTTCTAGTGATCTTGTAGACACTTAAGAACAACTGAGCAGCAGTAATAGCTTCAACTGGGATGGGAGCGCTCACTAATGGACTTATCAAGTCACTAGTACCTTGGTAATTCATCAACTGGACCGAAACACTGGCATATCTCAAGATAATCAAGTATTGAGCAATTGTAGAAGCATCACCTCTTTGTGAGAACTTCAAGGATGGTTTACCTGTGACTGGATCATACTGGACAACCCTTCTAAAGTTTTCCATGAACACATTCTCATCGATGAAAGGTCTGACTGGCCAGATGTAGTTGAAGAAATATGTCAAGTAGCGGTCAGAAATGGCACGAGGAGGAGCAACAGCCAAGAATCTTTCACACAGCAGACTTAAATGTTCAGTATTGTTATCAGCAAGGGTCAAGAATGCAAGTAGTGAAGGTCTGTATAGCTTTGCACGGTCATTGATAATTCTCTTGATTGGTTCTCTTAGGTCTCTGTCATCATTTTTGGTGTCTAGTAATAACATCCATTTACTTGCCCCATCTGGATGTTTGGATTTCCAAGTATCTCTCATCAAGTCGTTAATGTATTCAGCACTCAAACTCAAGGTTAGGAACAGGTAGCATGTGAAGAAAGCAGCATAGTGATCTTTCTTGTATGTTGTCATTGGATTTAATGGTTTGTGATCCTCATGACTCGATAGCTTCATTGATAAAGAGTTGTAACCCTCGTAGAAATCAAGGATGATATCATTAGGGGTATATTCATTAGGATGCTCTAGGACTGAAGGAACATTTGAGTTGGCTGTTGGTGTAGGTGACGATGATGATGTTTTTTCAGGCTTACTAATAGAGCTTTGCAGCGACGTGACCAGCTCAATCAACTCTTCCTTGGACTTGGAGCTCAACTCATCGCCAGTGCTGACAGTGGACCCAACATTACCATCATTATCAACCTGCTTGTTAACCCATTGAACTGGGATGTATTCACATTTTAGTCCCAGCTTGGCACAGTTCCCACATGTCGGTTTCTGCTTGTCACATTTGGTCTTTCTTCTTTTGCAATAACGACATACCAGGGATAATCTTTGTCTTTTCTTTCTTGGAGCTTCATAGACATTCTCTTCATCAGCGATGTTGTTTTCATGGTGGTTTTGCTGGTCTAGTTGGTACTCATGTTGGTACTGTTGTTGCTGAGATTGCTGTTGTGGTGGTGGTGGTGGAGGTGGTGGTAGTGTTTGTTGTTGTTGGTGATAGGGATACGGAACGATTCCTGCCACCTGCGAGCTGAACACGCTGAAGCCAGGAAGAGACGTTTCTCCCTGCTGCGAGTTTTCGTTGGCATTGGCAGTGTCTCTTGCCCTCGAGTACATGTTTCCAGCTGATGAAAAACACTCTTCGACGCGCAACAGGAAACTAAAGTGGGAAAAGTTTAGGGTTTCGCTTTTAAGATCGCCAACTTCCTTTTTTTCGGCCGTGAACTCCGCTTTGGGCCAATAAAATAATTTTACAGCTGGAATGCTGCCGGCTTTACATTTATCTCCGGAAAGCTCCGAGCTCATAACGCCTGCCTAATTTGGCAATTTGCCAAATTAGGAACCGCGAAAATTTAGGTGTCAAACGGAAGGACTATGACATAATCAGAGACAACTTCGCCTAAGTTCCACGTTTGCTTGCTTTGATCTCAACAATTGAAGTATTTAAACTCCACAGATTTCCTCAATTGAGCTGAGATCTGTATTTTTGACAATCCACTGAGATACTGAACTGCTTCAGTATGGCCATTTTCGACAAATTGAAGAACCTATCCATCAGTGAGGACCCATTGAAAGCTGCCGGGGCCACTGCCCCATCCGGTGCTCCTCCAGACAAGAGATCAATCTATCAAAACCGTTATAACTTCGGTGTCAATTTCGGTTCTTTATTCGTGTTGGAGAAGTTCATCTTCCACAAGTTCTTCATCAATGATACGAACACAGAATTCGAGGCCATCAGTGCATATATCAAAGAACATGGTGCTGATAAGACCAGAGAGGAATTGGAGGCACACTGGAACAACTATGTGACTGATGATGATTGGAAATGGCTACAGAGCAAAGGTGTCACCGGTATCAGAGTTCCAATTGGGTATTGGCATGTCAATGGTGGGTATTTCACTAAGGATACACCTTTCAGCTCCATCGCCTCAGTGTACAAGAATGCTTGGGTCATTTTCAAGAATTTGATCCAAAAGGCCAAAGAGCATGATATCGGTATCCTAGTTGACTTGCATGCTTTGCCAGGTGGTGCTAATAATGCTGAACACAGTGGTATTCAATTGAAGAAGGCAGAGTTCTGGGGTGAGAAGAAGAATCAAAAGACCGCTATCAACATCTTGGAATTCATCGCTGGTGAGTTCAAGGACTCTGAGAACATTATTGGTTTACAAATCGTGAATGAATCAGAGTTCAATAACGATGCTAATGCACAAAGGGCCTATTACTCCAAGGCATTGAAGCATATCAGAAAAGTGAGTTCTAATATCCCTGTGGTGATATCTGACGGCTGGTGGCCTGATCAATGGGTTAAATGGATCACTGACGCCGAACAAAACTTGAAGGGCCAATCACTAGGTCTTGTCATTGACACACATGTCTACCGTTGCTTCTCTGATGCTGATAAGAGCAAATCCCCAGAGCAAATCATCAAGGACTTGGATGGTGATCTGTTGACTAATCTGTCAGGTTCAGCAGATATCCTCGTTGGTGAGTATTCACATGTCTTGGATGGTCAATCTTGGGATAAAGCTCAAAACGACCGTGGTGACTTGGTGAAACGTTATGGTCAAGAATTACAAAAACTTTATCAGCAACGTGCCAATGTCGGGTCTTTCTTCTGGACTTATAAATTCCAAGAAGGTGATGGTGGTGAATGGGGGTTTAGACCTCAAGTCGAATCTGGCGCTTTACCAACCAGACCTACCGGTGCCAACTCTGTTGGTGAAGATGAGTTCAAAAAAGCATTGGACGAGGAATTAGGTGGTCATTCTCATTATTGGGACGAACAGAACAAGAATGAAAAGTACGAACATTGGAGATATCAAGAAGGTTTCACCACAGGTTGGGCCGATGCTGTTGAGTTCTCCAAATTCAATGGTAGTGCTCTGGGAAGATTGAATGCTTGGAAATCAGCTAGACGTGAAGAGCACAAGAATCATAGAAATGATAGTCCTTTCCTATGGGAATGGGAACAAGGTTTCGATAAAGGTGTTGCTAGAGCTAAACAGGCCTTATTCGCTTAAATATATAATGGGTTGAAATGTAAGTGGAGAACAGCTTATCTTACACATCACGATCGCTTTTATGACATGAAATGTTTATTAATTAATTAAAATGCTCTATGATTTTGTTTAGATATGCTGTAGTGAAACGAATAACTTCCATGATCCTTATAACCGATTAAAAACAGACAAAGAAACTCACAAAGGGGATATCAAGTAGAAAAAGAAGACGAACTAAAAACCAACACAATTGTATTTCATAATAAGACAAAGGGGAATAATAAACGAAATAGGGTATCTTACTTCAATAGCTTTTGAGTACCACTGACAGTTCTTGAAGCCTTTCTTATACCACCATGACCAATAGCAGTGGTTTGTGATTGGTTGGCAAGTTTGGATCTGACTCTAGCACCTGATGTAACTCTTTGTCTTTGCTTTGGAATAGCAGCAATGGCTTCTTTAGTTGATGGTGGAGATGAGATAGTCGTGGTCTTAGTTGTGGTGATTGTCTTGGTGTACTTCACACTAGAAGTTGATTCATCGTCATTCTCTTTTGTGGACTTGAACGATTCATTATCTTCTTCCTCTTCTTCGTCATAATCTGAGTTATTGTTAGCGTAGTTTCTTTCAGGAGATTTTCTTGGTTGACCTGGAGATTGTGAAGGGACAGCTTTATGGACACTCTTGTGTAAATTGGTGGTACCAATACTTATTTTTCTTCTAACAGGTGTACTTGGTGAGTCTGAAGTTTGTTTACTCAGTTTCTCTTGTCTTTGACGTTTCTTGAACTCGTCATAGCTTATTAGTGATGTGAAACCGTTCAATCTTTCTAATGGGGTATTATCAAGAACCATAGTGAATTTCCATTCTCTGAATTGGTTCTGGTGCAAGTATAACCAATGTTGTTGTGGACCAACCACCATACCTGGTCTGATCAGTCTCATATAGGCAATACATTCGTTAGCTGTGAAACCATGGGTATAGATCAAATGGGCACCAATCAAACAACCAGTTCTACCAAGACCGGCTTTACAATGGACAGCGATCTTACCACCATTTTTGATAACACCTTCGGACACACCAATGAAGTCCTTAACGATATCCATAGTTGGACAAGTACCATCATCAAAGATCATATCAATATGTTGGATGTTTCTCTTTTCAAATTCTGTTTTGTTGTATAAGTGAGAGTTCAGACGAACAACCATTTGGACATCATGATCTTCAAAGTACTCCAAGACTTTTTTGAATGGCTGGTTCAGAGCTGTAGAGCCTCTTGGTTGCTGTGGGGAGGCAAATGCAATGAAATCTTTGGAAATGACGTTGAAATCACCTTGATCGACTCTTTCATATTGTTCGTATTCTTCCAAGTTGAAGTTGGTCAAGTCAATCATACCTCTTTCCTTAGCTCTCCATAGACCATACACAATATCTTGGATATTGATTTCAAAATCAGCGTGGGAGTAACCAGCATCTCTAAAGCCCATAAATGGTGGGTCTATTTGACATAGTGGCTGCAAAACTTGATGTGGAGACCATGATTGGACTAAGATCATATAGGAAGCCAGTAAACAAGCAGCATTTGATCTAGCTCTTGAGTCTGAGGAGGAGTAGAACACGATGGCTTTACCTTGGTTGTCATCTTCGTTCAAGATGTTGTGTAGCACGACTGCAAATCTGTATAGATGGCCAATGTGTAAAGGACCGAAATCTAGATGGAAGGAATTGTAAGGTAGTGAGTCCTCAACGGTGAAATAGACCAGTTCATCAGTGTCCTGTGGGGTGTCGTCGTGGACACCAAGGTAGATACGTCCTCTTAGGAACTCGATAGCATCAACTTTAGATCTCTTACCCATGATGGACCGTATAGCTCGCTTAGACACACAAAGAAGATGGGTTTGTGGATAGAATGCAAAGGTGGTGGAGCAGTGAGAGCAGACGGTGGCAAGCTCAGCAGCAGGGACTCAAAACAGGGGGAAACAAGCGTATCGGTAGCTATCCAAGAGGCCAAAACAACGGTTCAAGGCTCGAATTTTCAACTTTTATGAAAGAAAAACAAACAAGTTGAAGATCTTCGGTGTGTTTACTCTTTGCCGAATCGGGACGAAATTGGCCGGAAGTCAGAACATTTCCGGGGAATTGTTCGAGAAACGGCAACTTTCCTGATCCGGCCATTTTGATCTTTTCGATAAGAAATCCGCGAATTTCTTTTTCTCGAATTTGTCAGATTCCGCGAATTTCTTTTTCTCGAATTTGTCAGATTCGCGGATTTGCACCTGTTCTCGACCAATTTCATAGAGAGCAGAAATCTGGCCATGGGCGATTACAAATTTCTGCAAACTCGTATAAAAGAAGATCGAATCCTCTTTTTCCACCAGCAAAGAGCACAAGCCAAAAGCCATCATTCACGTCTTCAAACGCGCATTCTCCACGTCCCTCGCCAAAATGGTTCATCAACAAGTCACTATCATCGGTGGTGGTCCAGCTGCCCTAACTGCTGCCCTGTATCTGTCCAGAGCTGAAATCAAGCCTACTATCTACGAAGGTATGCTGGCCAACGGTATCGCTGCCGGTGGTCAATTGACAACCACCACTGAGATCGAGAACTTCCCAGGTTTCCCGGAAGGCCTGACCGGTACCGAACTGGTCGAGAAGATGAAGGCCCAAGCTGTCAAGTTCGGCTCTGAAGTCATCACTGAAACTGTGGCCAAGGTTGACCTATCTTCAAGACCATTCAAGTTCTGGACCGAATGGAACGAGGACCAAGAACCAATCACCACCGACTCCATCATCCTAGCCACCGGTGCCTCTGCTAAGAGACTGAACTTGCCAGGTGAAGAAACCTACTGGCAACAAGGTATTTCTGCATGTGCTGTCTGTGACGGTGCTGTGCCAATTTTCAGAAACAAGCCACTAGCCGTCATTGGTGGTGGTGACTCTGCCTGTGAAGAAGCCCTATTCTTGACCAAATACGGTTCCAAGGTCTACTTGATTGTCAGAAAGGACCACTTGAGAGCCTCCACCATCATGCAAAGAAGAGTTGAAAAGAACGACAAGCTAGAAATCTTGTTCAACACTGTCTCAGTCGAAGCCAAAGGTGACGGTAAACTACTAAATGCCCTAGCCATCAAAGACGTCAACACCAACGAAGTCAAGGACCTACCAGTCAACGGTCTATTCTATGCCATTGGTCACACCCCAGCCACTGAAATCGTCAAGGGCCAAGTCGAAACCGATGAATCCGGTTACATCAAGACCATCCCAGGTACTTCTGAGACTTCTGTTCCAGGTTTCTTCGCCGCTGGTGATGTCCAAGATTCCCGTTACAGACAAGCCATCACTTCTGCTGGTTCTGGTTGTATGGCTGCCCTAGATGCTGAAAAGTTCTTATCTGAACAAGAAATCTAGGTCTTTTCTTAAAATGTTAGATTGTCCTTTGTTTTTACGTGTATACACTTTAGAGTATAAAATTTTAATGTCATTAATGTCTTAAACTCGTGTAGATGGAGAACTGTCTTACCATGTCAGCTACAACTATTGCTACAAATGCTACAAATGTCTAAATAACACAACATGTATATCGTACAGAATTAAAGATCCTCAGAGATCATAGTGAAGGGAAAGTGTACGTGTTGGTCTCTTCAACATCGGCACCATTGATCACGTAGTTGACTTTCCATTTGATCTTCACAGGGACGCCCTGGGTGGCACCATTAACAGTGAATGACTGGGACACAGAATCTTTACCAAAAGCAGGCAAGAAACTGCCACTTTGTGCTTGTAGTTGCAATTGTAAACTTTTTGGAACGGCGATTAAGAAACGTAGGTTGGAGATAGAGGTGGCTTGTAAATTGGAAAAGAAAGCTTTGGCCTCAATGGAGTTTGGTGATTGTCTATGAGCTGAGATCTCAAACTTCAAATGTTGGGATTCGTTGACGATGGAACGAGCTGAAGATTGTGACTGTTGTGGAGCTGGTGATGAAGATTGGAAATCGCCTAATAGGTCCAGAGTGTTGGACTGTTGTTGTGGGACAGGTTGATGTGGTTGCGGGGTAGATGGCTTTGAAAGTTGGGAAAAGATGTCATAATTGGCTTGTGAGGATGAAGTTTGTGATTGTGGTTGTGGGGATGAGGAGCCAAGTTGAATGTCACCACCCAGACCAAAGTTGTTGTTGCTTGTGTTACCGGAGATGTTCAAATCACCTAGACCTAACAGATCATCAATTGTGCTATTGTTGTTATTGCTGTTAGCAGTATTACTAGCTGATGGTGAGGAAGAGGAATCATCATCGAAATCAATCAAATTCAACAAATCACCAGACGATTTGACTTGGACCTTCGAAGCACCAGAGGCATCGCCATTCTTCAAAAGTTGGAATTTTTCAATCAATGAATTGACAATGTCGTTCAATTTCAATAGATCTTGAACAGCAGCTTCATCATCTTGTTCCTCGGTAATAATCTTTTGGATCTTTGGTTGTGAAACTTTGAGAGCACTGTATAATTCAACCAAAGTTTCATCGTTAGTATCAATTTGGCCAGTTTGTTCACCAGCACTCAACATTTCAGCAAAGATATCGGCTTTTCTTCTCAATTTGTCCAAATCCTCAGCGACTTTAGCTCTTGATTCAACCAAGTTATCATCTTTGAAACCGGCCATGATCTTCATTAGTTTGTTAGCTTCTTTCAAATCACTTGGTCTACCGCGTCTGACTAATTCTTGTAATTTGGCAGCTTGTGCCACGGCTTCTTCCTTCTGGATCTCTTCAATAGATTTCAAATTGTCAGAAGGATTCAACACAGAGGCGTCTTCGGCCTTGACCTCAGGGAAAGTGTACCCTTTGTAAGTCAACAATCTATGCATATCTCTAATGAACCCCAAATCGGCCTTGTAACGGGAAGTCTTACAAATGGTTTGATTCCATTCTTCAATGGCACCCAGGATCAACTTTTGCACTTTGGTGTAACGGTAAGGAGGCCTCTCTGGGAATCTCTTGACCAACTCGTTCAAGAACTCTTTACGGGAGATTTGTAAATGGAATGGATAACCACAGTTCTTGACCAGGACATCCAGCAAAGCCAAGGCGAAAATGGCAGTATGGGTGTCCTTACTGTTGATCAGACGGACAATGGTGACGGCAGCCTCACGAGGGATAGCACCCTGTTTGTCATTGATGTAGTCGGCGACGGCCAGGTTGGCTCCTAGATCCGGCTCGACCAAAGAACTTCTGCATGCTCTATCTGGGCTCAGTTGTTAGTATAAAGACCCTCGACACAATCCACAAAAAAAGACGCTAAACTCACAGATCTTTCTCACGATTGAGGAGGCAGCCGGCGTGGTTGTTCCCTCGGCAAAGGACATGGCTCTCTAAGGAAGATAATTGAGGGATGAACTGGTGTAATTGTGGCCTTTTCCCGATACTCCAAGGTTTTTCCATTCGAATTTCTGGAGCGAAATCTCCTTTAAATCACAGACAGGCCGGGTTACCCCGTTATCTACGGAGCTCGGCCGAAAGCGGAACTGATAAAAGAAACCATCAACTACGAACAACCATAGATTGTGCATCTTGTCCACTGTTTGTTTACTTTCTCAAAGCATTGGCCCCCAGGATCCCTCACACAGCAATCTTCAACTCATCCAGCACCCACTCGCGAAAACGAACAGTCTCTGACACCCAACCAAAACTACGCTATCAACACGTACCATGTCAGACGAAAGCACACAATCTTCAATACTCATAAACCCTTCTTACAACGAGGACGAAGACGATCCTCTCGGTGTGAAGAAACTTGCATTGAGCTTTGACTACCTGGTCTACAAAATTGGCGAACAAATGGACCAACTTGCCTCTGAGGTGGAGAATTGCGTCAATATAAGGAAACAAGAGGTTGATTCTCAAATGGAGGACGTCGAAGACAGTATCAAAGACCTCAAGCAATTGATCAAGACTTGTGAAGACCTACAGATGGAGTTTGTGAAAGTTGAGCAGATTGGGTACATTGTTGGCGATTTCAAAGAAAGAATACGACAACTGGATGACTACTTCAAAAAGAAATGATTGGACTGATCTACAGCTGGCAACGCCTAGCTTAATGATAATACAGTATTCATGATAACGTCACATTAAATAACACATTAATAGTCTAACAGCTCGATCTTTGTAGACAGTTTCTCCTCCTTCTTGTTTCTATTTGCACTGTTTGCAGTCTTTCTCTTAATTCTAACGGCAGCAACAACAAATTTCAACAACACTCTTAGTTTCAACTTCTTCTTGCATATTAGTTCATAATCAGGATAAATACCAACATTTTGCAACTTTCTGATATCTTTCTGTAGACTCATATTGGTAGCTTGGATAGATTTGATCATAAATGAATGCATGAATTTCAAATCAGAAATCTTGTACTGTGATTTGATGAACTTGATTCTGTAAAGCTCAGTTTGATCCTCTAAGTAACTTAACTTCTTCTTTGAAGCTGGATTGCTGTTTGATTGTTGGAGTTGACGGTATTTCAGCAGTATCTTGTCCACTTTACCTTGCAACGTGGTTCTCTCTTGAGAAACTTTGTGATACTTCTCAACCAAATATTGTTTCATGTCATTGAACTCTTTGTTTAACATGTTGATCTCTTTGTCTTTAGCTTTCAATTCAAGTTTCAACAACTGTGATTCAGAGGATGATTCTTCAACTTGACTTAGCTTCAACAACTTTTGTTTGTACTCCAAGTTCTTGTCTTCTAGTTGAATTAGCTTCTTCTCTAGATCCTTGTTTAACTTGGATAGCTCAGATTTGTCATCCTCTAATCTGAACATTCTTCTTTCATCTTGTTTGATTTGGGATTTGAGTTCCTCCAACTTATCATGTAGATATCTAATCTTTGTGTTCTTGTCATTAATCTTTTCATAAACGTCATCATTGTCAAATGTTCTGGGGAAATCTCTTCTTTGGTTTGATTCTTGTCTTTCCCTCTGTTGTAACATCTCAATTGTCTTCTGTAGACTATTCACCTCATTTTCATGAATCTTCTTCAATGAGTCCGTTTCAAGTTTCAGTGCCTTCAACTGATATTCAAGTTCGTTCTTGCTGGTCAACAAGTCAAGTCTTTCTTTAGTCATACCTTGATGGCTTGTAATTTCAACTTCTCTTAGCTTATCTCTCAATTGAAGAACTTCATCATCCTTAGCAGATAATTGTAGTCTTATTTGGTCCAATTCGCGTTTCTTGTTTTGAATATCAATTTGCAATTGGTTGTTCTGAGAACTCAAAGACTTTAGTTCCATCTGTGCATATGATTCACCTGTTGACTTTTTCATCTGTTTCTCGTTCTTCAAATCTCTCTGCAGCTTGTGATTCTTCAAATTCAACTCATCAATTTGATTCACCAATTCATCAACTTGATTTTCTAAGTTTTGGTTCAGGGCAGCTGATTTAGTGGTTGACTGTAAGTTTCTCTTCAATTCGTTGTAGTTTCTGTGAATCTTTTGGTATTCTAGGTTTAATTCAGAGTATTTAGCATCATAACCATCAAGTTCACGCTGTAAGAAATCACATTTAGTTGATAAGTTATAGTTTTGCTTCTCAAGATGTTGGACTTTCTTGACATAATCATGTTTAACCCGTTCAACTTCTTCATTGTCACCTTGTGACTGTTCTAGTTCAAGTAGCAACTGTTTCTGTTCTTGAATGATCTCGTTGGATTCCGCAAGTTTGGTCTTCAATTGATCAACCTTGGACTCCAGTGCGATGTTTCTCTCCTTCAACTCTCTAACTTCTGCTCTAGAGTCACCAGTATCTTTAACTCTATCCATCTCGGTCTCTAGCATTGTGACTCTTCTCTCACTATTCTTCAAATTGTTTTCTAAAGATTCACTTCTGTGGGCTTCTCTAGTTATCAGATCTCTAGCTTTTTCTAAATCAGTCTTGAATGCTAGTAAATCATGGTCTTTCTTTCTGTTTGCTTGTTCAAGTTGAATACACTTCTCATCTTTCTGTTGCAACAAGAACTTCAATTCTTCCACCTGACCCTCAGCAGCATTGGATCTCTCAGATCTCTGTTGTGACCTCTGTTGAATTTCTCTGATTCTTGCTTCTAACTCTTCGATTTGCTCTTCTCTTTCCTCAAGTTCTTCGTCTTTACGACGGATCTGATTCATCTTTTCTTCCACCATATCTTGCAACGTCTCAATCTTCTCTTCAAGTTTGTCAACTTCTTCACGGTTCACTGATTCAGCTTGTGATTGGTTTTCCAAACGATCGACCAGATCTTCAAGTTCACGTATCTTTGCCCTGTAATCTTCTTCTTGTTCTTCTTTAGATTCAGTCAACGCCTTGATCGTAGCATTCAAGCTTCTGATCTCTGAAATGTATCTCTCGTCATTCTCATGGTTTTCCACCACTTGGGGTTCTCTGTTTCTAGCTTGATGAAGCTCATTAGCCAACGTGTTGATTTCACCTTTGTATTCAATCAACTTTTCCTGTAATTTAGAGTTTTCTTCGTATAGCTTGATCTGTTCATTGCTAGCAAACATTTCTAGTTGTCTCTTGAGACTTGAGATCTGAATCTTCAACCCAGTGTTTTCCTTCTGTAGGTTTTCAACGGCCTCACCTTGAAGTTTCACCGGATTGGAGCCACTGTTTAAAAGATCATGATTGTTGAAGCCATCTACCACGGGCGATGAAGTCTTCGCTTGATTTGCTCTATTCGTGGAGTGATGTATGGTGTCATATGTGCTGTCTTCAAAGAAGGAAGAACCGCCGTGAACTCTGTTGACCAATGGACTGTTGTTCAGTGGGTTTCTCTTTTGGTGATATATCAGATCGTCAATAGCTTGTGACTTCTTGCTTGTTGTGTTCTTTCTTGACGTATGACGACCATTATGGTTCTCTTGACCAATTGGGGTGAACTCAAGGACGTTTCCACCTTGTCTCTGGTCTCTTGGAGTACCAATCAATGGCTTGGAGGATCTGAACATAACCTAAAACCACAAAACAAGACACGTAAAATATAGCTGGGAATGGATATAAAATGCAACGGATGGGGACTTGGGTTAGCAACAGTGGTTCACACGGGCCGGTGACGCGTTCTAGTGTGGCAAGGACAGGACTTGGAGGAGATTCAAAGAACCAAAGTCCAATCTGAGTTTATACCAATTTTTCTTGTTTACAAAAAAACACGAAAATTCGCGGATTTTAATATCGGTAACCATGGAAACCAGAGTGAAATGATAAAGCCTACAAAAGTACACCTGATCTGATTCTAGAACTTTTATATGTCTATTCTACTTGTTCAACAGCCTTCTTGAACTTTTTAAAGGCTCTCAATGCATCACCGGACTTGATTGACTTGATTGCTAGCTCCTGGCCCTCTTTCCAGTCTTTAGCCAACCCACTAATATGAGCCAAAGCAGCACTGTTCAGCACGATGTAGTCGAAGATTGGATCACCTTCGTCAAATTCACCGTTCAGCACTCTCATCAACAGTTCAGCGTTTTCTTTTGGAGTACCTGAGGCAACTGATGCGATGGAATGTTCTTTGATACCGAAATCCTTTGGTTCGATAATCTCTGTCGTGATTTCCTCTGTTTCTGGGTCAACGATCCAAATCTTGGTTTGACCAATTGGACTGATCTCATCAAGACCGATCTTACCCCAGACGATCATGGATTTGGCCTTTCTGTAACTGTCCTTATCTAGTTTCAAGACCGCTTCGGCAAAGACTTGGCCCAGGCCTTCGGCGTAGACACCAATGACTCTAGCTCTGATTGGGATTGGATTCAATAGAGGACCCAGGATGTTGAAAATAGTTGGAGCACCGATCTTAGATCTCACAGGAGCGACTTTCTTCATGGCATCGTGGAAGTTTGGGGCGAATAAAAAGGCAAAGTTTGACTCCTTCAAGATCTTTGGGGTAGTTTCAGCAGTGACTTTTGATAGATCGACACCTAGGGAGCCTAGCAAATCACCGGCACCGGAACTTGAAGTGGAGGCCTTACCACCATGCTTGCAGACATTGATCCCCATACCAGCAGCAACGATGGCAGAAGATGTGGAGACGTTGAAAGTGTTTTGGCCATCACCACCAGTACCGACGATATCCACATAACCATGAGGATCAACGTCTAGTGGGTTGATGATGTCTGAGTACTCAAGGATTTTGGACGCAGCAGCAGCGATGTATTCTGGGTGGTGGTCGAGACCACGGACTCTAAGAGCAGTCAAGAAGCTCGCTATCTGGATCTCTGATGGGATGCCTTGGATGATCAGTTTGATAACCAACGAAAGGTCTTGTGGTGTTAGATTTGGAGGATCCAGGATCAGGGACTTGATGAAGGGCGTCAGCACATTAGTGTTCGTGTCGACCATTGTTTCTATGCTCTATGAGTGTTCGCTTTGAGTGTGTGGACGGGAGGAACAAGCTGCCAAACCTGATGAATCACCGTCGATGGACATAATCGGAGAAGATCAATTTTCAAGTCTCGAAATCGTCCCAGGTGACCAAAAACGTGACTTTCACGTGACTGAATCTCGCGTCTGGGAAAAATCACAATCTTCGCGTTTTCGGCCAATTCCAATTTTCATCGAAACAAAAAATTCCAGAATGCTACACTGAAACAAAACAGACAACACCACCAAGCCAGTGCTGCCCACCAACGACCCACAATTGGCCCCTCCCACCGGTCGCTCCACTCTCTCACATCCTCCACACAGCACACGATGACTGAACCTATCGGGATCTCCTCCTTGCCTAACCAGAAGTGCGTATCTCTCACTTTTGCCAGATCTCCTCGATCACATTACTAACAGACATAATCACAGGTACAAACACGTCAGCAAGAACGGTGGTAACTTCACATTGATGGTTGCCGGTGAGTCCGGTGTCGGTAAGACCACCTTTGTCAACACCCTGTTCCAAACCCTCTTGAAGCAGCCTGTCGACAACAGATCAAGACATAAACGCGGTATTCGCTCCACCACTGATATCGAAATCATTCGTGCCGAATTGGAAGAAAAGAACTTCACGTTGAAAGTCAACATCATCGATACCCCAGGCTTCGGCGACAACATCAACAACAAGAACTCATGGCAGCCAATCGTCGATTTCATCGATGATCAGCACGACTCCTACATGAGACAAGACCAACAACCTAACCGTGACGTTAAACATGATTTAAGAGTCCATGCATGTCTATACTTCATCAGACCTACAGGCCACTCCTTAAAACCACTAGACATCGAAACTTTGAAGAAACTGTCCACCAGAGTTAATTTAATCCCAGTGATTGCCAAATCTGACACTCTATCCCCAACTGAAGTCAGCGAGTTCAAACAAAGAATCAGAGCTGTCATTGAAGCCCAAGAAATCAGAATCTACACCCCACCAATCGAACTTGATGACCAAGCCAGTGCCGATCACGCTAAACAATTGATCGAAAGCATGCCTTTCGCCATCATCGGCTCTGAATACGAATATGATAACGGTACTGGTACTTTAGTCAGAGGTCGTAAATACCCATGGGGTATTGCTGAAGTTGAAAATGAACAACACTCAGATTTCAGAAAATTGAGATCTTTACTGTTAAGAACCAACTTATTGGACTTGATACTATCCACTGAAGAACTACACTATGAAACTTACAGAACTCTGAGATTAGAACAGGGTGATGGTAACGAAATTGGTGGTATCACTACATCTAGAAAATTACACAATCCTAAATTCAAAGAAGAAGAAAATGCACTAAAGAAATTCTTCACTGATCAAGTCAAGGCTGAAGAACAAAGATTCAGACAATGGGAACAAAATATCGTTAATGAAAGAAATAGATTGAACGCTGATCTGGATGAAATTCAACAAAAAGTGAAAGCCCTAGACGATCAAGTCAGAGCTCTACAATTGAAATCTGGGAAGCGTTAAAGAGAGATCATATTCGGACGTATGTATATTAATGATAATGTTATTTTCTAGATAAGCTACGCTGTAGGTAATGTACTAGGGATTCATAAAAGTGTTCATCATTAACTTGGTGTATACATTATCATTTGTCCTTTGGGCCAACTGATGGAGAACCATTACTGGCTTCTTGTCTCTTCTTCTGTTCTTGTTCTTGGATAGTTCTTAGCATTTCTAACTGTTGACGTTGTTGAGTAGTCAAGACAACACCATTCTGTGTCAATGGTGGAGAACCTTCAACTTTTGGGACAACTCTATTAGCACTGGCAGCTGGTGAAGACGAAGATGATTGTTGCAAAATTTGTTGAGGAGTTGGAACAGGGGTAGCCTTGGAACTTAGAGTAGCACCGGCAACTTGTGGTGAGCCTCCATTACTATTACGGCCTTGAGTGTTCTGTTTAGCTTGCAGGGTGGCCAAGTACTGAGCAGCGATCTTTGTAACTTCTTGCTTAGACATGTTTGGGTTCTGTGATTGAATTTGACTGATGATAGCTGAAACATGGGCTGGAATGAAAGCCAGCTTACGGCCATTGTTACCTGTTTGACCAGCTGGTTGAGTGTTGGCTAGTTGAGATGCACCGACAACAGGACTAGCTGTTTGTGATACAGCACTAGTGTTACTGTTGGATCTTGAAGTGATACCTTGGTTAACGCCTTGAGTATTAGCACCTTGAGCAAGAACGGCCTTGGAAGAATTTGGAGATGGTGAGCCTTGTGCTACACCTTGAGCCAGATCTTGCTGCTGCTGTTGTTGCTGTTGTAACAGTTTTCTTTGTCTCATTTGCATCAGCTGTTGCAGTTGTTCAGGTGTATAAGGTTGACCATTTGGACCTGCCAGTTTTGGCGCTTGACCTGTAACAGGACGTGATTGTTGTTGAATTTGTTGTTGAACATTCTGAGCACCAGCAGCAACATTGTCAAATCTAGCAGCTTGAACACCTGGAGTTGCGCTTGCAGAAGCACTTGCAGCAGCAGTACCGGCGATTTGAGCATTGGCAGCAGCAGCAGCAGCAGGGGTCTGAGAAGAAGCACGAGCTTGGTTAGAGTTGGTTCTTCCATTAGCACCATTAGCACCTGGTCTACCTCTGAAACCATTCGCTGGATTCTGTAAGTAAGCTTCTTGGATGGCCTTATCTCTTTCATACTTTAACTTGGATAACTCTGCTGGTGTTGGAGCAACGATCTTCTTATCATCAAGACCTCTTCTGACTTGGTTACTGTTAGGTCTGGTGACACTTTCCCTCTTTCTCATACATTTTCTGACAGCTTCAAACATACTGGCCCATCTCAAACGTTTATGACCACGTTGAATAGATTCAATACCAACACCCAGAGGTGAAATTCTTCTCTTGGTAGTAGCTTGGATGTTATGGGCATGCTCCAGCCATTTCATGGCACTCATTGTATTCTGACCTCTCATGTCATTGATCTGGAATGTATCGTTCAACTGGATGTATCTTTCAAAACATTGCCATGGAGTTCTTCTCTCAATGTTGGATGAATAACTTCTGGATGGTCTCTTTGACAAATGAGCAGAGACAACACCCCAGTTGAAGGAGAACTGGTTGACATATTCAATCAAGTCTTGGTCATCTTCAGGTAACCAGATGGTTGGAGTTCTCAGGTCCAGGTATTTTAGATTTGGTGGTTGTGGAGGTTTGATAGACGTACTGATCTTTTTCTGTGAGGAGAAACCAAACAAACCTTTCTGTTGGTCCGGGACAACATCTTTCTCGTCTAGCAATTGTTTGAAATGTAAGTTGTACCAAGTGTCATCTTCAACTGGCAACAAGGCCTTTGAAACTGGGACCAATGGTGATTCTGAGAATTTGTCATCAAATGCTTGGAAACTTGAGAATGTAGGCATGTGGTCTAATAGAGTCTTATCGCTATGACTTAGATCATTTGAATCAATAAGCAACTTGAATGGTGATGCATCTTGTTCTTCATCCTTGATTCTCTTATAATCTTCAGCAGATATTTCAGGTAAGGTTGGTGGAATGATTTCATCACTTGGGTTAGGTCTCTCTAACAATTTGGAGATATCAATGGAATCTTTCTCTTCGGCAACTGGTTCTTCAGATTGTTCATTACTCTGTTCTTCAGTTGGTTTGTCATTAGCATCTTCCATATTCACATCTTCATCAGCCGCAGGTTCAGCCTCTGTGGTCTCTGTAGGTTGTTCCAGATACACAATTGGTTTTCTCTTGACACAACAGACTTTACCATAGTTCCAATAATCAGCAACAGATTGGGCAATGAACGAGCAGGTAGCTATCTTTAGCTTTCTTTCTTCTTTGAAATCAATTGCCATCCAGTTCATTTCAGATAACAAGTTATCCCAATGAGTTCTCTTGTTGTGTTTAATTGGGTCGACAAATCTTGATGGTTGTCTTAGACTCCATTTACCTTGTCTCTTCAATTCTTCAATTCTTGAATGGACGACATTAATCTTACCTTCTGTTAAAGCACTTTCAAACATTGTAGACGTAACAACTTTGTGCGTAGCTGGCATCAGTTTCACCAATGGAAGTGTTTGGGCCAAGTAGTAGAGTTCTGCAAGTGGAGTTGATTCTACCACTTTCGGTGGCAATGATTCTTTCAACACCAAGACAAGGGTTTCAATGGCTTCTTTGTTGTCGGCATCATAGAGTGATAGATAACCTTCTGGGACTTTTCTCTTGTGGGAACTTGGTAAGCTTGACGGAAGTGGCTCTAGCTGTTGGGATTCCATGGATGGAGTCTGTGTAATGGCCTGAGACTGTAGTTGTGATGGATCTTTGTTACCCTCTGCCTGTTCTTGGTTGTTATTCTGCGACTGTAGTGTTTTGAGCTGTTCAGTAGTAGATGATGTAATTGTGTCATTGTCTTCCCCAGATTTGGGCACTTTCTGCAATGGTATCTTCTTGTTCTGTTGTAATTGAGTTTGGTCTTCAGTATTAGGGTGTTCTGTATGGCTTGTGTTGACGGTGGATGAGTTTGTGGAGTCTTGTGATGCGCCTTGTTGTGATTGGGAAGAATGCAGTTGTTCTTGGTCTTTCGAGTTTGACACTTCAGATCTTGAATGTGGCGGCACCTCCTGGATGATTGGCTCGTCCTCGAAGACAGGGAGCGACTGAATGTTGAATCTCTTGCCATTGGACAAGTCGTTCTTCTGTATAAACGACGACAGCGAGTCCTTTACCTCTTTCAATGCCTCTTCATTGTTGACGGTCCGTATTCTGGTCAAGTTGGAGACGGCGTAGAGCTCCGAGAGTTTCCTCTTGCGGCTCTCGAGCGTCAATTGGAGGTCGCTCCGTCTCTTCTGCACCGCTTCCTGGCGTATTCCGTCCAGGTTGGCGCTCATTGTCAATTGTCTCTGTGGTGGGGGCCTCTATCTGTACTCTTCTCGCTTTCTTAAAAATGACAGCCTGAAAATGCAAAACAGCGCGGAAAACAGCAGCCAGGGCAGCTATGGATACCGGAAAAACGCGTATGCAAAGAGCAGAGGCGGAAGCAGTCAGATTCACCAAGGAAAGCGCGTGTTCCTCAAGGCCAGACCGGTGAAATTAGGGGTTTTCCGACTTCTGAACTCCCAGCCGGCCCTGTTTTGTTTGTGTTTTTTTTGCCGACGAAAAAAATTAGAAAAATTCGCGGAGCTTCGCGAACTCGTTCTGGAAAACAACTCGAGCTCTCAAGTATAGCGATGGCAGCAGATCGGTTATAGTTATATCCTTTGATTCTGGCTACCATATTCACAGTACAGACGCCACCCAGCCATGCCCTCGTTCCAGGACAGCTGCAACGCCATCTTGGACGACCCCAACGTCTTCGAGGAGGACAAGGTCGACAAACTGGAGGAGCTCGTGAGGGAAAAGTACCCATCCTCGACTCCAGATCAGATAGAGAAGACCATCATGGATATCATGTGGAGGCACAAGGACCCTTCCAAGAGACCCAACAAACCACAGATCGTGGCAGTGGAAGAAATTGTCACCAAGGCTGACATCCCTTCCTTTGAGAGAAGACTGGAATTGGAGAAGCAATTCCTAGAATTGGAGTCTCTAAACGAAAGAACTAGACACAATAAGACTACTTATCAGAATCCAACGAGTGAGCAGGACAAATTGGAATCAGAATACCAAGATCTGTTAAAGAGGACTGAAGATTTGAGAATTGAGATATATGGAGATAAAGCAGTCGCTTCTGATTCAATTAAAGTCTCACCAATTGATCATATCATCAAGATGTTTGGTGGTACAGTATCCAGACAAAGGGTCGAGCAAGCTCTGAAATCCACAGGTTATAACGTCATTGATGCATCCACATTGATCTTGAACCAAATCAAGAAGTCTGAACAAGGTGATCAGCCACAAGATACGAATACAACCGTGATCAACAAGCCAGATAGATTCTTCAATGCTGACTCCAAAAACAAAGTTGTCTGCTCCTTCTTTGCAAAGAACGGCCAATGTTTAAGATCAGACTGTAAGTTCAGTCATAATGTTGAAGACAAAGTGTGCAGTTTCTGGCTGAAAGGTAACTGTCTAGCCGGTGATTCATGTATGTTCAAGCATGATCTTGGTGAATTTAATACCACAAGTGCTCCCAGTACTGCTGATTCTGCTACCACCAATGCATCCACTACGACTTCAGGCCTTTCCAGTTCCGTCTCAAGTGCCACTAAACCAAAGTTTGATTTCAAATTCATCCCTTCTTTCGTTCCTTCGTCTCCAGGTTTTGCCTCATCTCCAGGCTACACATCATCCCCAATCCAAATCACAAAACCTATCAAGAAACCTGTTGCTGTGCCCTGGGAGAATCCATCAGATCCACACCTCAAGAAATACCTATCCCACAGAAACAACGCCATCAAGTTTGAGAACAACAGAAAGAGGTACGCCCAACAATCAACAGATGCTTGGAAGACCAACAATGGTGAAAAGGCCAAAAAGATGAGTGACAAGGCCAACGAATATGAAGATAAATCATTAGACGAATTGAAACTTGCCGATGATGAACTTTACGAGTACTCAGAAACACAAAAGGAAGAAGCTTGGTTTGAAATGCATGGCTTGGAGTTCAATGATGCTATTGATCAATTGAACGCCAATTTGCAAGAAGTCAGAAGTCAATACCCTAAAAACTCAAAGACTGTCTACCTAGTTGTCCCTGCCACATCCAATTACTCCGACTACAAGAAGATCACAAAACCAGTGAGCATTTGGCTAGATCATGAAGGTTTCAGATGGCAAATATTTAACTACAGCACAGCCCAATTCGGCTCCATTCTAGCATTGGACCCTTGGCCTCTATAGACTATTTATCAAAGTTTAAAGAACAAAAGGAACGTAGTTATCATTATATCTATACACAGGCAGTACATATCAGAAGGATTGAGCAATGGCGTCTTCTAGCTCACCAATAGCCTTGGTTAGACCATCATGATCGATAACAATGAAGGTTTGGATGATACCACGCTTAGCGTCCAATGAAATGACAGATTTAGCATTGGCTTCCAAGAATTGATCTTCGTGATGGTAGTAATCGATTTCAGTGGTTCTGATCTTTTTGTTTGAGTTATCCTCGGTTTCTTCATTGACTTCGTACTTTCTGGATGGGATCAGGTAATGATCATAATGCTCGCCTTCAGCCTTTTCAATCTCTTCTAAGACGATCTTGTAAATGGCAGGGATGACTTGGATAGGCATGTTGATCAATCTCTCGCTAAACAGTAAAGCGTTCTTCTTGTTGGAGATCTTGTTCAACAAAGTGGACAGCTCAGAGCTGGACTTGTGGATGTATTTGACATATTCGTTATTCTTGATCTCTTTCAAGTTGATTGGGGCCAGGAAGGCGTATGGATCTGATTCCTTACCATCGGTCTTGATGGTTGTGGTTGGAGCCTCCAATGCTAGTTCCGTCAGTTCTGAAAGAGGCAGCTTCTTGGAGTCTTCACCGATCAGTTGACGTAGCAAGTTTTTGATGGCGTGGAAATCGATGTCCTTGTTGATGTCGAAGAAGTCAAAATCGATGTTGATGATTTCGTCTTCTTCCTCTTCTTGTTCTTCGTTATCTGAAGCTTCCTTGATAGGGTTGTTAGTCATGTTTCACCCGATTTTGTAGCACACTTTCCAAGAAAACTTACGGAATCAGTTGAACTGATATCAATGTCGGATTCTTCTTCGTCTTCGATTCTTCTTTTGGACATTTTTGGTGATTTGTATGGAGTAATGGCTCAAGTTAAAGAAGCTCATCGCTGTAATGTTTTTTTTTTTTGGCAGAAAAATTTCAACTTTTGTTAAAGCACACATACATAACGTCATTACACACTCGAGCAAAATGGGTCTGGTGAATGGTTACTCGTCCAGTGAAGAGGAAGATGAGGTTATAACTGTGGTAAAAATTGATGCTGCTCCTTTGGTGGCTGCAAAGACACCAGAAACAGATCAGATTGTGAAAAGCACTAAAAACGCTGCAGCTTTAGTGGAACATCAACACTATGACGACTACACTTTTGAACAACAAAGAAAGTATGGCAAAAGAGACGGTGACGATGTGAGGAGCACGAAGTACGAGAGTAAAAAGCTGAAGAAAAGAAGACTGAAAAAAGGGAAGCCAGATGTCGTGGATGGTGATGCTGCTTATCTGGGGCCTTGGGCCAAATACAAGGACTCCAGTGATGAAGAAGATACGGGAGAACAAGAAGAAACCGACAAATCAGAGGACGAGGTGGAAGAAGCTGCTGAAGAGAGTGACTCTGATGCCGAGCCTGAAGAGTCTACAGAGTTCTACGGTGACAGTGAGTTGGACTACCAAGGACGTCCATATACACATATACCGACAGACCTCAAACTGTCGCCACCAGAGGAATGCTTCGCTCCGAAGAAACAGATACACAAATGGAAAGGCCATCCAAAGGGTACAACCAAGATCATACTGTTCCCAAAATCTCAACACTTGCTGCTATCATGTGGTAACGATTCCAAGATATATCTATGGTCAAACCACGGTCAGAAAGAACTGCTACGAGGCTATTTTGGTCACGGCAAGCCAATCAGAGACATATCATTCAATTCTGACGGCAGCAAGTTCCTAAGTGCGAGCTATGACAAGTACGTGAAGCTGTGGGATACTGTGTCTGGTGAATGTCTATGGAAGATCAAGCTGAGGGCTGTTCCGAACGTCGTCAAGTTCAATATCTGGAACGATAATGAGTTCATTGTTGGGTTGACTAATCACAAGATCGAGCATTACGATCTCAAAGGTGAATTACTTCAGACATATGACCACCATTTGGGCTCAATCAATGACCTGTGCTTCATCACTGGCCAGGAAGAGAATATCAAGAGATTTATCAGTACTTCGGAAGACAAGACAATCAGAGTGTGGGATATAAATGTGAACATTCCTATCAAGTTAATATCAGACCCAACGCTACATTCTATGCCATACTTAAGAGTCCACCCATCTGGGAAATACTTTGCTGCACAATCAATGGATAATACGATCTTGGTCTTCAGTACTAAGGACCGTTTTAAGACAAACAAGAAAAAGCTGTTCAGTGGGCACAACTGTGCTGGTTACGGTATTTCCATTGACTTCTCCCCTGATGGCAAGAACTTGATCAGTGGTGACTCTAGCGGGAATTTGTGTGTTTGGGACTGGAAGACTTGTAAACTGGTCAAGAAGTTGAAAGTTGACACTAAACCAATCACACATGTTCTTTGGAATCAATTAGAAGTGAGTAAGGTCATCGCCACTGGTTTAACTGGTGAGATATATTACTATGATTAGGAATTAAGCCAATACGAACTACAATTTGAATGTCAGAAAAGTAATGTAAGAAATTTCTCATGCGTAAAATGAAACGGATTTGGACTTTCTAGCTTGCACTTCACCGATAGCTTCAATAAAGTCTTCATGTTTGACACTAGATTGACCATTTCTTAGAGCGATCATACCAGCTTCAACAACGACAGCCTTCAGTTGGGCACCGTTGAATTCATCCGTGGATCTAGCCAATTCCTGCCAGTTGATGGAACCGTCAACGGTCATCTTTCTGGAGTGAATTTGTAGAATGGAGGCACGAGCTTCTTCAGATGGTAATGGAAACTCAATCTTTCTATCCAATCTACCAGATCTTAACAAGGCAGGATCTAGAACATCCACTCTGTTGGTGGCTGCTAGGACTTTGACACGGTCATCTGAACCAAAACCATCCAATTGATTTAGTAATTCCAACATAGTTCTTTGAACTTCTCTATCACCTGATTTCTCAGAATCAAATCTCTTGGTACCAATGGCATCTAATTCATCAATGAAAATAATAGTTGGAGCTTTTTCTTTGGCAAGGTCAAAGGCATCACGGATCAACTTGGCACCATCACCAATAAACATTTGAACCAATTGTGGGGCAGCCAATTTCAAGAAAGTAGCCTCTGATTGAGCAGCACAGGCACGTGCTAGTAAAGTCTTACCGGTACCTGGTGGACCGTACATCAAAGCACCCTTTGGAGCCTTGATCCCTAGTTTCTTGAACTTTTCAGCTTGTTTCATAGGTAGCACAATGGCTTCCACTAGTTCTTCAATCTGTTTATCTAGACCACCAATGTCTGAGTATGTCTCTTGTGGTTTCTCATCAACTTCCATGGTCTTCACTCTCGAATCGTATTCTGCAGGTAGTGTATCTAATACCAAGTATGAATCTTTGTTGACACCGACCAAGTCATTTGGCTTCAATGTTTCGTGGTCGACAAGACCAATCATTGGTAAGAAAACTGTTTGTCTGGTGGAAGTCTTCACAACAGCAGATTTACCGACTCTTTGAGCATCTAAGTCTATGTTGGCACCTTGCTTCCCTGCTTCTTCTTCAGCCTCGACGTCTAGTAACTCGACAATGTTACCAACCAGGTATGGCAATTGCTTATTATTGTCAATCTTCTCTTTGTTGTCCTTGATCTTCTCAAGCATCACCTGTTTGTCGTGGCTCAATCTTTGCAGTTCTGATCTCATCACTTTTATGTCGTTCTCCAACAATCTGGAACGTTGGTTTATGTCGTCTGTGGTGGAGTTCAGGATTTCTTGGTCTAGACCTTCATCCTGTTCTTCTGGCTGGTTGGATACTTCTTCAAGAGTGGACATTGTGTGTTTTCCTGGTGCAATTGAGTCTCTGGCTGTCCTTCGAATTAAGAGCTTTAGACAGGTTTTGTCTCTGTGATTGTTTTCGAAATCGCCACTCTCAAACTTCAGAACCTCGGTTCTCGTGCCAAAAATGGTCGGAACTCATTAAAAGGCGAACCCTATTTGCCCGTGGAAAAATGGCAGCACACAATTAGCTCATACAAAGTCTTGCGCTAATTCCCAAATATTCGACCTTATAATAGAACTCAACGTTTATATTTTGGGGCAGGTGACAGGACTCAGGACTCAGGATCACGATGAATCGTGATATACATACTACCTTACATAATGGTTTCCTCTTTCACAGTGGCTTGTCTTTATGCCTTTTGCGTCCTCTACCCAATAGCCACTTTATTTGGAATGTTCATCAATGCTGGGTGGATTCCATACACGACCTTCTTTACCATTGATACAAGAAACAGCACTGTTCATGATGTTCTTGGTGGAATAAGGATCAGACAAAGTGAATACATAGAGAGACCAGCGGTCATCCCAGAGGTTCCTGTTGAGTTTATATCGTTTGAGAGTTATGAACGTGCTTCGAATGCTCTTAGCTCCCTTGGCTCAATCTTAGAGGATTTGAAGGCTGACCCAAACACCAATCCTGAGTTTAGCATAGCTAGAGCTCTTGGTGTTCATGATTTTATTCAGATTCGTCATTTGAAAGTCAATTGCTACTCAAAAAATATTGAAAAGGATAGATTGCCAGATTATAAGCAATATGCTTGGGGTCCTTTCGGAGAAGCTAACTCCGTTTGTTTCACTGGAATGACGAGCTATAGATCAAAGAGTATTTATAATTCTGGAAGATTATATAATCAACACCTCAATGAGAGCTATATCCTTGAGCTCAAAGCTAGAGATCATGAAGAGTTTCTGAAGAGCCGTTATAGTATCAATAGAAACTACCTAATGACGATGACCCCAATAGATCTCAATGTTTTGGATAAGATTTCAGCGGAATGGGCGGAGGTTAAGCAATTTTTTGAAAGGGAAACTCTGAAGTTGGTGATACCAAAAGAGACTAACAAATCGATTGACCTGTTTGAAACCCATCAATTTGCGGCTACATTCTGGAATCTTGGTATAGTACTATACCCCATCGTCCCCTTAATTTGCCTCTTCTATGCATACATTGGTCTTTCCTTTGATCTCATAGAACTTGAGAAATCCACCACTAAATTTGCGATTGTCCCTGTGGTTCTTTTCGGTATCCATGTTATTTGGAGGGCAGCATGGAGAATCGTCTCGATAAAAGAAATTGCAGATATTGTTGAGCTGAGTACCAAGAATGATAGCAGTATCTCAGGAATTTCAGTGCTTGCAAGCCCAGGGTTGAACATCTTGGATATTGAACTTATTTTCTGTGGCTTGGTGTACGTGGTCCTGTTGCTGTCTTTCTTTGAAGGCATCATGTCCTTCTGGAAGCCAGTCAGAGTATCAAGTCAATTTAGCCCATATATTAAAAGTATGTAGAAAGGAAGGAGAGAAAGGGAGCTTTAGGTCCTTTCATTCTTGGGAAAGTCTCAGAGTGGCAACTTTGTGGCAAACCTGTGTTGGAATTGTCTTTAATGATGTCCAGATGCTAGAAATAAACACTCAAAATATCACTGTAGACGGATATCAGGATATATTAAAGATCAGGACTGTAACCGAATTATATATTAACTTCTTATAAGATAATCCGCGCACGGCCACGGCACACGTCTCCCTCATTGATATCACTTCATGCAGACACAACGCTAAGAAGAAAACTCTACTGCACGGGCTAATATTATAACTCGGGCACCAGAGACCAAGATCCGTCTTCACTTCAAAGCAAATGCCATCGACGTGAGAAGTGATCAGGGGCAACACTCCGCGTTTTGAGAAATTTTGCTCTTCAGCAATTAATCTTTCCTACATTATACTACGAAGCCAGCAGCTATTCGACTGTTTTCTAAGCATGTCTGTCATTTTTCGATGCGGAAGTACTCTAGGAGTAATTGCCATCGTTTCCATAGTGGCAACCTTCATATGTCAAGTGATAGGTTTGTTTCTGAACATACCACCTTGGATGATATTGAGTGCTCGTGATCTCACTATAGATGATCTTCTGGGAAACATCAGAGTACGTGGCAACATCACCTATGAGAGACCCACTTCCTTTGCAAAAGATACTGACATGGACAACATAATGACATTGGAGCAATTCTTGGCCGCTGAAAAGGTCCTGAATGACCTTAAAGTTGCTTTGAGATGGATCGAAGAGTCACCAGACACTTTCGAAAACTAAACCCATGCCAGAGTCTTTGGGATTCATGATTATATCAAACTTAGAACTTTGAAGAGCTCCTGTACCTCAGATAATCTGGAAAAAGACCGGCTACCATCATGGAGCAGTGTGCTAGGACCCTTGGAAGAATTTTTGAGTGTATATTATGATCAAGATGCTGAACACAGAGGTACACCTTATTTTCAGATCAATTTAGAGTATCTTTTAACAACTACCTCCCTTGAGGTAAACACGATCCAGTTGCTGGCCGCTAATTGGAAAACCTCAAGAAAATCCTTTGTGAGAGAGTCTCTCCAAGTGCGTTTGTCTGACACTCAATCAAAGAAGCTTTTGGACGAGCTCTATAACTCGAAGGATACTTACGTTCTTTACAAATTACATTTCGGT
The DNA here is from genome assembly GCA_030574855.1 of Taiozyma rabaulensis. Classification (NCBI taxonomy): domain Eukaryota; kingdom Fungi; phylum Ascomycota; class Saccharomycetes; order Phaffomycetales; family Wickerhamomycetaceae; genus Taiozyma; species Taiozyma rabaulensis. The sequence goes on from JAJMFP010000175.1 coordinate 28,713, forward strand.
TTTGTAGGTCACTTGCTTATCGTACCTTTTGTTTTTGGTTTAATTGCTTGTTTGGTTGATTCCTTCTCGGGGTTTCCACTTTGCTTTGCGGAATTCATAGTCGTTGTTGGTTTTATATGGAACTTTGCTTTGGAGAGTACATATTTGAGGAAGTTGCATAAGGCATGCGCTCAACTGTTCAACTATCTCTCAAACTCACAGTCATCTGGCGGTTTAACGGTGGTTACAGATAAGTCACAGTTTCGTAAACCCTTGTTCATAAACCCCTTGGCTCTAATCTTCGAACTTTTATTTATTCTGATTGCTTTGTCTCAAATTGTCCGAACGGCTTATACTGGTGCCTTTTTCAGCACTACGTGGACCTTTATTAAATCTTCTATAATAAATGAGACTAAAAGTGAATACAGCCAGACTAGAAGTACCATCTTAGAGGAGCTGGACGATATGGAAACCTGTATAAACCAGGATGACCCTATTGCTTGACTAGACATTAACTTGATATAGTTCTATATTTGATCAACTAGGTGCTGTTAATATTCCTGATGAGCTAATTAACTTCTAAAAGAGTTCTAGGCCCTGCTGCATGAAGATGGACATGAGAACAATACAATTAATTACCATATATGTAATAGAAAAATTAGTGCGACCTACGATTGAGCTATAATATATATATAACATTACGAGCTACTCATCATTAATGGAGTAATTTTGATGCCGTGGAGAATAATTTTGGTCAGTTTCACTACGTAACGTTCTTTCCTAATATAATATCGACGTTATGGCTACCGTATTCCAGCTTGTTTGTCTTTCTACTTTATGCACTCTATACTGTTTTCTAACCCTTTTTGGAATACTGATCAGTGCTGGGTGTATTCCAAACACTTCTTTGTTTACCATAGATACATGAAACAGCACTGCTGAAGATGTCCTTGGTGGAGTAATGATCAAGACAAGTGATTCTATGGAAAGACCAGTTACAATCCCAAAAGGACCCCAGGTCTCAATTCCTCCCGAAAGTTATGAGAAAGCTTCGAAAGCCCTTAAAACTCTCAAAAAAATGCTAAACGAAGCCAAGAGAGACCCCAATACTGACCCAGAGTTTAACGTGGCTAGAGCTCTTAGTGTTCATGACTACATCCAAATTAATTATGTGGGTGTCAAATGCTACTCTGACAACCCTGATAAAGATAGATTAAGATTCAACAATTATATTGCAGGTGAGTGGTTTGCAACAAAAAAGGCCCGGGCTGCCTGCTTCATCCTTTCTACTTAACTAAAGGCCGGTGTTTTTTTCTGCAACATGAGTCCACTTGAGAGGAGAGAAAAAGCAGCTTTGACCTTTGGAGCAATTTGCTTGGTTTCTCTTTTCGCTTTGTTTATTGTTGACCTCTTGGCAGCATGTGTTCACGTTCCATTCTTAACTATCGTTACCAAAAACTCCACTATAGATGATGTTCTGGGAGGTATTAAAATCAAGGCCGACAAACAGGCAAGACCAGTGGAATACCCGGAGCGTTCTTCTGAGGACTATTTCATCAAGCCTGAAGAGCATGCAAAAGCTGTTGAGACTCTGGAGAAAACTCGTGAAATATTGACATCTGTTGTTGAATCTCAGAATGCGAGCTCCAACTTCAATCTCGCTAGAGTTTTCAGTGTCCATGACTACTTAGAGGAAGTATACTTCAGCTACTGCTGTCACTCCAATAATATAGAGAAGGACAGGTTGCGGATCTTACCAAAGCCAAATACTTTGACTAACTTTGGCTCAATTGTTAGATGTTTTGGTAACACGTACAACCGAAGTGAATATAGAATCAACGACAGATATCTGATCACTATGACAACTCTTGAGGAGAAAATCATCGACGAGCTGGTCACTGAGTGGGATAAAGCGTCGCATTATTTCGTCCATAGGTCAATGAAAGTTAATACTCCACGGGTACTAGATGCAACTTTCTCCTCCTTTGGGGGTTTTGGCTTGGCGGCCATTTTTCTTTACGCTTTTACAATGTTGTTATCCGTACCCTTTCTAATCCTGACATGCCAGGCTTTAGATGAGGGCTCAACGTGTGTCCAAATACTAGCAATTCTTTTCTTTGGAGCAGGCTTTGTCCTCAAATGTGTTTCTACAGTCGGGATGCATATAACTGCCCATCGATTAGTTGTTGCGACCAACGCCAGCGACTCCGGGTTAACTGCAGTTTGTGGCGGATTCAACATACTAGACACAAGCTTGATTCTGAACGCAGTTGTACTTTTCTCAGGAGAGTGCTTTCCAAAGGGAAAAAAACTGTCTTATTAGAGATGCCGCTTTATTGAATGTTTAATAATTTGCCCCACGCTGTAATGTCCTCCACGAAAGCGTAAATTTATGAGATTTGGTGTATAGGATCGATTAGCTCTCAAACTACTTTCCAAAGATACATACGCTTCTGCTATGCATCCTTGTCTGAAGGCGTGCCACTGGTGCATATATATAATCTCATTTGGAAATCGGAGAGAGCAATATCTACCGTTAATGAAGAGTCAAGGTGTATAAATTCATATTTATGCCACTAAACGACTATGCTAGATTTATTTAGCCTTCTGAGCTCATGAAAAATCCATCATAGGTCTTTTAAACCACATGGGTCGCTTCTCTTCACCTTCTCAGAGTACAAATAACGTCTTAAGACGGTATATCAGGATAAATAACGCGCGCTATTTAAGCAGCTACGTCGGGCGGCAAATAAAACTTAAGTTGGATGATTATGAGCCGTATATCTATCCGCTGATTTCAATAGGCTATAGCCATAACTAAGCCCTCAGAACTAACACAAATTCACATTAAGATGCCGCCAGAATTCATGACAGTTACAAGAAAAGTTCTGTTTGGACTATGGTTTTTGGCCGTTCTTGTCTTGATGGCAGTGGATTTCTCCTCAGAGTTGTCTGGAAAAGTCTCACTGCTAACCGTGGTCACTAACAATTCCACCATTGATGACGTTCTTGGTGGAATTCAGATCAGGCCTGTTGGAGTGGACAGGCCAACAGAGTATCATGAGGCTGAAGAGAAAGATCATATTGATCCGTTGCAATTTGAACAAGCTTTGACTACTTTGAACAACACGAGAAATTTATTTGAGTCAGTGATTGAGTCCTCGGGTACAGATCCAAACTTTAACTTGGCCAGAGTCTTTGGGGTGCATGACTACTTGGAATCGGGCTACTTATACTTTCGCTGCTTCTCTGATAATGTTGAGAAGGACAGGTTGCCAAAGCTGCACTCAGGGCTGAATAATACCAAAGGTACCAGTTTCGAGAATTGCTTTGGGAACATTTATGAGCCAAATAATGCGTATTGGATCAACGAAAAGTATTTGACAACGATGACCGCACTCGATGAATCTGTGATAAGCAACTTGGCAAAGGAATGGAGTGATGTGAGATCCTACTACGCTCGCAGTACCCTTAGTATCAACCTCCCAGAAGATATTACTGGTAAGTTCCTTACCTCATTTGAACATTTACAGAGATTGTGTGGTACTGTCCAAATCGCCTCCTATTTTTTACTGTACTTTACAGTTGTCACATGGGCATACGCTGGGAATATACCAATAGCTTACATATTGCCTTTCGTTACCTTTGGGGTCGTGTTCTCTTTGAGGATTGCAACTACTACAGGGTTCCATATGATTTCCTCGAAATTTGTTAGCGATATCAATGACCACAATTCTGGATTCACTGGTGTGGTTGGACCCTTCAATTTAGTGGATGCAGGCTTGCTGGTCTGTGGTATTAGTTATTTATGCTACATTCTAGGCTTTATCTTTCAGAGGTACTCCAGCACTTAGAAGAATGGAAGCATCTGTGTTATTGAACTACATATTTTGTTAGTGTCAATGTGTCAAGTGTCAAGTGTCAAGTGTCACTATGTAGTGCCCATACCAGGGAAATAATCTGGGGTAAACTTTTAGCCAATTGAGCCGAGACCAGGCAATCCCGAGCCAATTCTCCTTGTGATCGAGTAAAGTAAAGCCTTAGACTCTTAGTGGGATCACTCCTCGTTTCTGACTGTCCCTTATGTTTCCAGACAGTCTCTTACTGCACCACTTTCTGTCTCCTTTAGCCCAACTAATTGGCCGTGTGCTTTCAGTTTCAGTGGAGTAACGAGAATATCTCAAAGCGGAAGTGGGACAGATGTGGAGTAGACCAGTGATGCTATAAAAAGGAAGCAGTTTCCCAGAAAACAACACAGTGACCAACACTATGGCCACCACACAATGCTGAGAAGAAGATTCTACTCCACAGGCTACTCGGGCCTCAAAGAGACGTTCAAGAACAAGATCCCAGAGACAAGACAGGTCTTTGCCCACCTCAAGAAGAACGCCAATGTCAAGATCGGTGATATCACAGTGGGTGGCACCATTGGCTGTATGAGAGGCTACAATGCCCTGCTGTGGCAGTCGTCCAAGGTTGATCCTAACAAGGGCGTCACGTTCCATGGCAAGACCATCGAACAAGTCCAGGCCGAGTTGCCCTCTGATGGTGAAATCCTCCCGGAGTCCATGTTCTGGTTCTTGCTGACTGGCGAGGTTCCAACTGGGAAACAGGTTGCCGAGTTCAGTAAGGAATTGGTTGCCAATGCTGCCCTCCCTGACTATGCAGTGAAGGTTCTTGACTCCCTCCCATCCACATTGCACCCAATGACACAGCTAAGTATTGGGATCAGCACATTGAACAATGAGAGTGAGTTTGCTAAAAAGTACGCCGCTGGGTTGAGAAAAGATGAATACTGGGAACCTGCCTTCCATGACTCCCTGAACTTGATCTCCAAATTGCCTGCTTTGATCGGGAAGATCTATAGCAATACCTACCATGGTGGCAAGACACTAGGTGAGATTGACTACAGTAAAGACTGGAGTTACAACTTGTCCCAATTGCTGGGTTTCACCACTACTTCAACAAACATCCGGGGTTTGAATGAATCTCAATCCAATGATTTTGTGAATTTGGTCAGATTATACTGTGCTCTACACGGTGATCATGAAGGTGGTAATGTTTCATCACACACAACTCACCTTGTCGGTTCTGCCCTTTCTGATCCATTCCTTTCCTATAGCGCCGGTATTCAAGGTTTAGCTGGTCCGCTACACGGTCTTGCTGCTCAGGAAGTTGTCCGCTTCATCGAGGAACTACACTCAAAGGCTGAATTGACTGATGCTGGTATCGAGGAATACCTATGGTCCATCTTGAACTCCAAACGTGTCATTCCAGGGTATGGACATGGTGTGTTGCGTGCTGCTGATCCACGTTTCACTGCTATGCTACGCTTTGCTCAAGAACGCTCTAAAGAGTTTGCCAATGATGAATACTTCCAGATCGTGGAGAAGTTGAGCCATATCGCCCCACCGGTGTTGATCAAGCATGGTAAGACAAAGAACCCATATCCAAATGTTGATTCTAGCTCTGGTGTGTTGTTCTATCACTATGGTTTGAGAGAGACTTTGTTCTTCACTGTGATCTTTGGTGCTTCGAGAGCACTAGGTCCTCTGAGCCAGTTGATCTGGGACAGGGCCCTGGGTCTGCCAATTGAGAGACCACAGAGTGAGACTCTACAGGGTTTGTTGAGCTATATCAAGTAAAAATTCTATACCAGTCATTAACTAGCTATAAATGTACGATTTCGTGATCATTCAAGGTCGCTGTAGAACGCCGAGGAGCTCCTGGATCAAAGGCCACCTCTGTCACTGTCTGCCACCACTTCTCGGCTAAATAAATTTTACCCCAGGAAAAAATGCGTCAATTCCTAAAAAAGAACAAAACCTCGAAAAAGCCAACTCCGTTCTCGGCCTCTGTGTGGGGCAAGTATCGGCTCCCTATATAACCTGTGTCTGATCTCAGATGTCGACGAATTCCAGCACTCTACAACAACCATGTCCAGACTCACTAGACCGTTCTCCACCAGTCTGAGAAGAATGTCCGCCATCATCACCGAAAACACTCGTCCTGAACCGGACAAGGTCCTCAAGGACATCGCTTCCTACGTCCACCACTACAACGTTGACTCGAAATTGGCCTACGACACTGCAAAACTGTGCTTGTTGGATACGGTCGGCTGTGGCCTGGCTGCGTTGAAGTACGACCAACCGAAGAGAATCATTGGGCCTGTTGTGCCTGGGACGGTCGTTCCTAACGGTACCAAGGTCATTGGTACTTCTCACCAAGTTGATCCAATTCGTGGTGCCTGGAGCATTGGTACTCTGATCAGATGGTTAGACTACAACGATTGTTGGCTAGCTGCAGAATGGGGCCATCCATCAGACAATCTGGGTGGTATCCTTGCCGTCACTGACCACTTGTCTAGACTGGCCAAGGCCAAAGGCCGTGAGCCTTTCAAAGTCAAAGATGTCCTAGAGGCCATGATCAAAGCCCATGAGATCCAAGGTGTTTTAGCTTTAGAAAACAGTTACAATCGTGTTGGGCTGGACCACGTCGTGCTTGTGAAAGTCGCCACCACTGCCGTTGTCTCCAAGTTGCTGGATCTATCCGAAGAACAAACCATCGATGCCCTATCACAGGCCTTTGTCGATGGTCAGAGCTTGAGAACTTACAGACACGCTCCAAACACTGGGTCTAGAAAGTCCTGGGCCGCTGGTGACGCTGTTGCTCGTGCTGTGAACTTGGCCTACTTGGTTAAGAATGGTGAGCCTGGTCTACCATCTGTTCTTACTGCTAAGACCTGGGGTTTCTACGATGTGTTGTTCAAGGGTGAGCCATTCAAGTTCCAAAGAGGCTATGGCTCCTATGTGATGGAGAATGTGCTGTTTAAGATCTCCTTCCCTGCTGAATTCCACGCTCAAACTGCCGTTGAAGCTGCTTTGACCAACTTCAACAAGTTGAAAGAGCTGGGCAAGACCTATGAAGATATCAAGAAGGTCACTATCAGAACTCAAGAGGCTGCTACAAGAATCATCGACAAGAAGGGTCCTCTATACAACTATGCCGACCGTGACCACTGTATCCAATACATGGTGGCCATCCCATTGATCCATGGTCGTTTGACTGCTGATGACTACAGTGATTCTATTGCCTCAAATCCAGCCATTGATGTCCTAAGAGAAAAGATGGAAGTTGTTGAAGACAAGCAGTTCAGTATTGACTACTTGGACGCTGACAAGAGATATATCGGTAATGCCATCCAAATCGAGCTGAACGACGGTACCAAGCTGGACGAGGTCGTTGTTGAGTTCCCAATCGGTCACAGAAAGAGAAGAGAAGAAGGTAAACCAGTGTTGTTGCAAAAATACGAGCGTCATTTGAACGAGCACTTCAATGATAGTAAAAGAGTCCAAGGGATCTTGGACAAGACCTATGGTGACTTGGAGAACTTGGACGTTGATGAGTTCGTCAACTTGTATGTCGAGTAGGCTGGTGAAGCTGCTAATTAGTCCATCGTATAGTTGTCAGTGGCAATATCATATTTATTCCCATTAGCTCGATGCAAGTTCACGTAGCATGGTAGATTTAGAAGTTGTGTTTGTGTTGTCTCTAACAAGCGCACTTTTCAGCATCAGCCGGCTCGGGTCATCTTTGTTTGCCCAAAACATCGCCTAACAGCGGCAATTTTGGAAATAAAGATCCACTGAAAGTCAATTGAGGTGTAAAATTGCTATCTCTAAACATGGCTATATTAAGCCGATACTCTTCACATCTACTTCAATTTTCTTGCCGTCAAAAGAAGGAGACATGCAGGTTTTGTGCCAGAAAAATCCAGAAATCCTCCATTTTCTCCGCAAAAAGCCCCGATTTAAAGATTTTCCGCCGCCAACCAGAACAGTTAAAGTCGTCAAATTACTGTGATATAACAAGACTTTGAGGTTAAAAAGCAACTACAGTCACGTTTGCGAACATTAATGAGCCCAATCACTAGCTACCAGCTGATTTCTACCAGTGTATTTCCACAGATACTCGTATTTGCTGCATGAACAGTCCAGTCCAAATCGGTGCACTTGACTTTGCGCTTTTCTTTGGCCCATTGACGCAAGTGCTGTTTTCAGGGGTCCAAAAAATCCGCTCTCCATACAAAATCACAGGGAATTTCCTTCAAATTATGCCAAAATAGACTACAATTACTGCATCTGATACTCTAATATGGCTCTGAATCGCATACACAGAATTTTATGGTATCAATCATGACTTCTTCACACATGTATTAATTTCACAGGCCAAGAAGTCCTCCGGAAGGCGGTTTCTTTACGTATTATACGGAAACTTTACGTGAAATTTCCGGTGAAATTTACGGAGGATTTCCGGAACGAGGAAGTTCTCCCGCCTACAGCGGTTCTTTAGGCGGACCATCTCCGCCTAGATTTTGTTTCGCGGGTAGAGCCGAATTTTTCAAATTTCTGCCTAGTTCTCATTAACCTGTCAAAAATGTGTCAAGCCCTGAAATGCCAGTAGTTGGCAACTATCAGTGCTGGGCCAATACCCCAGTTGCTAGTGAGTCAGCACACTTGCTGAAGCACACTCAGATCACACTTGAAAGCATGCTGTTGTCTCACTTTCTACGCTTTCATTTCGCTCGGTGCTGCTGCTATGTATCCTTATCACCGCTGATTATGCGATCGCAAATTGTGGCACCTTTAATGGCCACAATAATTATGGGTCGCCTCAATAAATTTGAAACAATAGCAGTAATTTAACGTCCACAAAATCTACCCAGCAGTAGAATACCACTGAAGGATGGCTCCCAAACTACCTTGGTTTGTCCCTCAATTGCGCCACGTCCACGAGACTGAAGAGGACCTTGCCTACCTCAAGGAGCTTGACAACTCCTCCATTAGTTCCACAATCGAAGTGAAAGAGTACAGAGATGAGGCCAATCGTCCGTGGTGGAAATTCTTCGACGAGTTCGAGTACCGTTACACAAAGGAGGAGTCATCCCGTCATGAGTGGTGGAGATGGTTCGAAAAGGACACTTCTGCCAAAGAGAAGAGACTACTGTGGAAACTGGATCTCCTGGTCGCTTTCTGTGCCTTTCTAGGTTACTGGGTGAAGTCTTTGGATCAAGCAAATTTGAACAATGCCTACGTCTCAGGTTTGAAAGAAGATATTGGGATGAAGGGCAATGACCTGATCAATACCCAGTCCATCTTCCTTGTCGGTGCCATCATCTTTGACTTGCCATTTTTATACATCTTACCTAGGGTCAGTCCAACATACTTATTATTCGGTGCTGAATTAGGCTGGACCTTCTTCACATTCATTACTGCCACTGTTCAAGCTCCTGCTGCCTTGAAGGCTTTCAGATTCTTTGTTGGTGCCTTTGAAGCTGCTTATTTCCCCATCATCCACCATTCGTTCGCTAATTGGTATAGACCAGTTGAGTCACAACGTCGTGCTGGGTTCTTCTATTTTGGTATGTTTCTTGGTAATTTAACCAGTGGTCTATTACAGGGTCAAATCTATGACTCGCTTAACGGTGTGCATGGTATTGCTGGTTGGAGATGGATGTTCGTCATTGATGGTGTTATCTCGATCAGTGTCTCATTGATCACTCTGTTCTCACTTCCTGGTACTCCATTCAAGTGTTATTCTATCTGGCTGACTGAAGAAGAGATCAAACTTGCCAGAAAGAGAATGAGACTGACTGGTCTTGATGAAAATGGTGGCCAGAGAAACTTTTGGGACAAGAACACCTGGAAGAAGATTTTCAGCACATGGCATTTCTGGATTTTCACTTTTGCCAACATTGGTGGTTTCAACTCTAACTCTGCCACCGTGGGTTCATTTGCTTTATGGTTGAAGTCCCTAGATCGTTATTCTATTGGTCGTGTTAATCAGCTGACAGCCATCCCTGCCGCTTTGGGTATTGTGTACATCGTCATTGTATGTTTCGGTGCAGATGTCATTAGAAAGAGATTCGTCATGATTTGCCTCTCGCAGATTATGAACATTATTGGTAACGCAATTCTTGCCGTCTGGGATGTCCCTGAGAAGGCTAAATGGTTTGCCTATTTCTTTGGGTTCTGGAGTTGGTCTCAAAGCTCCGTGTTCTACCCGTTGCACAATGATATACTACGTAAGGATGGTAATCTGAAGGCGATTGAGTGGGTGTTATCATATACTCTTGCTCAACAGTCTAATGCCTGGGTCTCCAAACTGTTATTCCCAACTGTCGACGCTCCAAAGTTCCATAAGGGGTTCACAGGTACCGCTTGCTTTGCCGGTGTGCAAGTCTTCTTCATGGCCTGGGGTCTTTGGTTTTATAAGAGAGATGAAAGAAGAGACGCTCATGAGAACGGTATCGTTGTCTACAACAGCAAGAAAGGTGAGACTGCTGAATCTGCTTTGTTGAAACTTCAGGGCGATGATACAAGACATGATAGCGATAGTCCACTGTTGATTGATCGTAAGAATAGAGATAAAGTGTCTGTGAATTCTTTAGACAACTGAATATACCGTTTAATAATCATGATTTGAAGCAATGTATGCGTGAGCTCTATACCCAGAAGCGTAGCGTAGTCAAATATCCTTTAGCGTTGTAAGCATCGAAGTTAATTATACAGTAACTTACAGTTATGTTTTACAGTTATCCACGGATTACAAATAAACGTACGCAAAATCAAGGGTTTGCCTGTAAACAGCTGTAAAAATTACAATAGCCTTGTGCATATGAAGTACACACGTTCCAACAGATGGTTCACAATGTACTTGAGCAGCTGCGATTCCACTGTTTATTTCATGTTGAGCTTAGTTCGTTAACAACACAGCAATGCAGGCGTTAATCAACTTTTACAAGAGAGGCAGAACCCTCGTCCCAGATGACAAGAAACCTACAAATGTTGCCTATCTACTTGTTTTGTTGGCCACTTCTATGGATAATTTGAATATAACAGGGACAATGGCTGCCTACTTTTCAATTATTGAGCATTTTGATACAACCCCTTCCACTGCTTCCTGAGTTCTTTCTGCTTATTCGTTGACTTTGGGTGCATTCATCATCATTGGCGGTAAACTAGCTGACGTCTTTGGGTCGGAGAATGTGTTCATCCATGGGACTCTATACATGTCCATATTTGCCTTGCTAACAGCTGTTGTTGACCAAAACATTATTGCTTTGATAGTCCTAAGGGCATTCCAGGGGATCGCTGGTGCTTGTTTGATTCCCTGTGCCTTTGCCTTCGTTGGTGGGTTTTATCCAAAAGAGAAATTAGCAAATGCTACTGGGCTTTTACTTCTAGCTCTAACAGCTACTTTGGGTATTGGTCTTGTCCATGGTGGTGCCTTCTCTGAAACCAACATTGGTTACAGAGGTATGTTTTACTTCACTTTCGCCATGTCATTAGTTGTTGCCATTGGGTTATTCTTCTTAGCACCAAGTGTTCCTAGAACCGAGGAGCATAAGAAAATGAAGTTCAAGAACTTGGATTTTGGTGGTGCAGCATTTTGGTCACTGGTCTACTGCTTATCATTCTAGGTTTGACTGAAGGCGGTGAGGGCTGGAGCAGACCAGTGGCTTATGTTCCTATCCCAGTGGGTGTCTTAGTTGTTTTAGCAGTTATTCTTTACGAAACTGGCTATTTGCAAAGATACAAGGTCAAAGCAGCATCTGAAGATGAAGCTGTTGAATCGCAGGATGGTAGCTCTAAGAAGGATTGGAGAGCTGAAGTTGAACCTTTGTTTCCGGTTGAAGTGGCAAAGATCAAGAACTTCCCACAGTATTACTTCTCCGTCTGTTTGGCCTATTCTGCATTAATTGTCTTGATTTCATTGAAAGTTCAGTATCATTTATACGTTGATCTTAACTCCTCGGTTTTGACCGGTGTCAAGCTTCTACCTGTGGCGGGCGGTCTAGTCTTCGGTGCTACAGTTTTCAGATCGAAAAGATATTCTAAACTGATGACTTCAAGATTCGGTTTGATGCTATCACCTACCCTAAGTCTTGGGTTTGCTGTTTGGCTATACAAGTATGACTTCAGAGTTAAGAATACTTATTGGAAGTTTGAGTTTGTCACCTTGTTTGTTTTCGGTTACGGTGCCAATCTTTTCTACCAAGTCTATTATCACGAAATCATCAGTGGTACCCCAAAGCACTTACAAGGGGTTGTTTCAGGTATCTTGCAAACTTCGGGCCAAATCGGTATCTGTTTGGGTAATGCTGCTGCTGCTACGATCATCGGTAGTATCTACAGAACCAAGGACTTTGACACAAGGGTGGAGTTTCATGAAAAGCTTGTGAAGTGTTTTTACTTGGTTTTTGCTTGCTATGGTCTAATGATTCTAATCCTGGCAACTGTCAAGTTTGGCAGCATTGGTGAGGAAGAGACTTCAAGACGTGGTTCACAAAGTCCCAATGACACTTCTACTGGAGAAGAAGGACGGATGGTGGAAAAGGGCGATGATTGTAACAAAGGCTGGAGATCCACGGCTGACTCTTTGTCTGATAAATCTGTTAATTAGTGAATTGAATTTAGCCTTATTAATTGGTACGTAGATATTCAAATACATAGAGACGGCCTCATATATTTTGGTTGGCTATCTCATAAACGTCCACCTCCAGGCGTACTACTGTAACATGTAACATCGATAGTCTGGCCTGTCTAATGAAAATTTCAAGTCCGCTGGGTCTCCGTACTAATTCAAAGGTGAGTTTCATGTTTAGACGTTTTCCACTGAAAGGCTGAATGCCTTACCGTAGGGGCCTTGCATGAGCAACTATTCAGTGCCTCATCTATACAGTTCCAGACGTGCTTTGTCATCTCTTTCCCGATGCGGAAGCTCTGTAGGGGTTCCATCCATGGAACTCCGCAGGGTTACGGAATTCCGTTTGAACAGCGAGAAAATGGGCTATGAGAAGTCCGCACCCCCATTAATAATCCGTCAACTCGTTCAACACCTATCAAAAGATGAATTTTTGGCTATTTAAGGGCATGGTGCTCCTTCCTTGTCAGTATGTTCCTCCTTTGGGCTGGTTAATTCATAAAGAACTCGACAATGCAGGCATTGACTGACCTCTACAAGAGAGGTAGAACTCTCATCCCAAATGATAAGAAGCCTACAAACATCGCTTTCCTCCTTGTGCTTCTTGCCACCTCTTTGGACAATCTAAATATCACAGGGACAATGACTTCCTATTTCTCCATCATTGAGCATTTTGACACTTCCCCTTCGACTGCTTCTTGGGTCCTTTCAGCTTATTCCCTAACATTGGGCGCCTTCATCATCATTGGTGGCAAACTAGCCGATGTCTTTGGGTCAGAAAACGTTTTCATTTATGGGACTCTCTACATGTCCATATTTGCCCTTCTAACTGCTGTCGTTGATCAGAATATCATTGCCTTAATCGTGTTCAGGGCTTTGCAGGGTATCACTGGTGCTTGTCTAATTCCTTGTGCATTTGCCTTTGTTGGTGGTTTCTACCCAAAGGAAAAGCTAGCTGGTGCTACTGGGTTGTTACTTCTAGCTTTGACTGCTAGTATGGGTATAGGCTTGGTTCTGGGTGGTGCCTTCTCTGAGACGAACATTGGGTACAAGGGCATGTTTTACCTCACTTTCGCATTGGCATTGATCGTCGCTGTCGGACTGTTCATATTGGCACCAAGTGTCCCTAGAACTGAGGAGCACTCGAGGATGAAGTTCAAGAACCTAGACTTTGTTGGAGCTGTCTTCTTAGTTGCTGGGCTGTTGCTTATCATCTTGGGCTTGACTGAAGGCGGTGAAGGTTGGAGCAGACCTGTTGCCTACGTTCCTATTCCAGTTGGTGTTGTTGTTGTTATAGCTGTGATTCTTTATGAAACTGTTTACTTACAGAGATATAAGTTCAAGACGTCGTCAGTTCTCACTGAATACCAAGAGGACAACACATCAAAGACAGATTGGAGGGCCGATGTTGAGCCTCTATTCCCAATTGAAGTGGCCAATATCAAAAACTTCCCTCAATATTTCATCTCAACATCCTTAGCATACTCTGCATTCATTGTCCTCATCTCCTCAAAGGTCCAATATCACTTGTATGTTGATTTGAACTCCCCTGTTTTAGCCGGTGTGAAGATGCTTCCTTTAGGTACTGGTTTAGTTTTTGGTGCTGCTATCTTCAGAGGCAAGTACGCTAAACTCATGACATCACGCTTTGGTTTGATGCTCTCCCCAACGCTGTGCCTAGGTTTTGCTGTTTGGCTATACAAGTACGACTTTAGAATCAAAGACACGTATTGGAAGTTTCAGTTCGTCACGTTGTTTGTATTCGGATTTGGCGTCAACTTGTTCTACCAGGTCTACTATCATGAAATCATCAGTGAGACTCCAAAGCATTTACAAGGTGTTGTTTCTGGTATCTTGCAGACTGGTGGTCAGGTTGGTATCTGTCTTGGGAACGCTGCTGCTGCTACGATCATCGGTAGTATCTATAGAACTAAAGACTTTGACACAAGAGTGAAGTTCCACGACAAGCTTCTGAAGTGTTTCTACTTGGTTTTTGCCGCCTATGGCTTGATGATCCTAATTTTGGCCACTGTTAAGTTTGGCGGTAATGCAGAAGAAGCTAGACGTGGGTCCCAGAGCACCAACGCCACTACCAAAGGTGAACAAGCAGTAGAGAAGTTTGGCGAGAGTAATGAGAGCTGGAGATCCACAGCAGACATCTGATTCGAGCGGTAGATATATAATGCTTTATTAGATATACAAACAGCAGTGATACTATGTAAGCTTTCACTACACACTACACACCCAGGAACACCCGAACACCACACCCAGCGACATTCAGACACACACACCGACGTGAGAGCACACACCGACGTGAGAGCGGTGTGTGCATCTCTCGTACCCCAGATTTGTCTGTCAAACTTTAAATAGATGTGAAGAGAGTGAAATTATATGTATGGAATTCTCTTTGGGCCATTTCATACCGTTTGCGCCTGTTTCCACTCTGAAATTATTCTTGTAGCTAGTGAATAGACCGCAAAGCCCCTGAGGTAGTTGTCGATGGATAGCGTGGCTATATCTTCCATTAAAAAGTCACTCTTTCAAGTTATGAAATCTCTGTGGTACATATAAAGCCGCATTTGCCCTATACTACTTGTGCCAAGTGGATTGAGGTCCTCAGTTACCATTCTTGGAGTGCAAGAGCTCATTCTTTCTGTGTCACTTCACAGCTCGGACTTCTGAACCACTTCTCCGACACAACGCCAACGCACAAAATGCGATAGTTCAATCATCTGAAACCCCTTGATGCCCTAAAAGGGGCGTTAATTCTCATATTCTATATGATCTCTTTATTCTAGTGTACCTTTCCCTGTATTTAGTGTGCTTAGTGCCGAAATGGTGCTCAGGTCAAATTTCCGCCTAAGGTCTAGGCAGAGCGCGAGTTTTCTAGAAATCTGGAAAAATCAGAAACTGATAAAGTCATCCTACAAGCAGGCTAATGCTCCGCAGAAGTGTCCAATTACTCCAAAAGACCCGCTCAGCAAGCTACAAAGTCATGTCCCTAGAACCATACACTGCAGAAAGACAATCAGAGCTCTTCCAGAACTTCACACGCATCCAGGACGAGATCTCTGCCGTGGAGACAAAATTCACACATAAGGTCGATCTGATCGCTGTCTCCAAGTTGAAACCTGCCAGTGACATACAGGCCTTGTACGACAAGGGTATCCGTCATTTCGGTGAAAACTACGTCCAAGAACTGATTGGTAAAGCTAAGGTCCTACCTAAAGACATCCAATGGCACTTCATTGGTGGGTTGCAAACCAACAAATGTAAGGACTTATCTACAAACATCCCAAATCTGTACTCTGTGGAAACAATTGACTCATTGAAGAAAGCAAAGAAGCTAAACGACACAAGAGAAGGTCATGGTGATGTGATCAATGTGTTTCTGCAAATCAATACCTCTGAAGAAGAGCAAAAATCAGGGTTATTGCCATCCGATGCTGCGATCAATGAAGTTGTCGAATACTTGCTAAGCGATGACTCCAAGAATGTCAAACTAGAGGGCCTTATGACCATTGGCTCCTTTGAACAATCACATGCTGATGGAGAAGAAAATCCAGACTTCACTAAGCTATACAACTTGAAGAAATTGCTTGATGAGAAATACGGTACCGATTTGAAACTATCAATGGGTATGAGTGCTGATTTCAAACAAGCTATCAAGCAAGGTACTTCCTACGTCAGAGTTGGTACTGATATCTTCGGCTCCAGACCACCAAAAAATTAGAATAAATAATAATATCATGTCATTAATGTTGGAAGAACTTTGTAATGCTCTCGGCAATCAAGTCTGGGATCCTTGGGCTCGTGGCCCTCACTATAAACTGCAGCTCATTTTCAGAAAGTCTCATAGCTTTCAATAGAACACCAAAGTTACCCTTGGCCTTGGTGTGTAGGATACCAGAAGCCAGAAACTCGTTGGTGACTTCATCAACGATACTCAACCCTAATTTCTCCAGTAGTCTGATGATCCAGACGTCGTCAATGGCATTTCTGGCTCTAACAACTTGTTTCGTTTCACCTTGTGGACCCAAGGAATCAATCTTGGACCAATGTTGTGAGAATTGGCCAAAGCTCAAGGCAGTTGGAGATAGAAATTTTGTCAAGAAGATTGGCAATTTCAGTCTGACATTGTTGAATCCACCACCAGAGTTGAATTGAATTCGTAAATTTGGAATCTCATCAAATGGAACAATAGGATTTCTTAAAACCACTTCATACGCAGTAGTTGTCTTACCATTGATTGGGATCGTAGGTTCAGGCAGCTCAATGGAATTCAAAACAACATCAGGTTTCACGGTCTTGTAATTGGTCAATGATGCAATGAAGGAGGTCAATGGACGTGGTGATTTGTTCGTGAATGTCAGAGTCAATGATAGAGTGTCCTTGGAGCTTTGGTTCTTACTTAGACGAAGAATGATCTTGATCAATGAGTTCTCAAAGAAGATACCTTGATTGAATTCGAAAAGTCTGTAGAAACCTTGCTGCCAGTTTGGAGTCAGCGGGCCATCTTTAACTTGTTGAGTTTGAATAGCATTGTCAGATTCACCAAATGGGTCACTTATGCTCACTTCACTAACTTCTTCAGTGACTAGTGATAGGTCAGCTTCATGGCCTTGCTTCAGCTTTTGTGTCAAATTATCTGTACTCTGGATCAATTCTTTCTTAGCGGCAGGGTTTGTTTGGCCAAGCTTCAACAATAGTCTGTTTTCCCTGGTGTTGAAAACCGGTATCTCGTCAAAGATGATGGTGAATAACACTTGCCCTTCCTTGGTGTTCAATTTTTGAATTAATGTCAAATATTCAAAGGAACGTTGTTGCAGCTCTGAATTGATGGAGTTCACCTCTAGTCTCAAGATCTTGATCACATTTGATTTCAGCAGCTTATCCTCAAGATTATACCTTAGCATTTTCAAGAACGTGGAAAGTATCATGACTCTAGTATGATTTGAAACATAGAAGTAGATATTTGCAAAGATACCAAATTGCTGCTTCATTGGAACTTCATCTGTGATCAAGACACCAAATTCACCGATGATATAAGTAGCGATCTTAACCATTGCTTCTGTAAACTTTGGTTTGGCAATGTATTTCAGAATTTCTCTGCAAGAGTACTTCTGTAATGATTCATTGTTGACAATGATTTGGACAATTCTTTCCCAGATGGACTCATTCAAAGATGTACCTGAGTTATCAATCAGTTCAAGCATGGTCTTAACATACCAAGATGGTTCAGATGCATATTTTTCAGCCAGGATGGAGATCTTGATAGCAATTTCCTGCTTGATAATGTGGTCAGAAGTTTTCAAAATCTTCAAAAGCTCCTCAATGATGAAATTGATGGATTCAGCGTTGGCCAATGTATAGATCAGATCCAAGCTCTTCTTGCAGATAGAGACATCTTGCTCTTTAAGCAGGTGCAACACTTTCATTAGATGTTTTTGAGGGTTTCTTGGCTGTGAGTTTCTCGAACTTAAGGTGATCAAGGAATTCAATGCTAAGTATCTTGTGTTCAGTTCTGTAGAGTCCAAAAGCATAGAAATGGCATCAATTGAGGATTCCAGTGCTTCAGGTGATGGATTTAATAAACCAGCTAGATTGATCATTGAGAATAGGACAGCATTGTGTGCGTTTCTAACCGATGAATCAGTCGTTTTCTTTGTGGTGAATTCAATGACTTTTGTAACACATTCTCTCAGCGTTCTCAGTGTATGCAGATCCACATTGATATCTTGAGCTTCAGGTATCAAAATGGTGAATAACTTGGTAATTTTGACGATCAACCATGGGTTAGCGATCTTTCCAAAAAAATGTTCTCTTGGAAGTCTATCACTCTCGAGCACCAGTATACTCAACTTCTTGGTCAAGGTAGGGATCAATGATTGTGCTTGGACAAAGTCAATCTCCGTGGCAATGAATTCGATCAATGGTAGCACCGATATCACCACACCTAGCTCGGGATCATCTGCTAATGCAAGTATTCTTGGTATCCATGATTCGTGTCTCAAAAGGATATCCTTGTTGGACTTCACAAGCTTCAATAAAGCCAACGATGATCTCTTCTTAATCAATGGAGATGATGTAGGTGATCTCAGTTGTTGAAACACGTCTTCCACCAGCACGTCGGCCCATAAAGCATTACCGAGCGTGGCTATGCATTGTAATGCAAGGGCATTGGTCTCTGTGTTTGGTGAGTTCAGGTCATTCTTGATGGAATTGACTATCAGATTGATGAACTCTAGTTCATTTTCATTGGAATCTTTAGTGGTGAATAGGATCTGTGTAGCCAAATAGCCGGTGAACTTCTCAGAATACACTTTTGATGAAATCAGTTCAAGTATTTGTTGTGTCCCGAATGTGACATTGAAAGTGGAGATATTGCAACTCGCCGTCAAATAAATGTAAATCAGCTTGGTAATATACTTCTTCCGTTGATATCCTGACAGCTTTTCATTGTTACTGAACTGTTTCTGGATATTGACAATCTCTGAGTTTATCCTTTGGTCTTGCTCTTCCTTGGAGTTGACGGATCGTAAATCAAGAATGAACTGCTGTAAACCTTTCATCTGAGCACCCATTTTGGAGGATCTATGGACTTAGTGGAACCAATTATTCGATATTTTCGAGGAAATTCACCTGGTTAACTTCGAAACGTTCAGCTCTTGCGATCAACTGGATCAATGGACATAAATAGGTATAACTAAACATGTACAACCGATTCGAAATTCCTAAAATATTCGCGAAATAGTTTGTTGCTTATGTAAGCATTTGCAAGACTTGGTGTCTCACAAATTTTCAAAGTCAAAAAAATCCGTGATAGTTTAGTGGCTAGAATCACCGTTTGTCGTTTGACAGTACATGGTAGACCGGGGTTCAATTCCCCGTCGCGGAGCTTTCTTTTTGCCTTTTTTTTGCTTGTGGAGGTGCTTGTGAGTATCCTAGCATATACCATGTGCCTCGTGGAGTTTGGCTACCCTTCTCTTAGCTATTGTTTTAAATTTCATAACTATATATTTGTCGGTCGTTCTTTTCGAAGGATAGCGCTAAAAAGTTTAAAGTGAATAACGCACCGAAATACACTACATTCAAACGTCATTTTCTCATTCATAGTGTACATTAGGTGTAGCATGGTACCATCTACTTCTCAGTTGGGTCAACTTGGAAGATTTTACCTGGGTTTAAGATTCTCAATGGATCAAGGGCCAACTTCAACTTACGTTGTAAATCGACACCTTCAACGCCGAACTCTTCGATTAAACCCTCTCTTTTGTTCAAGCCAACACCGTATTGACCAGAGATGGAGCCGTCTAAAGACAATGCACGCTTTTGTAAGTTCTTGTTGATTTGTTCGATTTCAGCCTTCTTAGCAGGATCGTACAAGACGATTGGAAGGAAGTTACCTGCGTCGGATCTGGAATAACCACCAATGTAGATACCTTCGACAGAGTTTATTTCCTTGGTGGTTTCTTCAATCAATTGGGCAAGGTTTGAAACTGGGACAGTGACATCCAATGAATGGTAAAGTTTAGCACCTGGAATCTTTGGTTTAGCGTACTTGAAAGAAGCAGGGTATGCTAATTTCACAGTTGACCATAGGTCTTTGTTGGATTGATCGTTCCAAGAACTTGAGTATTTAGATGAATTGTTTGATTTGACTAAGGACTCAATTGATTTGATTTGAGCTTTCAAGACGGATTCATCGATATCAGCGATCTTGATGAACAAAGTAGGTGAGACAGGTAGTTGGTATTTGCTGATGCCACTTTGGTTGATCACATCAATTAAGTTTGAATCGATCAGTTGAACTTCTTCAGCCTTGATACCTTGTTTAGCTAAAGCACTGATGGCACTAGTGGCATCTTTTAAAGTTGGGAAACTAGCGACATTGACTCTTTCGAATTTAGGCTTTGGATGAGCCTTCAAGGTGGCTTCGGTGATAACCCCTAGTGTACCTTCTGAACCAATAAACAAGCCAGTTAAATTGTAACCAGCACTTGATTTAGGTGGTCTGTTCTTGGTTTTGACAATGGTACCATCGGCTAAGACAACAGTCAAGTTGATAACGTTTTCCCTTGTCGTACCATACTTAACAGCGTTTGGAGATGATGAGCTAGTATTGATGAACCCACCAACTAGGCCACCAGGGCCTGGAATAGCAGGATAAAATAAGCCTTTTTCGCCCAATGCATCGTTCAAATCATTCCAACTAACAGCAGGTTGAACAACAACATCACCATCTTGTTCGTTGATTTTGATGATGTTATGTAAGTTACCCAGATCTAAGATGATCCCGTGCTTGGTGATGGTCTTTTGACCTTCTAGGGAGGTGTTACCTGATAATGGGAAGACTGGGATTTTGTACTCATGGGCAACTTTCAAGATTTCAGACACCTCTTCTGTGGATTTTGGGTGGACAATTAGATCCGATTTGTCTTCATCAGACTTGACACTAGCATCTAAAGAGTAGTTGGCAAAGTCTTCTTTCTTATATGAGAAGCCTTCTTCGCCAACGATCTTTTCAATCTTCTTGAAACCCAACTTCAAAGTGGTACCAGTAGCGTACACAGGGGCATTGATCTTGGATAGTTCAGCAGTAGAACCTAGTGGATATAAGTTGTCTGGAGGGTTCAATTCCAAGGAAGAATTACCATAGAAGTAGCCGGCACCGGCACCACCAAGTAGTAAAAGTGTACCGATAGCATAAGTACCGGTGTTGGACGCCTTTGGTGGAACTGCGGTGGACTGGTATCTGACTGAACGGGCAGTTGTTCTTCTTATGATGGATCTAGCACTTTGTCTAAGCATATTGACTCCTTTTCTTTGTTCAATTGACTCTAGATAAAGTAGATGTGGATGAGTAAAATCATTTTTGAGAGTTGTAGATTATTTACTCAGGCACATAATTTTGTAACTGTGGTGTCAAGTGCACCTCATTGATCAAATCATCGGCCACAGTTTTTCGACCGAGACGATCAAGATCGGGATCTCATTATAACCTACGGCGAGTTTCCCAAAACCACATTTTTTCGACACCGTTCAATCGGTTTTTGTCCAATTGGAGTGCTATGTGGAGCAGGTAGCTCGGGTTCTCTGGAATGTATGGCTTTCATACCTCTAATCTCTGTATCGAGCACTTGAGTAAATTTGATGTTTAAAAAATGGAGTAAACTTCTTGTTTTTGGAAACTCAAACAATAAAAGAATATACTACCATTTTTTTCGCAGCACGGAGAAATTGACGATTTAAAAGCTAAGGATAGTATATTAGCTTGAGAATTATTCATATGGGCAAAAAAGGGACATTTTGTATACAAAGATGACTTGAAACCTGCTCAAAGTGGCTTCTATTCTCTATAAGTTGTAGTCTATTTGCCCGGGAACGGTTGACAGAAAAGGTTTCGCGAAATCTTATAAAAAGACACAAAATTCTGATCATGCAGCGTTGTTTGCCAGGAGCCTTTGAGATATAGCTAGTCGCCACTTGAACTCCGGCAAAATGACTGAGTGGAACGTTGTTGCCAGCACAGAGAGAACCTCAATTGCACTGAGAGCCGCTGTTCTAGCATTGGTAGCATACCAGTCCTACAGAAAGAAGTCATTGACGAACTCTGGGATAGCAGCAGCCTTGATCACAGGGTTCATCCATTCATTGCCTCCATCCAACTTGTACTTGATCCTGCTCTTAGCGTTCTATGTCACGTCTTCCAAGGCTACCAAATACAAAGAAGAGATCAAAGAAAAGAAGACAAAGTCACCAACTGAAGGGATTGCATCACAGCGTACGCATGTCCAAGTCTTGTGCAATTCCATCATCTCCACGTTATTGATCCTAGTCTCACTACCCATTGCAGACCCTGAAATACAATCATTGTTGAAAGCAGGTATCATTGGTCAATATGTTGCTGTTCAGGCTGACACTTGGTCTTCAGAGCTTGGTATATTGTCTACTTCTAGCCCTTTCTTGATCACAACTTTCCAAAAGGTCCCTCCAGGCACCAATGGCGGTGTCACCAAGGCTGGTCTAATTAGCGGTCTCACTGGAAGTGCTTTGATCAGTGCTATTTCTGCTTACACATATTCCAATAACCCTATTGGCCACTTCATCTACTTCACAATTATTGGGTTCATTGGCACGCTTATCGATTCAGTCCTTGGTGCTATTTTCCAATCGTCCATTGTTGATGAGAAAGGTTTGGTGTTAGAAGTCCCAGGTGGCCAGAAGATCGACAATCAATATTTATTCGATCACAGAGATTCTTTAAAGAAAGTTTCAGGGGAAGATATCTTCAGTAATAACCAAGTGAATGTTATAATGGCCGGTCTAACTACATTGCTATCGATTGGTTTCTATCAAACTTTCTTTTAGCCAAATCAAATGTTGTGTACTAAGCTGAAGGGGACGGAGTAGAAGTTGACTTGGACATAGAACTTATTGAGGCTGGTTTAATCCTCTGGCTAGGATGATACCACCCACCGTTTGCACTCGGGTATGGTGCTGGTGATGCCCAATTGATAGCTGAGTTGATAGTATATGTCCAAGCTGGTGTCAAGGTTGAAAGTTGCTGAAGTGAATGGTTAATCCTTGTGAAATATGAAGTGACAGCACTCGTAGGATACCTTCTTTTCCATGCAGTCGCGGTGACTTTTGAACCAGGTTGAGTCTGCATTGGCGCATACCTTGTCTTGCCCGTTTGTGAGGTATAATACATAGCGTGTGATTTTGACAGCTCCTCATCTGATAATTGCGTAGCTTGTTCACCATCATCAACTTTGACCTCGGCGTTTGGTGGGTTCTTGTTGTTCCCTGAGGCCACAATGGTACCTGTCATACCTTCCAATGCAAATCTATTCGTGTAGTGGATAGAGTACCCGTCATCTTTCGTCAAAGCATAGATTTGAACGAAGTAGTTACCATCAGTACCGATACTTGCAGGGATCTCTAGGTTGTAAGAGTAATCAGGAACATCATCAGCCGAAACTTTTTTCAACGTCTTGATACCGTTGATGTCGTCATTTGGCCCTGTACAGATGGTGAAACTATACGATTCGATATCAGGTAATAAGGGAGTAGACTGTGATTCTATCCAGGAGATTTGGACTGTGACTGATCCCCCACTGACCCTGAACGATTGGCCTGTAGTTGGTTTTGAAATGGAAACGTCTGCTATGGCACTGGTGAGGAAAGTTAAAAGTAAGATTATGACATATGATCTCATTATTGGTATATCAAAGAGGAAAAACTGAGCCAGAAAGAGCACACTGAGGGGGGTTATTTGTTGAAGAGGGAGGTGAAGAAGACATAATTTGATACTTCTTGATTTCTTCAGCACTTATATGTCTTGTCAGGTAGTGCCAAGAAGCACGCCTACTTTTTATTTGAGCCCAAGTGTTTCAAGAAGCAAGTGCCACTGAAGTTAAGAAGGGACTAGATGTAGTATTACAGATGAAAGCTTCACTTCTACGACATTGGTTCCTAATAAACCACAACAGTGAATGTGGTGTACTTTTTTCTACTAAACCGGGTGTTTACCGGCTAAATGAAAACTCATGACCCGCACACCACTCGAAAAACAGCTATGTGCACAAGCTGTAGGAGGAACATCACTGGAGCTAATGTTCTCTGCACCCAAATACCTTAAATCGTACTCGAACGATTTATTTGCTCAGTTGTGTGTTTTAGCTCTTGGCTTGGGCCGTTTCTTGTCTTTCACCGAATCGAGTGTGACATAATGTGATCTGTCTGGTTTTTTCCGCAAAAGCTCCTATTTACGAAAGCAACAGGATATCACCTATCTCTTAAATACTAACAGGAGTACCATGAATATTATCGTTGCACACTCGAAGAGACCTCCCAAATCCGGTCTCCCAGCGTGTGTGTACTGACGCAACCTTGGCACAGGCGCGCTCAAGACTTTTAGCTTACTTGCAGATGTAATTTTAGCAAAATTTGTCCTACGAGATGTTCAAATAATGCTAACAAAGTCTATCATCATTTAAATAGTCTATGAATAATCTATTCTTCGTCGGATTCATCCTCACTGTCTTCATCACTGTCATCTTCGCTATCGTCATCACTGTACTCACCTTCATCACTGTATTCATCTTCGTCTTCTTCGTCATCATCACCATTACCACTGCTTGGAACTTCCTCCACTGTGACTTCGTAACCTTCACTCTTGAAAAACTTCTCTAATTCTGGAGCACTTGAAGGGTGTGCGCAAGCAAAGACCACTGAGGTTTTACTGTCAAAGATAGGAACAAAATACTCTTTCAGGACTTTGACAACATCATCTTGAGTGACCTTTGAAATCTTTTCAATGAACCTATTGTTGTGGTTTGGACCTCTCTTCTTCAAGACATCATCGATATACTTATCAGCAGCGGAAGTATAGTAATTGGACCCAGCAGAAGCAATACTGTTGACAAGTGAACTCACAGCACCTTCAAACAAAGTTTTATCTAATTTGACTTCACCACTGGCCAAATCTCTGACAATCTTAGCAGCAACTTGGAAACTCTTCACAGCGTCAGCACCTCTGTAAACGTCAAATGACAATTGACCAGATTCAACGTTTCTGTGGACATTGGCACCATAGGCTAGACCAGTACCTCTGATAGCTCTCCAGAACGGACCTTCAACGGCTTGTAAGTAAGAGGCGGCTAATGATAGAGCAGGGCCATCTTCTGACAAGTAGTCGTTTGGAATCTTGGTGGTGGCTAATAGGAAAGTTGATTCTGAAGCTGGGGCAGTGATGATCTTAGCATGTTTGGATAACGATTCACCAAGTTCCGTACGGTAATGGAAAGTACGTGGCACCGAAGTCAATGGGGCCTTTGAAATTGGTTGGCCTTTGATTAATTCTTCCCATGCTTGCACAGGGTGTTCAATACCAGACAAATCACCACTGATGACAATTCTGAAGTTGTTGGTCTTAAATAATGAGCTTCTAATGGTTTCTAGATCTTTTTCAATCTGTTTGTATTCACCACCTTCCAATTTCTTTGACAATTCACGGTAGAACTCTTCCACAGCAAGGACATCCTTGGATTTATGCAATGATCTCTCGTTCAAACAGTTTCTGACAGATAAGGAATTCAACATGGTCATACCGGATCTTTTACTTGATGGCAGCCCGTTCAAGAACTTATCAACAGCGACTTTTAATCGTGACTCTTCGAATTTGGTAAACCAGAAGACCTTCTTGAACCATTCAATGGCCTTGTGATAGTTTTCTTTCTTTACCTGGATCTTTGCATTGACTAATTCTGTGAATTGGTTTTGGAATGAGGTTGACAAAGAGTGTTCGATAGTATCATTTTGCAAGTCCTTGATCACAGTTTCATAAGGAATGGTCTTACCATCGATTTCTAGAGGCAATGAGAATAGTTCTTGGAATAAGTCAAAGTATGGAAGTAGTTCTTGTGGGATTTCCAGAGATGATAGTAGGATGTCAATGGAAATAAACTCTGATTTGAATTGGTCAATGTTGATGTATAATGGGAAATCAGGTGGTGTGTCTTTCACCACTTTGGCAACAAATTCGTTAGACAGATCATTAGTAACGTCTTTGTTCAAACCGACACCCACAGTAGTGGTATTGATAAATTTGATCTTCGATGGATCTGGCTTTGGGAAGTTGGATAAGATTTCATCTGGGATAGGAGCATCGTTAACCTTTTGAGCATGATCAAGTTTCTCTTTCAGTTCTTTCAAACCTTCTTCACCAAGTTTTTCTAATCTGTCTTCTAATAGTTTCTTGTTAGCTGCCTTTAGGTTCTTGTAAGCTTCCTTTGATGGTTTGGCAATGATGATGGCTGGATGGTTGTTGATCAAGTATTTTTGGAATAGATCAACCCATTGTTCCGCCGACCACTTAGCAATGGTTTCATAATCTTTCAAAGATGATAAGTTCTTGGATAGTCTCTTACCTTCCAAATCGGAGTATAAGAAATCGGTAATGACGTAGTCACTTAGGATATCAGCAGATTTTTCCACGGCAAAGATCAGTTTCAATTTAGAGTTTTCAATAATCTCTCTCATTCTAGTTAGATCAAAGTTGTCCACCGATGCATGTTCTCTCAGCAGTTCAAAAGTCTTCTCTTTGGCCTCTTGAAGTTTCTCAGTTGGAACGTCATTTAGTTTGATGTATGGGATGATATAGGTGAAATCATCAGTGTTGTATTCGATATCACTGGCTAATGGCTCATCAATTTCAACCAAGTGCTTAGTCAACAATGAAAGGGAACCTTCAGACAAGTATTCTAATAGTAAAGTGATTGCTAAATCTTCATCATAATTTTCAAATTTAGGACCGACCCAGCTGAATGATAATTCACCACTAGTTTCATCCTTCTCTGGGAATTCAATTTCTTTCACCAATGTTTCCTTCAATGGAGTGATCTGATATGGAGAGTCCAAGAATGGTCTGTGTAGATATTCTAAAGTTGGCAATTCTTGGTCGAACTCTTCCAAGACTTGTAAGAACTCCTCTTCATCAACAGTACCTGTGACAATGACACACAGGTTTGAAGGTCTATAACTTGATTCATGGAACTTTCTAATGGTATCATTTGACAAGACTCTCAAATTTTCCATCAAACCACCAGTTTCAGAAGAGTAACCTGATTTGGCAGGAAAGATAGTTCTCTGGGCATCAAGGGCAGTTAGAAACCAAGGTTGATTTTGAATACCTTGCATTTCTGAAAACACCACACCTTTCTCTTTACCTTCACCATCAACGTGATACACTTCAGTATAGCAGGCTTCATCAGTCAAAGTTGGATTTAAGATGTGATCCAAATAAATAGGCAACAACAGCTTGAAACCTTCCCAACCGGCAGTAGTTAGGGTATACACAGTTTGATCTGTGGCGGTCCAGGCGTTCGTATTGGAGAAGGCAATGTTACCCAGAGTATCTAGCAAACCTTTGTAAGGGTACTTCTTTGAACCCATGAAGATCAAATGCTCTAGTGTATGTGGGGTACCGGAATCATCCTCGACTTCAGTGGCAACTGCAAAGAACCCATTGACAATTGGAGATTCTTTGTCGATGATGGCGGCCTGGAGCCCCGTGCGCTTGGATCTCCACTTCTTGATGGAAGATGGCGCGTAGTCCACGTCAAAGGAGGTCAGCAGCTCGAACGAGGAGGCGGTCATTGCGGTAGTTGGTGGTGGAGTGGCGGTTAAGGCATAGTCTTGATATACCTCTAGTCCAATTTTATCAAAAATTCGCGAGTGGTGTCTGGATGTTTCTCAAAGAAGCCAGTGCTCGTAATCATTCTCTTTTGGGACGCGATGACGTCTTTGGGTACGAGATTTAAACGTAGAGGTGTTATAAGAGGAGGTAGTTGTATCTAATTCAAGGAATGAAAGCCACAAGATTGATATTGGCACCCATATGTAGATATTCCTCGAGACTGGTCCTCAAAACTGGAGTTCCCAGCAAATTGCAGGTGTTTTAATCTCGCCACAGAGCATGTGTTGTGTTGATCTGAAACTGATTTAAAAAGTCGAAAATTTCAGGACTGGCAACCCTTCACCACCCACAGCCACCTAGTTAGAGTCTTTCATTCCGAACAGAAGAACAATGTCTGGTCAACAATACGTGAGTACTCCTAAATGTCCCTCCACGCTTGCCCGCCATTCCGCCTGTTTTGTGTCAAATTTGCAGCACACACAGCTCAACGGCCTGCCAAGCAACGGGGATTTTATGATCTACCTACATGTTAAACTTTGAACCAAAACTAACCATTGCCAGTACCAACAAGGTTACCAACAAGGTCCACCACAGCAAGGTGGTTACTACCAACAGGGCCCTCCTCAACAAGGTTACTACCAACAACAGCAGCCTGTCTATGTCCAACAACCTCAACAGGAGAGAGACAGTGGGTGTTGTGGTACCTGTTGCAAGATCTTATTATGTGGTTGTCTGTTAGAGATGTGTTGCGGTGGTGGTTGTGACGGTGGTCTATGTGACGATGGTCCAGGTGGTCCAGGTGGTCCAGGTGGTCCTCCAGGTGGCCCAGGTTTCTAGATAGCTCATAGAGTATGCTAATGGTTTATGCTTCAATTAACACGTTGTGCTTTGTAGATGATCTGTTAGGTACTTGATGTAGGTACACACATCAAAATTATAGAGTCGATCGTCTTGTATATTATCTCAGTAGACTACATGACACACAGTTCCTTAGCTCAGCATACCATCGCCTAATTAAAACGTGATGACACAAATAACCGTTGTCCTGGCATCCACTAAATCGGGCTAAAATGAGTGCACATACTGCCGATTTCAAAACATATGGCACATCGTGTGTGCTTCACAATTGTACGTGCCCACAGATCGACAGTCACGATTCACAATTTCCACCACAGCCATCAGCAATTTTACCAGGCAGTTCTCATTTTTTTTTTGGTGGGGGGCTCTCAAGATCATCAAATCTTCAGCCTCTTTCCACAGCCCACCCAAGAATAGAACAATAGGCAGAAGTATAAAACCACCTCGACGCCCCACCTGAGAAAAAGGTCCCTGTCCAAAGCCGTACATTCACACTTTACAGAACACCACACACATAGAACACAATGGGTCGCCATCATCATCATGTGAGTACCTCATAAAATGATCCATCAATTCTTTCGCAGTACTAACATGCCCTCCAGCACCAGCCTTATGGTCCTCCACCTCAAGCTTACTACGCCCAACAACCACAACCCATCTACATTCAACAGGCTCCTCCAAGAAGAGAGAGCGGTTGCTGTGGTACCTGTTGTAAGATCCTGTGTTGTTTATGGATCTTAGAGTGCTGTTGCGATTGTGACGTTGACTGCTGTGACGTTGATTGTTAGAAGAAACCCCATTATTGCATTTTACGCATAACGAACTGATTTTTTGTATACCAAACACTACGTGATGAATACCGTTTTCATAAATTGTTTATTCCTGTAGCACACACCCGGACCCTCAAGTACACCCTTGTTTAAACTTCTTCTTCAAAGGCAGTTTCAACTGGTTTTTCCAAGAAGGAAGCATGAGCACCAACAGTGACTAAAGAAGCACCAATCAACCAAAGTAAAGTAGAAATAGGACTGGCTAAGAAACCCAATGGTAAGGCAACGACCAACAAACCGGTGTATAATTGAGAGTTGGTGAATCTAGCAAAACCTAATTCCAAATCTTGACCGTTCAACTTACTTATACCAAAGACACCGGCACCGACAAAGACCAGGACGAACAGTAGCAGCAAGTTGGTCAATAGGGAGTAGACGGATAGCATGGAGATCACAATGGCATAGTTGGTGGAGAAGTACTTCAAGTTGTAAGAGACTCTTGATTGAATCTCACCAAAGTTTTGTGGTTTAGAGATTCTCTTGACATCAAAGAACTCTTGTGGAGGACGGACGCTGGATAGCTTGTTCTGTATGGAGGAGACGTCCGATTTCAATCTGTCTAGACTCAATCTGTCTGAGAACTGTGAGAACTAAGGTGATTGTTAGTATATGTTTCCCTTGAAATCAAAACACGAAGCACGATAGGCATGGATCACGACTGGAACCAGCAGAAAAAGAGCCCGTGAAAGCAGCGACACTCACAGTGATGTTGGAGAATTGGGCTAAACTCATCTTGGACCGGTCTATGGCTTTGGCAGTGTGGTTTGTGACACGAAGTCAAGTGGAAGAGCACCAGCCTGAGTGTTGTTTTGTGGAACTTTTTTTTCTTTTCTTCCAGCGAGGCACAAAAGAAATTCCAAAAAAAGGTTCGCGTTTTTGCTGGCTATGCTGGCTGTTGCCCTGGTTACGGAGATAAGAGCTTTTACGGTCAAAAGACACTAAAATTAGCGGACTTGGCTTTGCGGAGTGGCAATTGAAGGGAAATTTACACTGATCAAGTCGAATAAGCATTATGATTCAATTATAAAAGATCTAAGCTAGACCCAAGTCTTTCTTGACCAAATTGGAGGCAATTGGATGGTAGAAATCCTGGTATTTCTTGAAAGTTTCCACAGCCAACTCATGATCAACTTTGTCCAATTGTCTATAACCTGGTCTCACGTATTTCATTCTACCGACAGTACCTAACCAGTTGGCCAGGTCTTGGTAGTATTGACTCTTACCACTTGACAATTTGAACTTGAACCATCTGGAGATGATCTCAGTGTTTCTTGAAGAGTTCAAGTCTGGGTACACTTCTAATAGGGCATCACTGGCAACTGAATTTTTCAACCAGAAGTCGTTGGTGTTAGCTTCAAGGATGTTATCAATGAACAAGATTCTCTGTGGGGATGAGAAGGAGTCGTAGACGGCAGATTCTGAGGCGAAGAACTCTTTGAATTGTTCAACGGTGGTGAATTCAGTGGCCTTGGAGACCCACTTGGAAACCAAATCAGTAACTTGATCCACTAGGGTAGTGTCAAATGGGTATTTTGGTGGTAAGCCTGGAGTGTATAACCATAGTTCCCAATCAAAGTCGTTCAAGACTTTCAATTTGGATTCATCTTGACCATAGAACTCATATAGGGAGTCAACAAATTGATAAGTGTCCAAGGATTTTTGACTGAATTTGGTGAAATAGAACTTGATGAATGGATCAAAGGCTTCGACACCACCTAGGGCTTGTTCCAAGTGGAAAAGGAAGTTGGAACCCTTTTCATAAGGAACAGAGGAGAAAGTGTCATCTGGATCGATCTTACCCTTGTTCAAATCTTGGACTAATTTGGAGTACTCAAACTTTGGTAGGGCCTCAATGGAGTTGACCAAATCGTTCCAACCTTGGATGTATTGGAAATGTCTGAATTTTTCATCCAATTTACCATCTTTGAAAGAAGTGATTCTTCTTTCCAAATAAACAGTCCAACCTTCATTCAAGTAGAAATGTTCCCAAGAGGCATTGGTAACGTTGTTACCAGACCAAGAATGGGCCAATTCATGAGCAATAACGTCGACTTGGGATTTATCGTAGGAAATCAAAGTTGGAGTGACAAAAGTAATGTTTGGATTCTCCATACCACCGTATGGGAAAGAGGCAGGGTTGATTAAGAAGTCATAAGTGGTCCAGATGTACGGAGTAACGATATTTTCAGCGATTTGGATGAAGTTTTCCACGTCAGATTCGAATTCGTTGGTAGCATCTTTCAAGACGCTTGGTTCAGCATAGATCGTAGATCTTGGACCAACTTTAGCAGAGACAATGTCACCAGCGGCAATAGCGATCAAATAAGATGGAATTGGGATCGTTTGTTCAAACTTGTAAACGTGCTCTTCGGTGGATTTAACTGGTAGACCTGAGAACACCACCGGTTGTTTAGACTTGATTGTGGCGGTGAAAGTGGATTTAACAGATGGAGTATCGAAGGATGGGAACAACGAACGAGCATGGATTGGTTCCAGTTGGGTAAAGACGTAGTCTGATGGGTCGGTGGTCTTTGGGTTGGTCTTCAACCATTGGATAGCGGTGGACTCTTTGGTGGTTTCGAAATTCAACAGTAATTCGAATTTGGAGTTGGCCTCTGAGGAGTATGGGATTTCCAAAGCAGCACCCAAAGGTTCAGATCTCTCTTTAATTTCGAATTCTTTGGACTCGTTGTCAATGGTGATGGAGTTGACTTTCAGGAAAGAGGTATCCAAAACGATCTTGGAGACTGTGGATAGGGAAGTCAAGTCATACTTGATAGAACCGACAATGTTTTGAGTATCGAAGTTCAGAGCGATGTCGAAAGTGGAGTGGTTGACCTTGAAGTCCTTGTAGTTGGACAGAGTAGAGTAGTCCGTCTCTGGAGACCGATCTTTTGGTCTGTGCTGTTCCAGGATTTGAGGCAATGGCATCTTGTGATAGTGCTTGAGGTGAACAAAGGGGCTGAATAGGCGGGAGAAGGGCTTTTGTAAGTGTGCAGAACGGGCAGCGAACATCCAACGGCGGCCGGTTGCGAGCAGAGCAGAAGAGATTAGCCAATTGAGTGCAGATAAGCCGGTGCCTTGTGGGATTTTGACTTCTGTCGGGAGCCATTTATGATTTCTACACCACAGTAATCTTGAAAGCCGTGCGTCTGAATAAAACGTTTTCGCGGAGAACAGAAAATGCGCGACTTGTCGATCATTTTTCTAAACAAAAAAAGTGTGGAGTATGCCTTAAAACTCAATCTGCTCCCAACCTTCAAACGCCACTCACAACAATCCACTCCACCATGAGCGAGGGCGGATCCCAGGGACCTCCAGACATCCCAGTCGAACCTCCAACTGGGCTGCAAGATCTACCATCACCAAACTATCAATATCCCTACGAAGACCGCTGCAATCTCCATCACTTCACAGAGAAAGATTACCCTTTTGATGAAACCCGTGACTTCATGGACATGGAATTCGAAGATATCTACGTTGCTAATCTCCAGAAGTGCCCAGTTGAACCTTTCACAGAAGAATTAAAGGGCGATACCACCACTCAAGATACCAAAGTCACCAAGGACAACGAAGGCGACAAGAAACACAATTCCCCATACCTGAGAGGTGCTAACGTTCAGTTGTCAGATAGTTGTCAGATAAAATCAAGGTGTTTTGGGAATGCTATCCGCTTGAACTGTTCACAATTGGTGATGTCAGAGAACTAGGTATTGTTTTGGATTCCGTCCAGGCCTCTGAATTAAAGAACGCAAGCCAGTTACGCAAAAAGATATTTGTGTCGTCTTATGGTTACCGTGAAAAACATGTTGACGTGAGGGGTTTGGAACACTTGTGGTTCCGGACCCTCTTTGACCCCCTGGTACCACTACTACAGCTGAAATTCAAGCAACTGAATCCAAACTTTGCAGAGAGACTTGAAACTGGGATCGAATACAATGAATTTATTGTTTTAAAGAAGAAGATTAATTTCGAGGACCGCAGTTCTTTCACATCAGACTTACTCCATTACATTGCCGCGTTACCAACAGGTGCCAGCGCTGATGAAGTTGTTAGAACAGAAGGAGCACCACTTCTGATCAGAAACATGGTTGAAATGAAACAATTTATCACTGGCAGCAAAGGATGGTCCTTCTTTAAGAAGGTGTTGGGGGATTCATCAGCTTTTGAAATTGCATCAAAGAACGAATCTGGGGTTGCTGAGGTATTTGTGAAATTTACAGACCAACTTTCACGTTTGAAATGCCGTAAAGGTATCATTATGGATAAATCAAATGCTGTATTTGTCCACATGCAGAATGGTGGGAAGGTCAAAATTTTTGGAAAATTCAGTATATTTCAAAAAAACTTCAAACTGATGTTGCTGGCCTTCTTAGCCCACGGCATGCCACAGGAAGAGAAGAAAGAAGCCGCCAAAGCCCAAGAAACATCCAAAGCAGCAGAAAAATCGACACATCAAGCAAAAGCAGAAGAAGAACCAGATAAACCATCAGATAAACCACCACATCCTTCAGATAAGCCTCAAAAGAAACAAAGAACTGAAGGCCCATCTGATACACAGACAGATGAAGGTGACGTTGCTGGTCGAGGTCATTCAACTGGTGGTCGTCTCACCGTGGACACTGGTGGCTCATCACCACAATCAACTTCAGCTTCAGACATTGGAAGTATTTGCACTCCACCAACTACAAATCCTAGTACTTCCGATTCATCACCATCATACGCCTCATACACAGCTTGGTCCACTAAAGGCGGTGTTAAAAAGTGGCTTAAAGAGTACCACATACCATTCAGAGAGATTCAGAGGAAAGAGCTACAAGTTGAGCATGAGCCAGCAGCAGTGTTTCTGGTTGAGTCTAAATTCATGGACTATCTTTCATCATCTGGTATTTTCAAGAACAGTGTATCTTTAGAAAAAGAGGGCAAGACACATAAAGTCCAGATGCCATACTCTAAGGAAATGAAGGAGACGGTAGTGTTGAAGATCATCTCACCCCAACTCTGGTCAGAAGAGTTTGCAGAGAAATTCTCAAGTGGGTATGATGGTGAACAGTTCGCCAAAGAGAAGGTTGTTCATGAAGTACAGATGATGTCTAAGGTCCATTCTAAGAGAAGGGAAGAGGAAGAAAGATTGGTTTTACCCGAGGTTTTGGGCTTCGGTAGGCTAGTTGATACTTCAGAAAATAGTAGCCGCACAGGTTACTTCTTGGTGACCAATTACTGTGGGGAGCCAATATCTGAAGGAGAAGCAAAAGCACTGGACCTCGAAGTCAAGCAGACTGTTATAAGAAACTTTAAGAAGATACACGACACGAAGGTCTTACATGGGGATGTAGCTTTGAGAAATATACTGTTTGACAGCAAAGATATGTGGCCAACGATTGTGGATTTTGGAGAATCCAAGGACATGGAGACTTACGAAGATTACTGCAGAATTGCGTCTCGTGTTCTTGAGGTGGATAGTGTGAAGTTTTCTCTTGGTTTGGAGGGGTCTTATTTGTAACAGTGTATATGGCATATTGACATAATTTGAGCCTCCACTCTAGTCTTTGTATAGTGTTACTCGTAATTTCTATGGTGTTATTGCTTGTATTTAAAGTGACGAGTCATTAACGTCATGTCTTACTCATAGCCGCGCTAGCGGTACTGCCCAAGACTCGATACCAGCTATACTTACTAGTACTTTCGTCTTACTAGTACAATATATGTCGCCATGAAATCCCTACTGCCATTATCAGTTAAAGCCCTTTCTAAAAATCTGACCCATTAATATGCTCAAACCGGGATAGAGCAGCATGTTTCTGAGCGCTCGGGAAGCTGCGCTAAATTTTTCCAGCGACATAATATTCTTGAAACGAGGTAGAAGTCAGCTCGACGTAGTCATATCAGATAATACACTATGCCACTAGATAGTTGTCGCTCGTCAACAGAATCACTATCAGCTTCAGAAGATGAGAAAGATCCTCCTGCGCCAACATCATATGGCTCCTACACAGCATGGTCCACTGAAGATGGTGTTGAAGAGTCGCTTAAAGAGTACAATATACCAATATTTAGGGGACCTTCAGTACGAAGAGCTAGAAATTGAACATGATCCTGCAGCAGTGTTTCTGGTTGAATCGAAATTCATGGACTATCTTTCATCATCTGGCATTTTCAAGGACAGCGTAACCTTAGAAAAAGAAGGTAAGACACATAGAGCTCTCTTGCCATATTATTCTAAGGAGAAAAAGGAGGCAGTAGTATTGAAGATAATCTCACCACTGATGTGGTCTGAGGGGTTTGAAGAGAAACTGTTGAGCTGGTATGACGGTGAACCTTCAGAGTTCGCTAAGGAGAAGGTTGTTCATGAAGTTCAGATGATGTCTAAGGTCCATTCTAAGAGAAGTAAAGAGAAAGAGAGACTGATTATACCAGAGGTTTTGGGGTTTGGTAAACTGGTAGATTCTTCAGAGAACAGTAGCCGTGCGGGATACTTCTTGGTGACCAATTACTGTGGGGAGTCAATATCTGAAGAAGCAGCTAAGACATTGGACCTTGAAGTCAAACAAAGAGTGATCAGGCACTTCAAGAAGATACACAGAACTAGTGTCTTACAAAATGATCCAGACTTAAGAAATATACTGTTTGACAGCAAAGATATGTGGCCAACAATCATTGATTTTGGTCAAGCGGTAGACTTGGATGCGAAGAACTACGACGACGATCACAAGATTGTGCTCCGTATTCTCGAGGTGGATCATGTAAAGAGGGTGTTTGGTCTTGAGGGGTCCTTTAGATAACTAAACTTTAACATACAACGATATTATGAATTAGTAAGAGTCGACCAGTCCCACAGTACTCAGCTGGGGCAGAGCATAAAACGATTTCGCGGAGGGCTCGAGATAAGCCCGCAGGCTGTTGGGAGACGCACCGAAGCACACCGCGATGAGGCCAGGCAGGTGGGCAAGGGAAGTGGCAGGGGCTGTTTGGCGGGCAGTGCACGCTTCTGGGGAGAAACGGGGGCCCTTTCCAGGGGGAATTCCCGGGAAATAGTAACAAGTACACAGCAGACACGACTTATGTCCCACAATCGGCCCCTCCCTCAGCCTCCGATTTTTCTCTTCCCAATCGCTCCAAATCTGAACTGCTCCCTTCCACTTTCGGCCATTTCCATGCCCGAATTCGTTTTTCCCTGCATGGAATTTCCCTGATCAGGCCGTCTTTTGTCCCTTTCCACAAAAGACACGAAATTTTCAGCTTTTTGATGAGCTTTGTTTATCTGTCAACTGCCACTGGACGCAACATCAACAATGAACGAACAACTGTCCATGCTCCTGGGACTCGGGCCTAACGCAGAGTGGCCCTACACCGAGAAGTCCCTGATCGAGGTCATCAACTTGCAACGGGAGAAGGAGATTACCAAACAACTCTACTACAAGGTGGAAAACACCAACAAGTCCATCGAACTCCTTAACAAGTGCCTATCCTCCAACATCCCTCCCTATCTAATACCTATGGTCTTCTCCCATGACGGCCTCAGCGAAGAAACAGTGAACAAGCTGGCCCAGGGACAAGCTCAACAGCAGCAGAGACAGGCATCGAACCCTGTCATTGTGACCGATACTTCCAACGTCCCACACCCTCAACAGCATCCATCACAACAGCAACGCCCACTTTACGCGCAATACCAAACTGAGACCACAAATTTGGCTCCTCCAGTGACGCTCCACACGCGTAGACCGAACTCCCCTGCGAAGATAGGTGCTGCTGCCGTGTCTCAGCTGGACAGGGGAAGATATCCAAGCTCCCCTATGCACAGACGAAACCAGTCACTACCACACTTCGGTTCCAACAACAATACCCCAAAGAGATCAGAGCCTACGTCTCTTTCCAAACTGGGAAACCAGCAATCCATGATGGGCACCATCGGCCCAATACAGTTCATCAGCGAGAATCCAGGGTCCAGAAAGAGAAGAAGATCCAGCTTGGACGTGCCGAAGGAGAGCGACGAGGAAGATACAACCACTACACATGAAGACAAAGAGACCCAAGACAAATCAACAATGTCCACATTCAGACCTCTGGGCCATTCAAGAACGAAATCTGAGAATTTCATACTGGATAGACAAAAGGCTACAATGTCGCCCAAGAAACCAGATGCTACGATAGAGGCGTTCCAACCGGGTGTTAAACCGTCAGATATCAAGAAGGCAGAGGCTGCTGGAAAGGTACACGGAGCTGCCACTGCAACAAGCACATCAAGTGGGAAGTCGACGCCCGGCCCAAACTTTGCCAATAATATTTTGAGCTCTACATGATCTAATGAAACATTTAATGCATTTTTAATATTTAATCGAATCTCCGTAAGGCACAGTCATTCCTGGTTCTTGTACATCTCTTCAGCGATCTGTTCAATCTCCAAGATGTTCAAGCTCGTGTCAACATCACCTTCCTCGTCTAGTTGTTCGAACACAATCTCGTTCTTTTCCAAAGTATCCAAATTTCTCTTCAATTCAGCACCAAGGGACTTGAAAATGAAATCAGTGTCTCTAGGATCATTGATAACCCAACTGATCAGATCATCCAACAACACCTTGTTATAGACGTAGTAAATGTCATGGTATCTGAAGGATTCATGCAAGGTCAACAGAGCCTTCAACACGGCTCTTTTACCCTTATTCAACACGCCCACAGAATCCAACCAGGCCTTGTATGCTAGCTCAAAATTTCTATGCAAGGGATATGCCAATGAACGTCTTATACTGGTGATGATAATTGCCTTGATGATAGGAACAGAGGCATCAGGAAGGATGATTTGTTGATCCAAGGAGGAGATCTGAGGCGTAAGTTTCCCAATACTCCATGCTGATTCTGTGTTTAGTTCACCTTCGGTCTCTCTCATTTCAAAGGAGTAGGAGAATAACAGGGACAAGATGGTGTAGTATAGTGGTTTTGGGTTCGTTATTAGGTATGCTTTCTTTGGGAGGTCTAACATCTTGTTATTCTCTTCTTCTGAGAATTTCAATTCTGAGGTTGATAATAATGGGTTTTCGTATTTCAAAAGGTCAGGAATCACGGAGTATTCATCCTCACTGGAATATTTGGTGGTCATGTAGTCAGCAGCGTAGTACTCTGGATCGAATTTGTAATTCTCCTTTTGTAATCTCTCCTTGATTCTTGATTCTGGAGTTGAGTGTTCTGGATCATCCAAGTCATTGATATCGTTACCATTACTGATAGAAACACCGATGATGGAGTCATACTGGTTATTGAAACCATACTTAGTCTGGGATGTCAGATTTGGCTCATCAATCGTTTGCTGGATCTCCCAATTAAACGCATCAGCCTCCTGGGCAGTCTTTTCCAAATCTGACGTCTCTTCACCAACAACTTGGATCATTGGCTTCTTTTGATCCTGTGGTTGCACCTCTTGAATGATCTTACCAGCTTCCTTGATCAAACCTTCATCTTTGGTCTGCACACCAATCTCCTGTAGCAGTTGTTTCGTATCCAATGCTTCCTCCTTCTGCTCTTCACCAGCTCTAGCCAATAGCTTCTGTGGCAGGTCCAGGTCTTCAAAGACATCGCCCTTGTTCAGTTTCGGTATCTTGACCTTGATACTCTCATCCTTGGCCTCATAGTGGGCATTTGATCTCTCTTCATCATCAATCAACGGCTTGGAGAACCTCAGTCTCAAATAGTACGGGCTCAATGCAAAGACGAACAACTCATTCTCCACGACGATCTGCACCCCAGGAGCATCGAAACGGATATGGCTGACCTTGATGTCGATGTAGACGAACTCCTCGTCCTGGGAACACGCGAATCTGGGCGTCAACATTGTGGAATATCTGTAAATACAATGAGTGAAATGTATGTCCCAGAGGTTTTATATGTCAAAAGTTTATACCCACTGAAAAATATTTCCGCGAACTCGTTTGATGTCAAAAAATTTATGTGATGAGGTTGGAAAAAAATTAGTAAGATGAGCTTGCATCGATTTAGACCAGAACTGATAAAGAGGAAGCTCAGATAAGACAAAAATGGCCGACGCAGCAGTCCAGGAGCCAAAGAGGGTTCCAAGAAGAAGATTTGTTGGTAAGAGACAGAGCGGTGGAGAAGCCACGGAGGGTTCGTTAGTGAAGACGAACAGGGCCAAACGTCATGTTGGTAGAGCCATGACACAGATCCCACAAGAGATCCTTGATGATAAAGAGCTGAACGAGGCCATTAAGCTCCTCCCTTCGAACTACAACTTCGAGATCCACAAGACTGTTTGGAACATCAAGAAGAGCAATGCTAAGCGTGTGGCATTACAGATGCCTGAAGGTCTGCTGATATACTCGTTGATCATCTCCGATATCCTGGAACAATTCTGTCAGTGTGAGACCATCGTCATGGGTGATGTCTCTTATGGTGCTTGTTGTATCGACGACTATACTGCCAGATCATTAGATTGTGATTTCATCGTTCATTATGCCCATTCATGTCTGGTGCCTATCGACATTACACTTATAAAAGTGCTATACATCTTCGTCACCATTAACATTGACGAGACGCACATGATCAATACCATCAAGAGAAATTTTGAGAAAGGTTCAAGAATCGCTACATTTGGTACTATCCAATTCAACCCTACAATCCATGCCATCAAGGACAAATTGGCCAATGACGAAGAAAAACCTATCTATACCATCCCACCACAGATCATGCCACTTTCTAAAGGTGAAGTGCTGGGTTGTACGTCACAGAGGCTAGACAAAGAGGAGATCGATGCTATGATCTATGTTGGTGATGGGAGATTCCACCTTGAGAGTGCTATGATCCACAACCCTGAGATACCCGCTTACAGATACGATCCATACTCAAGAAAGTTCACCAGGGAATACTACGATCAAGAACAAATGGTGAAGGTCAGAGAAGATGCCATAACCACTGCAAGAGACGCTAAGAAAGTTGGGTTGATTTTAGGTGCTCTAGGAAGACAGGGGAACACTAACACATTGAACAATTTGGAAACCGAGTTGAAAAAGAGAGGCAAGACCGTTGTCAAGATCATCCTATCTGAGATTTTCCCACAAAAACTTTCGATGTTTGACGATATCGATGTCTTTATCCAAGTCGCCTGTCCAAGATTGTCGATTGATTGGGGTTATGCCTTCAATAAACCATTGTTAACACCTTATGAAGCCATGGTGATGATGGAAGAAGACAGAATGTGGGATAAGAACTACTACCCAATGGACTACTATGGTAAAGACGGTTATGGTCGTGGTAAAGTTCCAAACCATTACGAGGTTAAATAGAGGGTAGAGTCAATATTTATAAGTTATGTCATTAATTATCTATTTCCGATTTGTAGATCTCTTCAACACCAAGTAAAGTGGCAACCTCAAATGTAGTCCATTCTAGGATTTGGTCTTCCTCATAAATGACCTTCAAGATCTTATAGAACACATTGTATAGTTTTAAGAATCTCAAGGAACTCTCAGTGATGATGTCATTGGCAATTGATGGGGACGAAATCTTGAAAAGAGCTTGTTGGATTTCAATTAATGCGATAGGCAGGAATTCATGCAATTGAACTTCGATTTCAGCCAGTTTATCTTTACCAAACAATTTGTTCTCCACTAATGACGAATACATGTAGTAGTCGTCCTCAGATTCAATTTGTTCGATCGGGAAGATCAATTGGATTAGTTGTTGATG
Source organism: Taiozyma rabaulensis (assembly GCA_030574855.1). Classification (NCBI taxonomy): domain Eukaryota; kingdom Fungi; phylum Ascomycota; class Saccharomycetes; order Phaffomycetales; family Wickerhamomycetaceae; genus Taiozyma; species Taiozyma rabaulensis. Next base: position 69,759 of record JAJMFP010000175.1, read on the forward strand.
GATGTCAAGACCTGAATCTTTCAATAGTGAGTCAAATTGATGTTTAGTTAGTTCTTCTTTTGTGGTAGATATTAGTTCAGTTAACTCTTGGACTTTTGTGGTTAATGGTGGGATGGCCAGAATTCTTGAATCTATTAGGTCCAACGCATTCAACTCAAAGATCTTTTTCGATCTAGGATCCTTCTTGAAATTGATCTTGGATTGTTTCTTGATCAGTTCAATTGGTTTATCAACAAGCAAGTCACTCAACACTTTGAAGTCCGCATCGTTCAATTCAAAGATGTTACTATCATTAAAACTGTTATTGTGATCGTTGAACACCACCAGATTTTCAGATAGTAGGGTTCTTAACCAATCTGGAGGTAACAGGGAATCATCTTCACCCAATGACCAATCAATGGCCTCGTTATCCTTCTCAGCCATCGTGATTTCTTCTCTGATTAGGTTGAACACTCTTTCCACACTCAGACTCTTCAAAGAGCTCAAAGTTTCAAAGATGGAGCATTCAGTGCCCTTTGGTAATTGTTTCTCATACATCATACCATATAGCCCCATTAGGTTGAAGATCTTGTGGATGATTTCAACACTGTGTTCACTTCTTAATGTCTGTTCAATTCTAATCTTTAGCGGTCTGCTCAAAGAACCAACAATCTTCGATACAGTAGAGTTAATTGAATCGTTCAAACTTTGCAGATTTTCAGCTTGGATCAATTTTTCTTCTAATTCATTTTTATCAGTTTCAAACTCATCAAATTGGAACATACCAGTGATGAACTCAACTTCGTTGACAATGATGGTATGAACATAAGCAAGGATATCACCAATATATCTCAATGGATCGTGGGCAGAAAGGATGATTGGTCTTGAGTGGTCAAGGGAGTCAGAGTTGTTCAATTGGTATAATAGATCATCAACGATGAATTTTGAACGCGATTGGACCAGTTTCCCAATGATATCATCAAAGTATTTCAAGTTTCTTGATAAGTAAAAGATGGAGATCTTCATTAGTTTTAATTCTTTCGAACTTGTGGTTAGGAAATCGTCATTGTTTTTCTGATTGATGAAAAGATCCAGTTGATTTGAAAGGAAGAATGAGATTCTTTGGTATGCTAGGTCTAAGAAACTATTCATCTTCTCCATGATCTTGAAACCTAATTGTGGATTTTGTAAACTCAATAAGATTGAACAATTGGAATGTATCTTGATACACTTGGACAGAATTTCGAAATATTCAAGTGAAATGTCTTCATTCGATAGGTAATGCTCTTCGTATTGACTCAACGTGAAGTTCTTCTTGAAGTTTTGCAACAATGATTTCTTCAATATCACCAGATTCTTCTCCTTGGTCAACTCATCAATCTTGGAAACAACTTCAGGATCCAATCCTCCTAATTCATTCAATTTATCATTGATGCTATTCAATTGGTCAATTTTATCACCCAAATGCTCAATTTTCTCCACAATTGGTTGAAACTCTCTTAGGATATTACTGTGTTGTTTCAACAAATCCCCTTCAATCTCACTTCTGAATCTTCTTCTTGATATAGAACCATACAGGTCTGATCGTATCAATGACTTCAAATCTAGGTCCTTCTTACCTTGCAGGATATTCAAAGCTTCACGAAGTGTTGGATCATTGGATTCATAAGAGTTCAAGATCTTGGACAGCTTATTACTCAGCATCGCGTCTGGTTTGGAGGACTTATGAGCCGGCAGATCAGAGATCAGTAAATCATTGGATTGATCATTGTATGATGAGTTTAGCAGTTCAATGGACAATTTGGCATACTTCTCAGCGATCTTTGTAGTGACATTGGCCTCATTGGTGAAAACATCTTCATCCTCTTTACCCTTGAAGTCGAATTTCTGCTTTAGAAGCGACAGACCTTTGAACTTATTAGCGATATCTGGATTCAATGGCAGGATCAACGGTGGTGCTGGCTCGGGTAGTTCAGAGCTGTTGTGGTCGTCCGATCTGTGACTGGACGTGTCAAACGCCTCGTAGTCCAGATAGTCCATCTTCTGGTGCTGTGTAAGTGAGGGGATATGGCGGGGAACGGGGACAATTGAGCAGTTGTTTATCGTCGTTGTTGACAGGTTTTAACTAGTTGGTGTTTTTGGGTTTTCGAATCGAGACGGGAGGTGGTGTTTGGATGTTTTCTACGGGTATAAAGTCGAAATGCCTTATCAAATGCTCTATTCTGTTCTATATTTCGGCTTAGCAGGGGCAGCTGGCTTCGTATTGGTAGCGGCCTTCTTCTTGTTCTTCTTACCACCTCTTTTGTGGTGGATTTTCTTGAGCAGTTTCTTTTGTTTCTCTTTTTCCTTCTCCTTCTGCACTTTAGCCCTCTCTTGGTTCTTCTTCCTGCTTTCAATAGTGGCTAGTCTCTTCTTTTTCCCTGGTCTGATCTTCTTCTGTCTCTTCTCCCTCAGAAGTTCTCTTTCGACTTTTTCATTGTGTTCTTTCAAGTTGATCACTCTACCCATGGAAAAATAGCCCTTCACTTGTGATTGATTGATGACATCGTCACCGGTTAAAGCAGCGTCAGCAAACTGTTTCTGCTGTTGTTCGTCGTATTTGGCAAAATAGTAAGACTCTGGACGATCCTGTATTATCACTTCAGGGGATGGAGATCTTAATGAGACTCTGATGGTTTGTTTCTCGAGCGTACGACCTCTCTCTTCGTCGTCTTCCTTGATCTCGTCATCTTTCTTCTCTTCTTCCACTGGCGCACTCCCACCAAAGGAGAACAGTGGGAAGTCAAACTCTTCCTTTGGAGAATCAGCCATGACCTCATCTTCCTGGCCCTGTGTTGTGTCTGCTTCAACGATTTCGAATTCTAACTTTGGAAGTATCACCTCATCATTGTCGACTTCTGGTTCACTGTCACTGTATAGATCCGTTCTGGAGATTCTGGAGGAGGTGTCAGTACAGAAATACAGCGTTTGAAGACTCAACACTCACTTCTTGACCGCACTCATGGTTGGTAGGTCTGCTTTTTGTATCCAGGTTAAGGCATCTATGCTCATCTCTGGAAATTTTCAAAAACTCGTTTTACACCGACTGGGTTCAAAAAGAGCCAGAACTGTGAGGATGCTAACGCAGCTTACTCGATTCAGAACGATTACGCGAGGCTCTTGTGGTTATTGATAGGATTGTGATTTCTTTTTGAACCAATGTACTTGTGACTTGGAACTATCCAAAAGAGTCTACCTCGAGCAACTACAGTTCAATTTGAGTGTTATCGATGTGTATAGCCTAGCAGGAACCGTTCAAGTCCCACAGCGTAGAATATTCCATACATATTTCTGAGGGGCCAGTGGCGTCACAAGCTGGCGTAGGCTCAGAAGTCAGAGCTCGCGTCCCACGACTGCCAGTACTGGGTACTGTGTTAAGTAAGTACGAGCAGACAACTTCTTCGCCAGCTACCAAAGCTGCACACCGAAGACGCATGGAATGCCTTAAGGAACAGAGAAGTCCAAATCAAGTTAATACATGGTACACGGATGGGATCATTTATCATTCTGTGAGGAACCTAGAAAGACGTTCTTTTACATCTAAAATGCACAGGTTTCTGTTCAGATCATTTTTCTACCATGACTTCTACTATTGACACAATAGAAATTGGCAGACACATAATGTTACCACTTTTCTAATTTTTTGAAGGAATACTCATCAGGGTTGTTGATAAAGTTATACCCTAATGGTTACTGACTTATACTAGAAATTTAGATGGGCTCTAGTGAATGGAATCACTGAGTCACTGGGTAGTTCGGAGATCCAATTTTCATACGACGGGAGCTGCGCTCTTCGAAAAGGTGCAGTGTACTACCGAATTGCGCCAATATTTAAAGCTGAAAACTAGCTAGATCAGACACAGCTAGCTGTGCATACGAACCTCCAAAAAAAGCCTTAGAAGTCATATGTAAAACCAACATGTATTCATTATCAAAAGAAAAAAACACCATAATAACCAAGGATCACGATAAAAGATAACCCTAAAGAAGTATAACCATAAAAGAACCACGCCTGTCAACCAGTTGACAACGACGTATAATAACCATATAACGTGATAAAAAACCAACCTCAAATTAGAAGTAAAAAAAACCATAACCAAATCCTCATGGCCAATACCAAATGACCATGTTCCTCATACCTCTAAGATAATAACTCCAAAAATATTGTATAAAAAGTCCCCTGTACATGTGAATGAAATAAGCAGCCCAATATGTTGTGTGCAAGTATAAAAATCTAGTGTAGAATGTATTATTGACAATCTGTTCTTGTGGTGCAGGAAGCTCAACTCAACAGTTCACCGATGTTGATCTTGTTTCTTGGTTCATGGGTATCAGAAGTAGGCGACACCGAAGAGTTGTTTGAGTCCTGAGTTGTGTTCATCAAATGTTGAGCGGCGTTCAATAACGATTCGAAGCCATCATAGTTCTTTGGGATAGAATCTCTGGATGTGTCTTTGAACTCAATTGGTGTCAGTAGGTTCTGGACATTGTGATGCTTAGGAGTGACGTTTTTTAGAGGTGCCAGCTTTGGGAACTGATCTTGTGGTGAAAAGGGGTCTGAAATCAATTCATCTGTGATTGCTGATTCGCTATCCCTGCCCAAGATCTTCAAGTCATAACCATCGTTCCATGACCATACAAACCCACCATAGTTAAACGAATCTCTCTTGACAGTGTCGAATGGTTGATTGTGGAAACTATAATTGTGGGAAGATGATAAATCATGAAGTTGTTTAGAAGCCTTCAAGATCTCTTCCATCTCCAGGATAGGCAAGTTCTGACCAGAATGGATGCTGTCAGATTTAGATCTGATCTTTTTGAAGATCTTTGGCTTTGTGATTGAAGATGGAGCAGACGTTGTTGGGATATCCAAGAGTCTCCTAGTATTGGAAACACTAGATTTTCTTCTTCTATGACCCACGGTGTTAACATCAACCAATTTCCCAAAGTTTGGATCACCAGGTTTCAAACACTCATCAGGGAAATCCTTACCAAAAAGTGGAACCAAACAATATCTGATGTTGAAACAAAACTTCTTTGCCAAATCCTTAACAATATGGAAAGGTAACCAAGTCCCCTGAATTCTCAAAAACCCACCACGAACTCTCTTAACTGTACTGGAGATGTTTGGGAAGTTTTCAATCAATTTGTTGATATCTGTCTTGTTATTACCACAACTTTTCCAAAGACCAGTGAAGAAGACATAACCAGTATGATAGTCCCAAATGATCCAACCGTCATTGATTTGATACTCATAGACAGTAAGGTAGTTTCTCTCATCAACATTGGTGGAGTATTTCTTCTTGACAATGAACTTCTGATCAGCGGGGTCGATGGACTGATTGTTCTTTCTGAATGGTTCCAAAATCTTTAGTTGATTCTCAGGGATGAATCTCAGGATATCTTCAGGGATCTCAGAGATCGGGAAGTTGATCTTGACAGAGTTCAATAACAGCAAGTTGTTCTCGATGGATCTCTGAGACGCGGTCAAGTTTGGCAGATTCTTATGGTTATCAACACCCGCGGAAGATCTTCTTCTTAGGCTCAAGCCTGGGATATTGGAGCTGTTCAAGGCGATACTGCTAGCGGCCTTGCCTGAGTCCGTGACGTTCAAGGTGCTGATCTGGCCTGCGGATTCATAACTAACCAGCTGAGGCGACTGAGGGAACAGTGGCGACTCTTTCCTGGCCAGAGTGCGATAGTTTCGAGTTGGGTCACTCATTGGAGGCAATGGAGGGTGTTAATGCGTGGCGATAGCAGGGCCAGGTGTAGTGTGTGCTGGCAGTGTGAGCAATGTGAGCGTTGTTCTAACTTCTTCGGTGGCGACTGGTATTTTGGCCTTTTCCTCCCAGCAGAGCCCCTGGTTCCAGTGCGATGACTCTTAGAGGGGTGGCAATCTTCAGGTGTGGAAAAGGAGCAGGAGCAGGGCAAAAAGGCGGTAGCGGCGCAGTGGCAGCAGCGGTGTTCTGTGTCTGGTGTCTCTCTGTGGAGGAACTGTGCAAGCAGCCGGTGGTGATTGGAACCTTCTGGCGGCGAGTAGGTCTCGGGTGTGTCTTTTTGGGGGCCAATTTCTACCTGTCAAGATAAGAACCCCTCGAAAAGATCACAGAATCTTTATCTAAAATTTCGCGATCGATGGTGACACGGCCGCTTTGGCAGAATATAAACCACCGTGCTTACTTACGACATAGGGGATGAGGCTACAATCTTCTGCTTCTGCTGAAAGAAAGTCTATTACTCTATGTGCACGTCTAAGCTTCAACAACCTCCAACAGCCCGCTGCCAACGTTGTAGATTAGACCCCATAGCTCGATCTCGTTCTTGGCTAGGGCATCGATCACTGGTTTCTGTCTCTTTAGGATCTCCAACTGTCTGGAAACGTTGAATTCCGCTAGTTTCTTAGCTCTCAAGTGCATGTCTTCAATTGGCTCTAGTTCCTTGATGAACTCGTCTCTTAGCTCATCAATCTTCTTCAAATATTTCATCAAGTTGGCGTTTTGTGGACCTAGGTCTTTGTATGACAAGGAGTTCCAGATACCACCACAATCGGAATGACCACAGACAATCACCTTCTTGACTTTCAAGACATTGATACTGAATTCTAGGGTGGAAACGGTGGTTAGATCATCGATGGAGACCAAGTTGGCAATGGATTTGAAGGCAAAGACTTCACCTGGGGAAACGTTCAGCACGTTTTCGTTGTATCTGGAATCTGAACAACCGATCCATAGGGTATGTGGAGCTTGACCTTTACCGTTAGATTCGAATAGGCCCGGTTTGGCTTCATCAGTCTTTTCAACCCATAGTCTGTTGTTATGTAGGTATTCTTTCAAGTCTGAGTCCTTGGTTAGAGTGAATGGGGAGATGGCAGTATCAGCAGATTCTGGTAATGGGGACATCTTGGTGTTTGATAGATATGATTTGATAAGTCTGGAAGAACTGGTGTTATGGATGGAACGAGTAGCAGTTAGGAGTGATGGAGTTTGTCTAGTGAAGGATCTGGCAAGACAACTTTGCATAATCAGGAACCTTTCAAGAATGGTGCTGAGAGTTGTGGCACAGGGAAAGGCTGGGTATTTATACCTTGAGGAGATTGTTTGTTGGTATTTTTTCTTTTGTGCAGCAGCTGGAATTTCCTTGATCCTTGGAATCCAATTGCTTATAAGCTGTTTGTTGGCGACCGCTGGTGGGAGCTGACGTAAAGGCTCGGGCTTTTAATCAGCCACTTTTGGGCCAATGAGAACTCGCAGAAACAGCCAGTGGGAAAATTCGCCTAATTTCCAGGCAGAGAACTGAGTCATTTTGGCGAGCCTCCCACGCAGAGCGACGCGTACGCCACGGATTTTGGGCGATGACGTCGACTTCTCAACCGTCGTGTTTTTTCCTTTTTCTTTGTTTCTCTCTCACTAAAAAAATTGTTGAACCTGCAGAAAAAGTGATGTCAACGAAACGTGTGTCGCGAACCAGTGTCCGGGGAAGCCCATGTTTGGCAGTGAATGTGGCGTTTTGACGGTGTTGCGGGCTTGTGGATGGCCTGTACTGTCGATATTCGAGCTCTGTGGTCCCTGTTTACCCAAGTTATCCACTCGGATACACCACCAAGCTACAACTCCGCCCGCTATTAACGGCGATAACACTCGTTTTACCGAAAACTGAGATCTCTACACTTGCATATCTCATGCAAAGGGCCTATAAATTTTGTTGAGACCCAAATTTAACCGTCAACGGTGAACAAGAGGGCTGTTCATGACGGCCAGAACACCGGTTATGGGCAGAGGCTTATACTATTCATAGGAGGGAGGGATGGCCAAGGGCATGAAATTGTGATGGATTTGTTGATGTCCATTTCTGAAGAGGAGCAAACTCTGTCGTTGATGCCTGATGCCTGGCTTGTGATTGCTGGTGCCTCATGCTGCCTTAGTGGACGATTGTGTGACGTTGAGGTGTAGAATTGGGCTCTGAGACTGCCCAGTTCGAAGTCAAAGAGGCCAGTTGCCAGTACCAGGGCTGCAGAGAGCACTAAAACAGCTGCATTAGCTCCCACGATGAATGATCTGGATTCCGGTGTACTCTGAAAGCGCTAATTTGATCCCGTTTAAACGCCAAAGCAGCTGTACTTAAAGCCCAGTACCAAATAACTAGTGCTGCCACCGGTAAGAGTACGAGTGCACGTACTAGTATTGAATTGCTTTCCTCGAGAGATGATGACATGGTTATTGGTAACAACCTAAAGCCTTTCAGTACAGCTCACCACTATCAATTACGCTTAGCGTCCTGCCAAACGTTCACAGCTACCTTCCAAAGATTTTTTCATCTTGACAGGCCTACATTAGTAGTTCTGCTATGCTTGTAGTCTGTAGTCATCATGGGGTTGACAAAGCCCAGGGACTATAAGTAGATAGTTGTAGCACTGACACAAAAGGAGTGTTTTTGTGGCTATAGCAGCTAGCTGATCAACGGCCACTTTTTCAGCGCCACAAACATCGTCTTTGTGTCTACTTTGAATACCACAAAGCCAAAAAACCACAATTCTTCAAATCAGGATTCAGTGAACATTGATGATTGAAACACAAACTCACTGGCACAATGTGACGAAGACGTTGATGTTAGCGGCATCGCAAATTTTGTGTCAAAATTCTACACGTGATTTGAGCGTGACTTCGCGAACTTGTTCTATATGGCCTCATAAGTATAAGCTTTCCAAGTGGCAAAGTTTGAGCTTTCCTGAATCGACAAAACTGCTACAAGCTCACAGAATCTCTAAGTTAGTGTTTTAAATACTTAATGAACATTATATACAAAGGCTTAACATTTAGCACCAGAACCTGATGGGATACCACTACAAGTCTGTTTGGCGGTACCACCAGTGATACTAACACCAGACCATTTCCAATTGGAAGCGTTTTGGACCAAGATATAGACGGCTTGAGCACCAGATGCAACAGAACCAGTAACACCATTGATCTCAGTCTCAGGTTCAGGTGTCACGGTGAATGGTGCTGCTAACCATGTCATTGACGGTGCTGGTGCAAAATGGTGGGACGGGAAAGGAACTAGTGGTAAGAAGAAGCCAAAATTCTTCTCTGCCCATAAGATGACTGGTAATTCTGTTATCAAGGGTTTAAACATCAAGAATACCCCTGTCCAAGTGTTTTCCATCAACCAGGCTTCTGACTTGACCGTTGACGGTGTCACCATTGACAACTCCGCTGGTGATGTTACTAACGGTGGTCACAACACTGATGCTTTCGATATTGGTTCATCCACCGGTATCACCATCCAAAACTGTAACGTCAAGAACCAAGATGATTGTTTGGCTGTCAACTCTGGTACAAATATCAACTTCTTCAACAACTGTTGTTCTGGTGGCCATGGTATTTCCATTGGTTCAGTTGGTGGTAGAGATGATAACGTCGTTTCAAATGTTCATGTCAAGGGCTGTACCGTTGCCAACTCCGACAACGGTGTTCGTATCAAGACTGTTGCCGGTGCCACTGGTAGTGTCTCAGGTGTCACTTATGAATCCATCACCTTGAGTAACATTGCCAAATACGGTATTGTCGTCGAAGGCGATTACGATCTAACTAAAGGTTCCTCAACTGGTACAGCCACCGGTGGTGTTCCTATCACCGAATTGACTATCAATGGTGTCACTGGGTCTGTCGCATCTGGTGCTCAGCCTGTTTACATCCTAGTGGAGAACGCTTCCAATTGGAAATGGTCTGGTGTTAGTATTACTGGTGGGAAAGTTAAGAAGACTTGTAATGGTATCCCATATGGTTCAGGTGCTAAGTGTTAGGCTCTGTTATATATACGATTGATGAGGTGAAATGAATTGATTTATACGACTATTTTTAGTTCAGAGAGAGAAATTGGAGTCTTCTTCATCAAGGGTCTGTCTGAGGTATCTCATCGAAGTAACTATTTTATCCTTGGGGTCTAGGGGCCTTGGCCAGAAACCCAGAGACCCTAGCTGACCGCACGCAATTAATAACTATCAACAACTGTTGCTTTCGAACATACGTACGCTAATCTCAAGCCTAAGCACCACGGGCACTCAATAGGACAATAGACCCTTTATCACAAACAATCAAGATCCACAACGGCAGAACAACAAGCCCCAGCCGTGCAACGCCAACGGTGGAGAAACAGAAAAGACCCGGGGAACAAGCTTTCGAACGATTGGATAACGGTCGACCCCACTCCAGATACATCTTGATTCTGAGGCACTGGGCAGCACTGTAGCACTGTATCTCCCCAACGCCATTAATCGAAATGTCCTTGCATCTCGCGTAGCTACAGTTCCCTATTCGGAAGTGATAACCGTCAGGACGCGCTGGGGGATAATTTCAGTCGTCATTGGGCGTTGGACAGGGAAGACGATAAGCGATCACCGGGGAGTGGGAGTCTGGGGGCGTTTCAGTCGGAGATGAAGCTCACACTGGGGAGACCCATTGGGTGGACACGGTGGCCACTTGACAACAAAGGATCAGGACTGATCGAGGGCCGTTTGTACGGACGTTTATGATGTGCTGTTTTTTCATGTACCCCGAGAATTCGGGTTTACAAAATGGTGCGTCGAGGTGCTGGGGAGCCTCCTCAAACTCACATGGAGTTCTACAGCTTGGCTGGGGCTGGGGAGGAGCAGGGAGGGAGGACTGAGGAGTGGACAGGGAGAACGAGACACAGATAGATAGACACAGGGTGAGAGAGAACAGTGGTGTATAAGAAAGATTGACACACAGATCAGGGCCCTTCAGTGGCCGGCTTTGATGTTCGGCAACCGGTGAATCTCCACACTGGGCTGCATGTCCAGGACAGAATTAGTCGAGTCTACAGCTAGGCAAGCTACAGTCTGGAGTGGACAGATCGTGGGAAGTGCCAGGTGCAAAGGGCCCGGGCAGGCAAAAGAAAAGACGTGATTGGTGGAGTGGAATCGAGATCCAGAGTGATGGCGGGAAGATAAGCCAATTGTGGATTGTGGTGGATGAAAATTGAAGCGTTCCACGGTCATCAGTTTCACCTGGGACGGAAAAATGAGCACTCGGTTAAATCAACAAAGAGCCGTGGTACAAAAGGAACAGCAGAAGAGAGGCCAGCAGCCAGTAGGCCACAGAAGCCAGAGGCCACAGCATCCCAACTGGACTCAAGAGATCATGTCCATGTTCAGATCCAGTGCCTGAGGCTCTCCGCAGCTGGAAATGACGGTCAGGGCCTGGGTTCTCCAGTTTGAGGCGCAATAGGGGAGAGGAGCTACAGTTGTAGAAGCAGAGAGTCCTCTGTCCAGACTTCAGAGAGTGTTGTCACTGCTTGGAGGCGTCACTCGAGTCTTCAGACTGAATCAGACCCTCTGGAGGTTGTCTCTTCCACGCCGTCCCACACTCACGTCCGCCTCAGCTCGCTTGTCCACGCTTGCTTTCTCCTGCAGCTTCTCCAGAAATTTCTCCAGGAAAAACGCCTTTTTTAGTGGGCGATGATTATTCCGGGGACCAAATCCCAGAGGTTGCTGGGGCACAATAGGGCGTCTCGAGCCTGGCTTCGAGCGTGTAGCGGTGTCCAAGTGGTAGCCCTCTCCCTTTAGACACCGGGCCATCCTCATTGGCCACCTTCCAGCACCCCACAACTTGTCTTTCACGACTTTTGGACCTTTCTGCACTGTTTTGACCTTGCGCATCGAGGCAGGCCCGCCCCGAGAGGTATAAATACAGTGGAAATCCTCTGTTTCACCTACCTCGATTCCCTTCCACCTGGCCCCCACCAACACAATGTCACAAAGAGACACACAATTGATCGCCTCCATCGATATCGGTACCACCTCCTCCAGAGCCATCCTGTTCAACAGAAAGGGTGAAGAGGTTGCCAAACACCAAATCGAATACTCCACCACCGCCAACACCACTGCTGACGGTGAAACCAAGATCTACTCCGCTGAAGGTATCACCATCACCGCTTCTGAAGATGTCGAAATCGAAGATGATAAGGACTCCAAGGGTCCAACTCTGAGATTCCCAGAATCTGGTTGGGTCGAAGTCAAACCTGCCCACGTCCTAGCTAACGGTGTCCAATGTCTTGCTGCTTGTATCCTAACTTTGGAAAAGATCAATGCCGAACGCGCCACCAAAGGTGAAGCCCCATTGAGAATCACCAACATCGGTATTGCCAACATGAGAGAAACCACTATCGTCTGGAATGCTAAGACTGGTCGTTCTTACAACTACGGTATCGTCTGGAATGATACCAGAACTGCCGACATTGTCAACCAAAAGAAGGCTTCTACCCCAGCCGAAAGATTGGAAGAACTAAGACAAAAATCTGGTCTCCCAGTCTCCACCTACTTCTCTGCCTCAAAATTGAGATGGTTGATTGACAACGATGAAGAAATCAAAGCTGCCTACGCTAAAGGTGATGAATTGGTCTTTGGTACCATTGACACTTGGTTAATCTACCACTTAACCAAAGAACACGCTCACGTTTCCGATGTCACCAACGCTTCAAGAACCATGTTCATGAACATTCACACTTTTGAATACGACGATGAATTGTTCGCCCTATGGGACATTGACCCAAAGAAGATCAAATTCCCAAAGATTGTTTCTTCTTCTGAACACTACGGTTCCTTCAGCGTCCCAGATTTAGGTCCATTAGGTTACCCAGGTGCCCTATCTGAAATCGCCATTGAGAAATTGAACTCCATCAAAGACACTCCAATCTCTGGTTGTTTAGGTGATCAATCTGCTTCCCTTGTTGGTCAATTGGCCTTGAAGACCGGTGCTGCCAAATGTACTTATGGTACTGGTTGTTTCTTACTATACAACACTGGTAACAAGACTTTGATATCCAGACACGGTGCCTTGACCACTGTCGGTTTCTGGTTCCCAAGTCTATCAAAGGAAGACGAAGCTGCCCCACACTACGCCCTAGAAGGTTCCATCTCCGTTGCCGGTTCAGTTGTCCAATGGTTAAGAGATAACTTGAAATTGATTACCCAAGCTCCAGAAATTGGTCCATTAGCCTCCCAAGTTCCAAACTCTGGTGGTGTTGTCTTTGTCCCAGCCTTCTCCGGTTTGTTTGCCCCATACTGGGACTCTGAAGCCAGAGGTACCATCTTAGGTTTGACTCAATACACTTCTGCCTCACACATCGCTAGAGCTGCTCTAGAAGGTGTCTGTTACCAAGCCAGAGCCATCTTGAAGGCCATGGCCTCTGATGCTGGTGCCCAAGGTGATTTCTTGGAACAATCCGAAGGTACTTATGAAAAGGCCCCATTATCCCTATTGGCCGTTGACGGTGGTATGTCCAAGTCTGACGAAGTCATGCAAATCCAAGCTGATATCTTGGGTCCATGTGTCACCATCAGACGTTCTCCAAACGCCGAAGCCACTGCTTTAGGTGCCGCCATTGCCGCTGGTTTATCATCCAAGAACTCTGAAGAAAACCTATGGGATGACTTGAACGATGTCGTTGACTCCATCGCTGGTACCTCTACCGAAGACTTCAAGTCCAAGTCTGTCGACACTGAAAGAAGAAAAGCCTGGACCTTATGGGAAAGAGCCGTTGAAAGAGCTAAGGGTTGGATTGATGCTTAGATGACTTTATGATATTCTTTATGTTGCTTCTATTATTTTTTGTGTGTATATTCTTTTTTTGATCATGTTACGTTGATGACTAGTCCTTAGATGGCTCTTGTGTTTATGTACTTTGCCTTTCCTGTTTAGTTGCAATGCAATTTGGATAGACTTGAAGTTTTTGTTGTTGGCGTAGATTTTTGACACATAATTCGTGATGTACGTGCAGTTAGAAAAAGCTACGTCGATAGTAATTACAGTAGTTGATCATGGATCATTAGATGAGATTAAAGAATCCTCTGTACACCACACAGAAGCTAATTCTCCAAGTCAGCTAATCGCTTTAATATCTGGAAGAATATGTTCAGAACATGTGAACGTTACGACTTCATGAGTCAGTACCTCCACCGATAAATCACCGTTGAGAAGTACTGATCTCATACATATTCAACTGTCTGATACCCACGTTCGTAGATGAAAAAAGACAGTAGTGGTCTAATCGAAAGACATGTGCAAACCCTGATGGTACGTCAAAGAGCTTAGAGCAACAGGGTCAAAAATAGATCACTTTCATCGCTTATGAACCCCAGATTTTAGATACACATCCACACACCACCAATTCACTTTCTTAGAAAAAAGCAGTCACAAATTTTCCACCACGCTAAAACTTCCTACGCACAAAATTCGCGGAAAAATGTTCAGTGGAAAATTTCCCATCAAACGAATTCGCGAACTTCAAGAAGCATAGTGTAGGGTGAAAAAAAAATGTTGAAGCATCAAAAGGAACACTTTGATAGAGACGATTTGAAACCAACTTCAGTTCAACTTATACAAAGATGGCTCCAAAAGGTAAAAAAGTTGCCCCAGCTCCATTAGCCGGTGGTAAAGCTAAAGCTTCCAAAGCTTCCAAGAACCCATTAGCTGAATCCAAGCCAAAGAAATTCGGTATTGGTCAAGCTGTTCAACCAAAGAGAAACTTGTCCAGATTCGTCAAATGGCCAGAATACGTCAGATTACAAAGACAAAGAAAGGTCTTAAAGTTGAGATTGAAAGTTCCACCAGCTATTGCTCAATTCCAACACGTTCTAGACAGAAACACTGCCACTGAAGCTTTCAAATTATTCAACAAATACCAACCAGAAACCAAAGCTGAAAAGAAAGAACGTTTGACCAAAGAAGCCGCTGCCATTGCTGAAGGTAAATCCAAGCAAGATGCTTCTCCAAAACCTTTCGTTGTCAAATACGGTTTGAACCACGTTGTTTCCTTAATTGAAAACAAAAAGGCCAAATTAGTTCTAATTGCCAACGATGTTGACCCAATCGAATTGGTTATCTTCTTACCAGCTTTATGCAGAAAATTAGGTATCCCATACGCTATCATCAAGGGTAAAGCCAGATTAGGTACTCTAGTCCACCAAAAGACCTCTGCCGTTGCTGCTTTAACCGAAGTCAGACCAGAAGATGAAGCTGCTCTAGCCACTTTAGTCTCCACTATCAACTCCAACTTCTCCGAAAAATACGAAGAAAACAGAAAACACTGGGGTGGTGGTATCTTTGGTGCTAAATCTGCTGCCAAATTTGAAAAGAGAGCTAAAGCCGCTGCTAACGCTGCCTCTTCTGACAAAAAATAAGTTGATTAAATAGCATTGTTATTTTGTCTTGTTTAATTAGTTTATGTCATGTAATAGCTTGTGATGTAGTGCTACTGTGACTCCGTAATCAAATATGTAATGGACTGGGTATAGTAGGTACGAATCCTGAATCCTGCTGGATCTGTCGTACTAAATTTCATTTTGATAAGGGACACACTGGCCTGATCTCGAGCCATGGAAGTGGCACATAAAATGAGAAATATTAAAGGTAGAAAAGAGTCAAAGAGATGGTAAACCAGTTCACGACGGCCTTTTAAGTCTGCTCGTATACATAAAGTGACGCATACACCATCCTTTTCTGTGTTATCCTTAGATGCGGAGTTTCCCACAGAATTAGCCAATAGGACTTTGGTGTTTCAAAATTTCACAAAAGCTCGAAATGGACCTTTACAATAAAGGTTCACCACAATTGATTGCCCCAACCACACAATTAAACTGTCGAAAATGGCCTTCTTTTCTGAACTACTTGAAAGCTTTGCTCCAACTTTAGCCTTCGCTGACAACGACGTATGTGGTTTTGCAGATTCTCCAGGGAATTGGTATTCATGAATTTCGGGTACTAACATGACACAGGACTCAACTGTTGTTGATAACTCCACTAGATCAGATGTCGAATCTACTCCAGAATCAACCACCATCGAAGGTGAAGATAAATCTGAAGAACAAAAGGAAGAAGTTCCAGAACCTGAATCCACCGAAGTGAAAGAAGCCAAGGAAGAAGAAGCCACTCCAGCTGAAGACGAAAAAGCTGAAGAACCAGCTGCTGAAGAAGCTGCTCCAGCCGAAGAAGAAGCCCCAGCTGCCGAAGAATCATCAGAGGAAGCTCCAGCTGAAGAAGCTACCGAGGAAGCATCCGAAGACGCCGAAGAAGGTGGTGATGATGAGGAAGAAGAAGATGAAGACGAAGATGAAGATGAAGACGAAGATGAAGACGACGAGGACGAAGAAGAAGAAGGTGGTGATCCATTAGACAAGCTAAGAGAAGAATGTTCTCAACAACCAGAAATCAAACACTACGTCCACCACTACGCTGAATGTGTTGAAAGAGTTACCAAAGAACAAGAAGAAGAAGGTTATGAAGACAAGGACTACAAAGAAGACTGTGTCGAAGAATTTTTCCACTTACAACATCACCTAAACGACTGTGTTGCTCCAAGATTATTCTACAAATTGAAGTAAGCAACAGGTGACCTCACAACCATCCATATTCTCCCAATCCATCATCCAAAAACTAAGATAGAAACCATCGAGTCTATCATGTACATTTTTAATCATATTTATTTCTGACACAATTCCTTTTTTTACAACAACCTATTATGTTCACTCTATTGCCTGGTCATACGAGAGAGAGATATATATAGAAACTGCTAATAGCATTCTTCCGATACACAAGCCTGTAGATCTTTGAAGTGACAGTAAAGCAGCTGTCTAAAGAGCCCCAGTTGCGAAACCCGGTACGAGCCACATCATTAAGACCAATTTTCCTCAAAAAAGTCAAAAAAGGTCCCAGTTTCAACCCTAGGAAGCCAGATAAGTCAACTTTTCACATCAAATTCCTTGTGTATTCCCCAGTTGAATACATTGTGCCTTGCCATTGACTCCGGGCCGTGTGCGCTGCCAAGTTACAGATTCTTTCCTTACTCACAATCCATTTCGATTCGTTATCGTTGCTCAGCTTTACGGGATCCACCACGCTTAAGTAAAGAGAGCCAAAGAACCCGCTGATATCACCACAATCGGCATCTGGATCCCATTCACGCCACATCATCACCTGTCCTATCCATAGAAGCATACAACCGCACCCATGGAGCGCCCACAGCTGCACCGCAAGAAGTCCAATCTGAGATCCAACTCGTCTCCCGCTGTCACCCAGGATGGCAGCCAGCAGCAGCAACAGCAGCAGCAGCCGCAGGGCCACCACCACTCGCCAACAGGCTCACAGTACAGTCCACAGGCTCACCAGCACCCGCAATTCCACCAGCGGCCCACAGAAGTGCAGCGAAGCCTCAGCGCTCTGCAACATCGCTCTCACCATTCTCCTACAAGCACATTGCAGAACCACCGCTCGCCAGGTGCCACACAGCAGCGTATCCCTAGCTTTGAAAACACTTACTCTCCAGTCAGAACCCCTTCTTCTTCACAGAGGAATCCTAAGTCAAGAACTAGCTCGAGCTCTGGTAAGCAATTCAACCAATATGCTCAACAGGAAAGAGTGTATTTGAAGAAGATGAGAAATGATACTGCTGACGATTATTACACAAAAGCCATCATTTCAGACCCTACAGACAGTGACAACGACTCCTCTGAAGATGTGGATGATGTTGAAGAAGAATGGCAAGATTTCACTCTGGAAAGTGACACTCATAGAATGGCCGATTTAGAAATTGACCTACATCAAGCATTAGATCCTTCACTTCTGGAGAACGGTGAAGACAATCCAAAATTCTTGGAAAGACTAGAATGGCAAACCATGTTGAGCCTGGTTTTGAACGGTGACGTTGTGAGCTCAGAGAAGAGAAGAATCATCACACAGAACGATTTCTCATTACAAACCACATACAAAGAGAACCTCTGGTTAGGAATCAAAGCATATGTTCTAGGTCGTTCCGAAGAGCAACAAAGAAAGATTATTGGCTACTCAAGATCGCTGGCTGATGATGTCTTTAATGAGATTTTGAACTTTAGAGTGCAAGATGAAGACAGAGCATTTCAAGAGGTCGAGACATTATTGGACAAACTTTCGACCGTGAAAGAGCTATGGAGAGATGAGAAAGAAATGGCACATGACAAACCTGTTGTTGCCAGCGAAGAGTTTGTTCAGAGAGTGGAGGCCTTGAACTCATGGAAGAACATTACCAAAGCATTGAAGAGAGAATTGAAAGTCTTGAGAGAATGGACACAAAGTGATGATCTTGATGTTTCCGCAAAGAGAAGTGACGGGTTCACTGACAGTTCATTTGCTGATGCCATGTTGAAAGAAAAAGACATTTCCAATATCTTTAGCAGCAGAATCTTTCGTCCTCATCTTCCTTGGATTAACAAATCAAAGTCTGCATACCTACATTTCGAAGATACATTTGAAGAATTGAATCTACCAAGTTTCCTACCACGTCTATCCCAGCTGGTGAACTTCCCCTTGAGATTGATCCAAGAGACATTGAAAGTCCGTTTGGCCTATGCTAGAAAGTTGGACAACCCAACAATGATGATGATTGATGAAATGATTGATGATTTCTCCTCCTACATTGAACTAGCTGCGAGTTGCAAACACTCCGAGAAGAGATTCAAACAAGGTTGGAGCGTCGACTTGGGTCAGATTGAAGGATTTGACAAGACGGTCCTAGAAGCTATCAAATACCTGTACATGTTGATTCACAAGAAATTGATCAACACTACGTCAAAGAGTTTCAAGACATTCAAAGAACCAGATGACTTGGAACAATGCTGGTCACTAATGACTAATGTTGGGTGCTTTATCGAAGATGCTGGTCCAGAAGTTGCTTCCCAGACAGCTGCACTAACAGCAAGACTAGTGTCAAGATTAGTGAGCTTCATCCAAGACCAACCAGGTGTTATCCAAGGAATTGTTGACAACCCAGACACTTCAGAAACTCAGAAGTACCATGAAATCACCGCTTGGTCCAACAACATGGTTGATAGTTTCGGTACAGTCAGAAGAAAACTAGCAAAGTTCGCCACCTCCATCAGAAGAGCATTCAGTAATGCTGCATTGTTCCAAATCAACAAAGTCAAACCATTCTTAGTTCTAATGAGAGACTTTGACCATTTCCTAGTGAAGACAAGTTACTCTAGTGGTACCTACATCCTGGCTTCCAAAGACCTGTATGGTAAAGATGAAGCAATCAGACGTGTTCTGAAAGGTACTGAGATTGGTTCTGATGTTTACAAGCCAAGTCCAGAAATGGTTGAAATTGATGAATATGAAGAAGAAGCTGAAACTGGTTATGTTGTTGTCATCAATGCTGCCAAGGCCATGTTATGGGATGGGTTGATTGCTACAATTGACAACTTGCCTGAAATGAATTATGAAATCAAACCTGGTGAAGTCTTGTTGATTATCCAGGGCTCATCATCCACTTTGAAACAGACCAAGACGTTGTTTTCTGAGATTGTTGGTGAAAACATTTCTTTTGTTGAACAAAGATCAAGTTTGGCCAAGGTTCAAAGAGATTTAATCAAATCAGAAAGACTATTCTTCAGATTGGTGTTGGCTTGTATGAATGAATTCTATCGTTGCAAGGAAAGAATTCAAAGAGTTCATAAGAATCATGATTCGTTATACATGCTGTTCTGCTTCAACAGAGACTTGGCTAAGAATTACATCAGAAGCTCTGACTCTTCCAGAAAGGCCATCATTGTCAAGAAGATGATTGAATTCAGTATTGAATGGGTTAGTTTCATTGTTGATGACTGTATTCCTACAGACAAGAAGACCTTCAGATGGTGTGTCACTGCATTAGAATTTGCCATGGAGGTTTCCAAAGGTTTCAATATCTTGACTTTGAAAGATGATCAGTTCGTGCTACTGAAAGAGAAGGTTGCCGGTTGTATGTCATTGTTGATTTCTCATTTTGATATTATGGGTGCTAGATCCAGCGAAGCTGAGAAGAAGTCATTGAATGTTAACTACCATCCAACCACATTACAAACTGATGCTGAACTACTACAAGCTTTCAGTAACCAAACCATGAGAAGAATTCAACAGTTGGAAGACTCAATGGCTAAGAAGACTGTTGGTAAAGTTTTGGATGATACCCAGACCGAGAATCAATTCTTGACGTTCTTAGCATCATCATTCTCAAGTTTATCCATCAGATGGCAAAAGAGAAAATTCATTGGTGGTGGTACTTTTGGTTCTGTCTACTCTGCCTTAAATTTGGACACTGGTGGTGTCTTGGCTGTTAAAGAAATCAGACTACAAGATTCTCAATCTACCAAACAAATTGTTCCAACCATCAAAGATGAAATGACTGTCTTGGAGATGTTAAACCATCCAAACATCGTTCAATACTATGGTGTTGAAGTCCATCGTGATAAGGTTAACATCTTTATGGAATTCTGTGAAGGTGGTTCATTGGCTTCATTGTTAGAGCATGGGAGAATTGAAGATGAATTGGTGATCCAAGTCTACACATTACAAATGTTTGAAGGGTTAGCTTACTTGCATGAGATGAAGATTGTTCACAGAGACATCAAACCTGAAAACATTCTACTAGATCACAACGGTATCATCAAGTTTGTTGATTTCGGTGCTGCCAAAGTTGCTAAGAACTTGACAAGAAAACCAGCTTCCAACGCTAACAGTATGACTGGTACACCAATGTACATGTCCCCAGAAGTCATCACTGGTGGTGGCAGCGCCAAACTCGGTGCTGTTGACGTTTGGTCCACTGGTTGTTGCGTTCTTGAAATGACAACTGGTCGTCGTCCTTGGGCTAACTTGGATAACGAATGGGCCATTATGTACCATATTGCTGCTGGTCACTTGCCACAACTCCCATCAAGAGACCAATTGAGTGATATGGGATTCAGTTTCCTACACAGATGCTTACAACAAGATCCAAACAAGAGAGCCACTGCTGCTGAATTGTTACAAGATCCATGGATGTTGGACATCAGAGCCAAAGCTTTCAGTGATGGTAGTGTGTCCTCTACTTCTGAACACTCATCGGACTATGGTGGTTGAACTGTTTCCCCACTACTGCTGCTGTACTATACATTCGTTTTATGTCTTTTTTTATCATTATTTTGTCATATTTTGTTATGTTTATTGCTCACTCTGGCCCAGGTACGGGCTGCTAATTGTTTTATGTTTCATTAATAGAGAAAGGACCTTTCATGTTCGTTATATTATTACTTACTTTCTGTAGACTAGTTACTAGATAGTACTACGCGTGATATTATGTAAGCGATGAGCCCGCGAATTATTTTTAATTGTGCAAAAAATTTTAGGTGATGGAGAAAATACACAGGCATTTCTCCAGACACAAGAGTTCTACTCTAAAGGCATCGCTTCCTATTTAGACTATTAAACATGGCTACTTTAGTCCCACCACCATCCAAGAAGCAGAAAAGAGAGGCTCAGAAGGAAAGAGAGGTTGAAATCATTCCAGACGACTTGCCAAATGTCCTAATAAAGTTCCAAGCATCAGATACTGGTGATGCTGTTGGTGGCTCTTTGAAAGTCCCAGGTAACATCACAGAGAAACAACTAGAAGAACTGCTGAACCAGCTTCTTGGTGAATCTGATGAACCTGTTCCATATTCTTTCAGTCTGTTGAACGATCAAACAAAAGGTGATCTGATCGATATCAAAGATAACTTATACACATCAGTCTTAAAGCCAGGCATCAAAACCACAGAAGATTTCCTAACTTTAGTCTACACACCAAGAGCTATCTTCAAGGTCAAACCAGTTACAAGATCTTCTGCTTCAATTGCCGGTCATGGCTCTACCATTCTATGTACACAGTTCGCTCCGCATACGAGCGCCAAAATGGTCACTGGTGCCGGTGATTCCACTGCTAGAATTTGGGATACACATACACAAACCTGCCAACACGTTCTAAGAGGCCATACTAACTGGGTCCTTTGTGTCAGTTGGTCTCCAAATGGTGATAAGATCGCTACAGGGTCCATGGACAACACTATCAGATTATGGGGTGAAGACGGTAAACCACTTGGTGGCCCATTGACCGGTCATACTAAATGGGTCTCGTCATTAGCATGGGAGCCTATCCACTTGGTGAAGCCAGGTGCCAGTCCAAGATTAGTGTCAGGTTCTAAAGACGGTACGATAAAAGTCTGGGATACCGATAGAAGAGTTGCATTATACACAATGAGCGGTCATACCTCCTCTGTTTCCTGCGTGAAATGGAGTGGTAGTGGTGTTATTTACTCGGCTTCACATGATAAGACCATTAAAGTCTGGGATGCTAATGACGGTAAATTGGTGAATACGTTGAAATCACATGCCCATTGGGTCAATCATTTGTCATTATCCACCGATTACGTTTTGAGAAGAGGTGCGTTCGATCATACGGGTGTCAAACCAGCTACGCCAGAAGAAGCCAAAGCCAAGGCTCTTAAGAACTATGAATCAGTTGCTAAAGTGAATGGTGTCATCGAGGAAAGAATCGTCACTGCTTCAGATGATTTCACCATGTACCTATGGGAGCCATTGAAATCCAATAAGCCAGTGTGTCGTATGACTGGTCATCAGAAACTAGTGAACCATGTGCAGTTCTCTCCAGATGGTAGAAACATTGTGTCCGCCTCGTTTGACAACTCTATCAAGCTATGGGACGGTAGAACTGGGAAATTCGTCTCTACATTCAGAGGGCACGTTGCTGCTGTGTACCAGACTGCCTGGTCATCCGACTGCAGACTCTTGGTCAGTTGTTCCAAGGATACGACGCTGAAAGTTTGGGATATCAGAACCAAGAAGCTGAGTGTTGATCTTCCGGGCCATCAAGACGAGGTCTACTCCGTGGACTGGAGTGTTGACGGGAAAAAGGTTGCCAGTGGTGGTAAAGACAAGCACGTCAGACTGTGGACTCATTAATGCAGGGGATCTAGTCTTGAGTAACCTAGTGTAGAATTCGCCTATGTACTTGCAGTAACCATGGCAAAATCACCAAATTCGCGAAATTTCTCAACCTGCAAAAAAATCTGAAAAATCAGTGTCAAGTAGAGACTAGTGTTAGTAACTAAGAACTCAGAGCTCCCCCACTCCCCACACAGCCATGTTCAGCTCCACGCTCCGCCAACAGATAAGGCTCCATTCCACCACAGCAAAGACTGTTGCTGCCCGTTTCCCACAACTTTCCGAGATCACTGCCCGCGATATCGGTGCCTCCACAACACAACAGAAGTTTGGCCATGGTGGTTACTTCCTAGAGAGATCCAACTTCGACAACTTGCCTGTGTACGTCGAGTACAAGAACAGCTATCCATACACAGAAGTCAGAAAGATCCAAGGTGATATCGTGCTGTTGAGAAACGACCTCCAGGAAATCTTGTCCGACGTTTCAAAGAAGGACTTCAAAGTGTTGATGGAGTCAAAGAAAATTTTGATCAAGGGGAACCATAAGCATAGACTGGTGGATGTTCTAGATGAGGTGTTTTAGAGAGGGTTAAAGAGTTACTGTACATATTTCAACATTACATCGTTTTGTATAATTATTGTCTTGATGTAGAACTATAGTTCATCACGCTCTGGGACAGGTTCCGGAGTTGGTTCTGGGACTTCGGTGTCTTCTGGATTTTCTTCAATCTCTGATTCTTCAACAGGGACTGATTCTTCAATTGGTTCAGGGACTTCTTCCACAGCTTGAGGAACATCCTCCACAATCTCAACTTCATCTTCAACAGGTTGGACCTTGACAAATGGAGTTCTCTCATAGATGAACAGACTCTTCTCAAGTTTAACGAATGGTCTCACAGCGGCACCGATAGGTCTGAATGACTTCTGTTTGATGACATTGTAAACGACTTCTTCAGGGACCAACTGTCTAAAGCCTCTAACATCAATCCCATTAAACCCTTCAATGGCAGCTAGTTGGGTCCATCTCCAGTTCTCCAATACTGGGATTTCACCATCACCTTTGTAATTCTCCAGGTTGATCTCTGAGATAATGTAATCAAAAGTCTCCCATAGTTCAGGGACAAGAGCATCGCCCTCGGTCTTATCGTAAGTGACGTTGAAACCTGAAACTTCACTCAACTCACCGAATTTGGTGATACCGGTCATAGCAGCCTTTGTATCGAAATGCACAGTGACTGGGGTAGATGGGATGAAGCCACTCTGTGGATTAATAGCCTTTTGGATCAGGATATCGTGGAATCTGTTCAGGGCAAACCCGCCTGGATAATTGTACGATGAGACCATGGTCCAGCCAATGTTGATCAAAGTGGTTAGTGAAGCAGAGGCTAAGATGACCAAAATGACCAGTTTGTAAAAGATGGATTTGGAGGCCTTCCAGGTAACATAGGATGCACCATTAGCACCGATGACGTTGACAACTGGGATGATATAGGCCAAGAATCTCCATTCTTTATGTGGTTGGAAAGATAATAATGTAACATATAACAACACAGATAATAAACTGATTTGTAAGGTGTTGTTACCGGTTGTATCGAATTTGAAACCGACTAATGACAAGATTGGAACGATTGGTGGCAGGAATAGAGTCAATAGATATTTGGAGAAGTATCTTGTGAATGGTTCAGTACCCCATTCTGAAGATTTCCCCTCGATGACATTGAACACGAATGATTCTAATTCAGGAATGGTTAGCTTGGCCCAGAACCAAGAGTCAACAGAAGCACTCAAAGCGGCACCAATGACCGCACCAATTGTACCAAATTTCACAATATCTAACAACGTTTGCTTCTTGTATAGGAAAAGCACGAACCCGACTGACAACAGCAGAGCGACAATCTCAACTCTGAATAGGACAGCAGTGGCAGCCAAGATGGTTATAGCAGAGCCGTATCTCCCTCTGACAAGTCTGGCAAATGCCCAGTTTGTCAATGGCAGAGCGAGGAAATTTGGAAGAGTTCTGCTAGAGTAAAAAGTTAGATGGAATTGTGTGAAAGACAAAATGGCAAACCATAAACTTAGGGACCAGGCATTATGTGGTTCTTGCACTTTCACGACTTTCTTCTTACCCTTAGAGCTTCTCTTCTCAACTTTTTCAACCTTCTTCTCCGTTGGCAGTTTAGCGTTCTCTTTGATCTGAGCAACGACAGCGTTCTTCAAAGCTAAGATCCCAAACGTGTTGATCACACCAAGGATACCTCTTGCGACCAATTGACCATCCAGCTTAGAACCAGCAGCAGGGAAGAACTGTGTGACGGCTTTGGTAAGACCGGCAATAACCAATGATCCGACGAACGTGCGAGGCACAGCACCACTGAACTCCAGATGGTCATAACTTTGCAAGTCTGTACCATGGTATAGGATATCATGGATGGCCTGGATGTTGAAGGACTCCTCGACTTTGGTGAACGGGGCCAGGAACAGCTGCCCAGAGACAATCACGGCCAGAAGGGCATCGTACAAGGGGATCATCTTCACTGTGGTTTTAGCAGGGATGTTGATGCCTTGGTGTTTAGTTAGTGGGAAGTTGAAACCTGTCAAATATTACCGAGATTTTACGGGTCTGGGAAGCCTAAGAAAAGCACAATAGCCTAAGAAAAGCACAATGGCCTAAATTGCACGGATCTTCGCTGGTCATCACGCTAGTAGAGACTACCTGTGTACAGAATCTCTTTGTAGAATATCCACTGATAGATATGCATTCCTCTGAACCCCCAGATCTCTCACTACATGAATTGATTGGTGTTCATTGGTGTCTGATTACATAAGCCACCTTACTAGTTATTTGTAACCGAGACAAGGCTAAATTGGAAAAAATTAGAAATTGTCAAACACTTTGTACCTCATCACTTGAGCATCTAGCCTGAATCAACATGACCGAACAGTTGGAGAAAGACCTCGAGGAATACAAGGGCCTGTACACATACCTCCAATCTAATAATTTGACAGAAGTCCTGGCACCACTGGACGGTGAAGGTCGTGAGTTTTGGTGTCAAGCTGTTACAGATCCATCTGATCCCATTGAAATCGATGTTGGCGGTGGGAAGTTCAGAGAGTTCCAAAGAGAAGAGGCTTTGAAATGGTTGGATGTTAAGATTAAAGTCCTTGAGAGAAAGTTGGAAAAGAGGTGAGTGCTCGTGCCTGGAGTGCGCATCTTGATGATTTGGCGCTGGATCATCCTGGTTAATAAGATGGATCGCCAATACGGGTTGAGCTTCGTCTAAAATAGAGGCGATTAAGAGTCCTTCCAGTGGTAGAGTTTCCATCAAGAAAACTTTGGTGCTGCACAGGTCACTCGCTGTTGCACCTGTGTATACAGAAGACCTTTCAGGGCTTACGCTCCTTTCAGCTACCATGAAGCAGAGCAACAACCCAGGCACTTGCTTGCCAATTGGAAGACAGCAACACATGTACAGGTAATATAATCCTCGTCCTGTTGAAATTAACCCTTCTGTAGCAATAAACCTGTTGTAAGTCCTATGTCAACTCACTCCCCAGAATATCTCTTGATCCTCTTCCAACTTTCACTTCCGAATCGGGAAGTCAACACGCTCCTAACAAAATCAAACCGCGTAAAGTTTATACAAAACAATAGAAAGAGCGCCTCCATAGAAACCAAGATCAGCCCGCAGAAACCCACCACCACAAATGTCCTCCAAAGCCACCCACTCAAGACAGAGCAGCATAACGAAAAAAGTGTATCTCCCTGACCTGGACGACGAGTTCAGCGATGACGATGATCTGCAAATCGATGCCTCTAGGCTGAACAACAAGTTTATCAGTTATAGAACCGGTCTTCGGAACACAAGCCAGGCTGATGAGCCCGTGAAGAGCACGAGTTACACTAAGGAGACTGAAGAAGAGGTGATAGAAGAAGAAGAAGACAGCGATGATGAAATTGAACTGGTTCAGAACGTCAAAAAACAGCCTCCAAGTGATGATTATTGGACGCTGTTCTTGAAATTCATCTTTAGATACATCCAGAAGATAAGGCAACGCCTATCGATTGTGGTAACTTTCACAGTGCTGATATTGGTGAACCTGCTGATCATCCTGGTGATTTATTCCCGATCAAATGCCACTAATGAGATCATACCGAATGTTCATTCCTTCAGTGATATTTCCAAGAACTTGCAGAACCTACAATGGCAAATCAATGATTCCAATCAACGCAATAAACATCGTTTACAAGATTTCAAGAACTTCATGGACTTGAAACTCGAGGAGTTTGGTACCAAGTTCAAGAAGATTGATGATGAAATTGATGTTTTGAAAAGAGATAACGACGTTATTTTACCAAAGATTGAAAATTTGAACTTTGAAGGTGCAAAGATTGATGATAGTAAGATCCCAGTGTTGCTGGATCAGTTCAATAACGTGAAGGTGCTCCCTGAATTCGAAAGGTATTTGAAGAATTACATCCAATCTTCATTAAATGGACAAGATTTCACACAACGTTTCAAAGTTGATTATGAAGCTCTTGTGGAGAACTATTTGGATGAGATTGTCAATTCGAAATTTGGGTTCATGAACAAAGAAGAGATCTTATCATTAATCACTGCCCAGTTTCAAGAAAACAAAAGGAAACTAATCTCAGAGATCAAGACTTTGACCCAAAGACAAGAAGAGAAAGTGATTCCATCAAGATTAATCAATGAGAGTTACAAACCTACTGATTCTAAGATCAACTATTCGTTATTCTCCTCAGGTGCCAGAATCATCAATTACTTAACATCATCAACATTCAAACCAAGATACAAGGCCACTTTCATCGGTTCAATACTTGATTCATTCACTAAAAAGGAAACCACAGATGATTCAGAACCATACACTACTTCACCATTCATCATCCTAACGTCTAATGAAGGTTATTGGAGAAGTGCAGACATCACGGACACAAGACTAGCTATCAAATTCTTGGAACCTATATACTTGACAGATTTCAAATATAACCATGAAAGATCTCAGAATGGGGCCTTGATGACGTCTGCTCCAAAGACCATTGCATTATACATCAACACTCAACAACCGGTGGAGACTCCATACCAAGAAGTGATCAAGAAGCATTACAAAGTTGCCGAGTTCACATATGACCTGAATGGACCTGTGGAACAGACATTCACCATTCCAAAGCATGTCAAGAGATACCTGATCAACTCCATATTGATCCAGGTGAGTGACAACTACGGGAACGAGTTCTTCACCTCGTTGTACAAGTTCAAGATCCATGGTCTCACGAAGTTCGACCTGCACTCGATCAAGCAGCTGCTGAACAACGACGAGATCGACGAGACGCTGAAGAGAAGGTTTGGCACGGTGAGCTCGTTTGGGGTCAAGGAAATCAAGGATGACACAATTGTGTAACACGCCTAATTTTAACTAAAAGGTGCATGAAATGCAGGTTGCAACGGGCGCGATTATTACCGGAAGAAGTTAAAGTAGACGTGTCCAGAGTACGATTCAACGGTCGTGTGAGCAGTGGTGGGTGGTGTGTATGTTTAGTGCTTAGTGCTTAGTGCTCAACTATGATGTAACACGCTACAGTTCTAGTACTTACCTGTCCTCTGTAGTAACTTCACCTGTTCCGGCTCAGTCCAACCAGCCAATGGCCAAAAGTGCACAGCCTCCGTCTGGACCGCTTGGCGCAAAAGTGGAAAAGGCTTGGGACACAGCAAGGCAAAATTGGCAATGGTCGAGGGAACTTAAAAGGAGCACATTTCCGCCTGGAAACGCACAAGTTCCCTTTCCAGCTCCACCTTTCAAAGGCTGTGTTTTGCTCGTTCCAGCCGCCTTTTTTGCTCTTACGCAATCCCACATTCCTATTGTAATTTGTGTCTGAAAAATTTCTCGGGCTTGCTGATAAGGTTCGAATTCCAAGCGAAACTTTAACACCTGTTGCTACTACTGACTACCTGCTGAGCACTGTTAACACCACCACAATGGCTCTCAAGAACATCTTCAAGCTCAAGAAGAAGGACGGCAAGGCCGCTGCTGCCCCGGCCTCCAAAGAAGACGTCCCCGTCTCCACCACACAGTCCTCCCTGCCTAACCAGTCGGCCACAACTTCCTACTCATCGCTCGACTCCCCAATCAACTCCACCATCTACACTCACTACCTCAGCCTCAACAACAACCCGAACATCTCCAAGGAGCTCGTCCCGATCGTCACGCTGCTGAACTGCCAGGCTTCCAGGGTCTACCACCAAGGTGACGTCTTTCTGAACGTTGAGCACAACGACATTCCCACTGAAGAGCAAGACCTGTCCTTCGCACCTGTCAAGGCTATCGTCAAGGGTAACCAATTCATAGTTTACAAAGAGGACTCCGACTTCAAGCCCGTGAGCATCGACCTGTTGGAGGCCACTTTCAAACTACAATCCCAAGAGAATTCCTTTATCATCACAAATTCCGATAAGCTGGCTTATCACATCAAGTTCAAAGAGACGGATTCTCTACAGCAATGGGTCGCTGCCATCAAACTATCCAACTACGAATACATCAGACTGAACGAGGCTTACACTGCCTCCCTGCTGAGTGCCAAGGGCTCCACTCTGAGCGACCTCCATGTCGTGATGGCTGAGACGAGATACCAAATTGAAGAATGGTGCAGTATCAAGTTTGGTAAGACGGGGAAGTGGGTCAACTGCTACAGTGTGGTGACTCCATTTGAGAAATCAAGAAAGGGATACAAGAACGGTTCCATCTCCTTCTATACTTCCTCCAAGACAAACAAGAAGAACTTGATCTTGACCGTTTCAAACATTGAAAATTGTTATGCTGTCTTCCCTCACGTTGACCTGATTGATGAATCCAGTCTATTGAAAGTCCATGGTGATGCTACAGTTTATAACTTAGGTTCCAACAACTTTGACGTTCCAAACAGATCAAGATCCGCATCTCTGATATCATCACCTATCCAGGGTCGTTCAAGATCCAATTCTGTTAAAGGTCATTCACGTACCGAATCCACTTCATCCATCACATCCACCAAGTCACTAAAGGGCTTAAACATCCCAGACACTTCACTTTACATTCTTCCAAAACCACACAATGGTGTCAAGTCCTTTGAAACTTTGATCCGTTACTTGGTCCCAGTTTATGATTCATTCCAACTATACGGTCGTCCAAAGAAACTGAATGCCAACAAGACTGATCCGGAATCATTACTGTTTGGTCTACCATCTTTACCACATGTTGAAATGCTATCATTCCCACTGGCTAATGAGCTGGTTGCTGAACAATGGAAGTCAATTGTGGAACTGGAAGGTTTCGATGAAGAAGAAGATCAATTCAACTATACCCAGTTATTCAATTTCAAGATCAAACAACTATACAATTCTGATGCTAAACATGCCGGGTTTGGTGATTTGAAGACCACAATCTACCAAGATTCAGAATACATCTCCCCATTGGTCAAATTCAACAACATGGACTTATCAGACAATAGCTCGGAATCATCTTCACCAAAATACGCCTTCTCATTATCTGATCTTCCTGCCAATGCCCCACCGGCTCAATTCCCAAGCACCGACTCTTCAACTAATCTAAACCAATTCACACAGCAAAGTCCTCAGGTTCAAGGTTGGGGTACAACTTCTGGTCGTTATAGATCTGATTCTTTGAATTCCAACACTCCACAAAGATTGAGTGCGAGTTATAGATCTAATGGGAACTTGAACGCTACATTGACCCATTCAAGAGGTGGCAGTTTATTGGGTGGTACTTTGAGAGATGAACAAACCATTGCTGTTCCATTGGATCAAAGATGTTGATTGACTATTCGATTTTGACTACAAGTTTAAAAAAGATTATGATCATTGCAATTATTGAAATAGATATATGTTATGATGTTAACCATGTTGTTTTACTCAAGAAGAACGTCTCGCCCTCGTCCTACCGACAAGTGAAACTTCCAGCTTGACAGGAGAAGAGAAGGAGCACAGGTTAATTTCTAGCACATCAACACAGGCGCAGTGATCACAAGTACTAGCGCTCGTGCCAGCTTAGACGCTTCTACCAAGGGCGCCAGACCTGTATGAACGCCAGTGATTGTATAACTTGAATATATTTGAGTTAGTAGGGACGTAGCATCTATTAGATGCGATCGATCAGTCGTCTACTAACTGAACTGCATCTCTCAATCAGATAAAAATACGCTTGATGAACAAATTTTGCCTTGACCGACATGAAACAATCCAGCTCTAAGGAAGACTGCAAGTAACGACATGACAGATATTTGTTAATCTCTCCAGTTTTGACTTTGGTGCATCTTCTGAATCGTGGCTGAAACTTTCTTGGAAGTTGACTTTTAAGCTTCTTAGCACCTTTAACCATTTGTTTCTTCAGCTTACCGCTAACCATCAACAACGGAAATCTTGGATTCCATGCCAAATCAGAGATTAGACGTCCTTTGCCAGCAGCCAGATAAGTTTTTCTTTCCTGATATGATTTGAAAAGCCACTTGTTGTACTTCTCCACAATGACCTGATCAGTGAAGTCTATCACTCGTAGTTTCCTCTTTTCCAAACTCGACACTATGTGATTTAAGCTTTCCATATTTCTGTATTCGATACCTCATGAGTAATCGTCACTTAAGGCTCGGTGCATTAGAATTGCGCTCGGTTTGATGATGTTGTCTTCCCATGAGAGTTCAAGAGCAACAACCGTCGATGGGCGACAACGGGGCTGTAATAACATTTGCAAAAACTCATTGTGGTTTATTCCTGGTCGAATATACTCTGTGCTCAACCCAAAGAGATCATGAATATCAAAGATCAAGGCAGGTGCAACCTCGTAGTACAAAGCAGGGATATCCATAGTGAAAATAGAGAAACTGTCAGTGCATTGTTCCAGTTCTCGTATGGTCTTGGAGTGTTTGTAGAAATTGAAGATCAACGAAGGCGGGATGAAGAGGCAAATGGAAAGGGACTTTATGATGAGCGGCTTCAACAACGGGTCAGAGTTCAAACACATGAAAAACTGCCTTGAATCGGAGCCAAAGATAACTGGGTTATAGTCATGGACCAGAATCTCAATGATTTCCTGCGCTATGTGAGACGGAAAGCGAAGCATGTCTGAATTGCACCTCGTTTATTTGCTTCTTCTCTCTCGAAGAATAAGAGCTAGAAAAACGCTACATGCACGACGATCAATGCTAATATCATTCACTTCATTATCTCTATATACATGCAGCTTATTTATCCAAAGATAAATCCCTTTCAGTGCTCTTTTCCACATCTTCCTCCAATTCTCTCAATTCTTCGGCATCATGAGACTCGACAACTTTAACTGTGCTATCACTTTCTTCATTCTTAGACAACAATTGGTTTAGGGCAGAATCTTTGATGGCTCTCAATTCTTCAAATGAACCAGTCTCCACAACTTCGCCATTCTTACCCAACACAATCACTCTAGAACTATGCTTAATAGTGGAGATTCTATGGGCAATGGAAATGGTGGTGTTACCATCGACTCTTCTTTGGTGTAGAGTCTCAGCAACAATCTTTTCAGAATTGGTATCTAGAGCAGAAGTTGATTCATCCAAGATCAATAGTGGTGGGTTTAGCAATAATGTTCTAGCCAAGGCAATTCTTTGTCTTTGACCACCGGATAATTGTGTGCCTCTTGGTCCGACAATAGTTTCCAGGCCATCAGGGAATTCGTTCAAAAACTTTGTAACATTGGCGTCTCTTAGAGCTTTTTGAATAGATTCATCAGTGTATTCGGCAATACCATATGTGATGTTTTCCAGGATCGTACCGGCAAATAGGGCAGGTTCTTGTTGAACAACACCGATTTTCTTTCTGAAATTTCTCAAATTGAAATCCTTGATGTTCTTGTCATTGATGAAGATACCACCGTCATTCACATCATAGAATCTCAGCAGCAATGATGTGATGGTAGATTTACCAGACCCGGAAGGACCAACGATACAAATATGTTCACCTTGTTGGATCTCAAAGTTCAATTTGGAAAAGATTTGGACATTTGGACGAGTTGGGTAATGGAACTGAACATTTTCAAATCTGATTGTAGATTTCAGGTCATCTAGAGTTGGTTTGATACCATGAGTAGGTGGGATCAATGGTTTTCTATCGTTCAGTTCAAAGATTCTGGCAGCGGCACCGGCACCTTTCATGATTTCAGAGTAGAAGTTTGAAAGACCAAACATGGAAGAACCTGTATAAACAGCATACATCATGAAGGAGGACAGTTCACCAACGGTCATTGAGCCGTCTCTGATCATAGAAGAGCCGATACCCAGCAATGTTATCAGACCAGCATTAGCGATCAAGGAAGTTGTACCGAAGAAAATGGCAGATGTGGTGGCTTCTTTGAAACCTAATTTGAACACACTTCTAACTTGTTCTGAGTATTTGGAAACCTCTCTTCTCTCACCACCGTAGGCTTGAATAGTTCTTGTAGCGTTCAATTGTTCTTCAGCGACTTTTGTCAAGTCACCGATTGAGGTTTGCAAGTTTCTGGAAATGTTTCTGATTCTTTTACCGTAAACAAAAGCCATAGCACCTAATGGAGGACCAAGCAACAACATGATAGCAGTCAACTTCCAACTGACAAGACTCATCATGGTGATACCAACACCACCGGATAGGATTGCTCTGATACCATCACTTATGTTTTGTGTCACAGATCTGGAGACAATAGACGCGTCAGAGGACAATCTGGAGATCAAATCACCAACACGGTTGTTATCCAAGAAGGCAGCGTCTTGCTCCAATGCAGCCTTCAATGTTCTGGTACGTAGTCTGGCAACGAGCTTCTCACCAACGGTTCTCAAGATAATAACACGTCCGGAGTTACATGCAGCACCAACCAAGAACACACCACCAATGGCAAGGAAGAATTCATTCATAGATAGACCATAGATCTGCACGTTCTCCAGAGATTCATTCCCAGAGTCAAGAAACTTCCCGATGATCATAGGCACAGACATGGAGATCGCAGATGAGACAGCCAAAAGTGAAAGAGCAGCGATGATAGGTTTAGTCTCAGGTTTGGCTAGCTGGAACAGTCTCTTGATATCACCGAAACCAGAGGCCTTGGAGTCATGCGGGGATAATTTGGATATTTCAGACTTGAAACGTATGCTCTGCAGGATCTTTGAATGTGTATGTGATGGGATCGAGGGCCGTATCGTCTGTGTAGTGAGTATTGACAGGTTTCTAACGGGGTGTACTATTGCTGAGCGATACTTGGAAACATTTGCCAATCGTAGAATTCTACCACTGAACAGCATCTTGGAGGAATGGAATGAATATTGAGATAACCGATGGATGGTTCCAGTAGACTATGATTCACGATAGAAGTTCAGCTGACAAATGAGCTGGAGCTCCTTCCCAGCAGCCTCTGTTAGATCAAAATTTATTCATGTTGAGCCCCAAGTGGTGTCCAGGTGTTTTTGGTGATTTTAATATCCGGGCTCTATCACGTGACAAAGGGTCGGATCTGGATGCACGCCCAGCCAATAACGCCCCGATTAGAAAGTATTACTTCTTCAGGATATTTTCGCGCCTGCTATTAATATTTCCCTTTTGGTAAACAAATACAGCGTAAAGCTGCGTCAACCTGCGTCATTCTGAAAACAACAACTCGAGCCAAAGATAGAAAATGTGGAGCCCAGAGGCAGAAAACGGGGTTTGTTTTGGTGGTTTCAGGGGTGGAGACTCGCTTACTCCTTTCAGAAGCTTAATGGTGTGCTTTGTTTGTATGTGTCATTCCCTATTTCTATTTCAGGGCCCCTTGACGATGGCCAGCAATTGCGTAATTTGGCGTCGTCAATTATTTGTCTCACTCCCAAAATTTCATCACGATAGACGAAAACCCACAAGATTCGGTACCTGAAAGCACTGATTTTGCCCTGAAAAAGTGATAGTAGAGAGACAGGGAGCATTTCAAGCCATTGTCAAAGTCTCCCCGAGATCAGAGAGCTTCTTAGCGATGTTATCGCCCCTTTTCGGAGGACGACTGCTGCTGATGCGGCCTAACCGCAACTTGCAGAATCCTGCGCCAAGGAGCTCTTCTATAAAAAATTCTTTTTGTTTCTAAAAATTGTACCTTCCATCAATTTCTCTCCCTTAGCTATAAACAACGTACCACACGCTATAAAGGAGTCATTCGTTCACATTTCCCTGCCTTTATAACAATCGTTCTTCCCACTTACACCTGTTCTTGAGCACCAAGTCTCCCAAGAACTCCTATTTATTCCCAGATCTCATTCCAACTAATTCACCAACACAACTACACATAACTACAAAAAGATGGTCGTCCCAGCTGCCAATGGTTACGATTTACTAAAGGAACATGCCTGGTATGAATATGGTAATGAGGAATTCCAATCAGTCATGAACTTTGACTACTTGTTCGCCCAAAGCGAGTTCATCAATGGCAAGAATATGAGCTATCAGCTAGTACAGATCACAATTCCAATCTTGATAATATTCGGTCTATGGCGTTACTACAAATCACAGACCAAACCAAAGACCACCCTGCCATTCTACAACAAGAAGTTTGAGCTGGCATCTCCAAGGGAACAAACGTTCGATTTGGAATCAGCCCCTGGCTTATCTTATTCCCAATCTTCCACACCAACCAGCTCACCACAACTTTCAAGAGAACATTTTACCAACTTCGACACTTTCAGATTAGTTGATGATTCCCATTACAAGAGCGTTTAAAGAACCAAACATCACAGTCACGATCATTTTGCATACCCAACATCTTCATTCATATCAGCACTCGATCCACTTCGTCGAGTTTTGCATTTCTCCATCATGAGTTTTTCGTCGTTTTCAAGGGGCTTTCCTATTTCGTCGGAAAAATCACCACAGTTTCTCACATAAGCGTCGTTATGTCTCACAAGTATAATACTTAATCCTTATAGCATTTATCTTGAAGCCTCCTTGTAATTTCACACTGTCTCTGATTTAAGAGCCCGAGCGTCTGCTGATGATTTGGAGGGTGCTAATTCCGTAATTTGTGTGCCTTTTTCCGAAAATCAAATTTGTGCTGTTACCACGGCAACCAGGAGTGGCGGACTTGACTGTAAGAGGAAGTGCGCACTGTAAAAAAAGTTTATTCCGTTCCCGCGAAAACGTTCTACGATTGAACTGTAAGCAAGTGAAGACCTCAAGAAAACTTGAAAAAACGTGTGCTAACAGAGCTGAGTTACCTTATCGCTCTTACTGCTGATTGCCTGGAGTGCAAGAGATCTGGATCTTTGTATTGCTTCCTTTGTCACTGCGAGTTATGCAACTTTGAGTCAACACAAATACATCACATACTGCAAACCCTGCTCAAATGTCCTTAGATGAAAAACCTACAACGAGGCCACTGGAGAAGTTCACTTTCAGTCCCTTCCGTGGGATCATCGCCGACCTGAAAGACCGTATACCACTATACGTCTCAGACTGGAAAGATGCCTACAATTACAGAGTTGTCCCTGCCACGATCTTGACATATTTCACAAATATCTTTCCTGCCATTGCATTTGCTCAAGATATGTTCGATAAGACGGATAATTCCTACGGTGTGAACGAAGTCTTGTTATCATCTGCTATTGCTGGTATTGTTTTCGGTATCTTCTCAGGTCAGCCACTGAATATCGTTGGTGTTACCGGTCCAATTTCGATCTTCAACTATACCGTTTATGATATCATTAAGCCCCACAACATTGCATATTTTCCCTTCATGTTCTGGATCAGTATATGGGGTATGATCTTCCACTTTGTTGTTTCAATATTAAACTTGGTTTCCGCCTTGAAGTTTGTCACTAACTTCCCATGTGATATCTTTGGACTGTTCATCAACATTGTGTACTTACAAAAGGGTCTTCAGATCTTAGGTAGACAATTCCATCCTGAAGATTTCGGTGCTAGTGGGTATGCTTCTTTATGTTTGGGTATCAGTATGGGTCTTTTGGGCTTCCTGGGAAACCAAGCCATATCCACGAGATTTTTCAACAAGCATGTCCGTCAATTCGTTGTTGATTACTCGACGCCGTTTCTGGTGGTTTTCTTTTCAGGTTTGATCCATTTTGGCGGGTATTTGAACAATGTCCATTTTGAAAAGCTTCCAATCACAAAGGCTTTCGAACCTACGAAGCGTGATCATTGGATTGATGTCACTGGCCTGTCTGTTGGTCATATCTTCTTAGCTTTACCCTTCGGTATAATCTTGACTGTGCTATTCTATTTTGATCATTCAATCTCATCTTTAATTGCGCAAGACTCCAAGTACAAACTGAAGAAACCTGCATCTTTCCATTATGATTTGTTCTTACTTGGTATTGTCACTGGTGTTACCGGTTTACTTGGTATTCCTTGTCCAAATGGTTTGATCCCACAAGCTCCGTTGCATACTGAATCCTTAGTTGTTAGAAATCATAAAGGTGAGATCACGGGAACGGTGGAGCAACGTTTCACCAACACGGTACAAGGCTTGATGCTTCTCGCCACCATGACTAGACCTTTCTTGATTTGTCTAGGTCAGATTCCACAGTGTGTCTTGGCGGGGTTGTTCTTCATCATGGGTTCAACTGGGCTGTATGGAAATGTCATCTTCAACAGAATGCCGTATTTGATTTCAGAGGAAGAAAATAACTTAAGCTTGGTTCCTAGAAAGAAACTCATTTTGTTCGTGATCTTTTCCTTGATTGGCTTTGCTGCTGAATTTGGTATCGTCAATACCACGGGTGCCATTGGTTTCCCACTTGTCTTATTGCTGAGTGTGATCTTCGCCATGTTTTTCCCTCGTTTGTTCACTAAAGAGGAATTGGAAATTCTTGATGGTCCTGTTGCTCATGAGAATACCATGAAGAACCTATAGCTCCTACATTCATAGACTGATCACTTCGAATATTAATTATTTATTAGTTTGCCCTTTTTGGATGACCTTCTAATCTGTATACCTCTCGTTCAAACTCTCAATATCTTCATAGAAGAAATTGTATAACCAAAACCCTGGAATGATAGTAGTGGCATGCCATATAGCATGAGCATCAATTTGCCAACCGAGACTAATGAAATCAAACACTTCAAAACTCATCCCGAACAACACAGATGCGATCAATGCAACTGGTGTCACATATAACGATTTTCTTCTTGGGTTCTTCTTGTAATGTTGATATGCTAACACCAGGAATAAGGTGTACTGGAGCAATGCAATGAAGATATTAGCTTGCATGTTGTAAGTGTAAGACCAATCATAATTCAAACGGAGGAAATGGTATAGGTATAGCAAAATACAACCAATCGACACAAGCCTTCTCTTTTCTTGATCCTTGTCCAGTCTGAAGACTCTTATCGTTAATGCATGAAACCCACTGAGCACAGTGGCACCAGCAAAGAAATAATCTAGTCTTTCAGTGATAATAAGGTCTCTAATGTGGAAAATCGTACTGAATAACCATGCACCTTGAGTAACTAAAGCAACGATCAAGATGTTGAAATATAGAACTTTGATAGATCCCGTGGCAAATTTGTATAATCTAAGAGTTTTCTTATAGTTCAAATAATGTGGGATGAAGTTCAAAATGGAAAAGAATGCACTAGCTAGCTCTTGTGTTCCTAGTATTCTCTTAAATGGCCATTTCCCGTGGAATTGGTAAATCTCTTCATTGTTGTAAACTCTCAATTGTGTGACGTATTGTTGGCATTGGTAATCACAATTAGACTCACAGTCCCAGAATAGCAGCCTCAGTGGGATTGCAACGTCACTAAAGGGAAAGTTTAGAAATCTGTTGCCCTCAAATGTGGATGTTGTTTGACATATCAGACTTTCACAAGCCTCTTGACACTCGATGAATTCATCCAAATTATCGCCTGGAGACGCCAGAACAAGCGAGGATAGAAGCAAAGGTGCTAGTTGTATTGGTCTCATCTCACTCAGTGCAGTTCAGTGCTCAAGTAACCCTGATGTTCGACCTGAAAATGATAATCATCACAACGAAACGCAACGCTACGTACTAAATTTTAGAAAATTCAAAACATCCGGACACCATATACATTAAAAGCAAAGAGTACAAAGTAATAATACAACAAAAGAACCAAAAGCCAGGACCCAATATATGCCAAAGAGATAATCAGTCGCCTCCTATCCATCTTGTCAATCGTGAGATCAAGTAAGATTTTTGAAAGCTGTTCTCGAATTCTTCAAGAATTGAGTCAGGTCTCGGGTCTCATTTAACTGATCAACAATAGACTTCAGCTGATCTTCTGGGATCTCAGGTTTTTGACCAGTGACTTTGTAAAGATGTTCACTCACGTCAACTTCAATGGAATATTCCTGTGATGGGTTTTGACTGTTGATGTTTGTGAACACAAACTTCAATAAATCATCTTTGATACCTTCAATCTTGAACCCCAGTAATCTCTCGTACACCAGCAACTCAGGAAGGTTTCTCTCGGCTTGCGTTGTCTGGTTCTCCTTCAAAGATCTGTATTCATCGCGTCTCTGTTGGACCTTGCCTTTCAATTCTACCACCCTTCTCTCCAAATTACTTCTTTCCTGTTTCAGCAGTTTCTCCCTATCACGTAGATCGTTCAAACTCGACTCTGTAGCATTCGCATATGAAATATCACGTTCCAGTTCTTGGCTCAGCTCTTTCTCTTTCAGTTCCAGCTCCTCTAGGGCCCTCGTGAGCTCCCGTTGCTCATTACGCAGTTGTTTGATTCTGTTGTAATGTTCCTCTTTGGCAGCCAAAATGTCTGTTTTCTGTCTCTTCACAAAACTGTTGAACTGTTCAGTGACCTGCTGCAGCCTCTGTTCCAGGCCAGGCTCAAATGTCTGCACATCGGACATCTTCTAACGCGGTTTTGGTGAGTCTGTCGTCTATGGTACTGGTCGTTTAGTGTTGTTTTCAAATTTCAAAACATCAACAAAAATGAGAAAGCGTGAAAATCAAAGGCCAACAGACCAGTTTTGACACCATTTGCCACCAATTCAACCGCCACCGCACCCAATGTCGCACAGAGTGAAGTTTCTCACTTTCAACACGTGGGGGTTGAAGTTTGTGTCCAAGCTGCGGAAGCAGAGACTCCAGCAGATCGCGCTCAAGCTGGCCGAGGAGCAGGAGCACTACGATGTCATCGCCCTTCAAGAGATCTGGGTCGAGGAGGACTGGGACTTCATCGTCCACCACTGCGCTAAGCACTTCCCCTACAACAGGATCTTCTTCTCGGGGATCATTGCCGGCCCTGGGCTGGCCATCCTGTCAAAGATACCCATCGAGTCCACATTCCTGTACAGGTTTCCTATCAATGGCAGACCCTCTGCCTTCTGGAGAGGTGACTGGTATGTCGGGAAGTCTGTTGCTGTGACCCTGCTGGCTCCTGTTGAAGAAAGCTCGTTCCCTATTGCCATTTTAAACTCCCACATGCACGCCCCATACGCTCTCACTGGTGATGCAGCTTATGAGTGCCACAGATCATGTCAAGCCTGGGATTTTTCCAAGCTGACCAAAATGCTGTCAAAAGCCGGTTATGCTGTTGTCATTGTTGGTGATTTGAACTCAAGACCGGGCTCCTTACCTCACAAGTTTTTGACTCTTGAAACCACATTAGTTGACAGTTGGGAACAATTGTACGGTGTTCAAGACCTGAACTACATCAAGACTTTACCCCCTGATCTACAGATTGAAATTGGCGGTACCACTTGCGATTCATTGCTGAACACTTGGAGAGCTGATAGAAAGCCTGATGAGGCATGTCGTCTAGATTATGCCCTTATCGATGCATCCAAGTTGAAGACTGTGAGTGCTAAAGTTGCCTTTATTGATCAAATTCCAAACATTGGTTCTTACTCTGACCATTTTGCATACAGTTGTGAATTAGAAGTGTTGAAGAGCGATTCACATGATGAATTGGCAAGTGTGAACAATGCCACCGTTGACAGAGTGGAGTATCATAATGAGATGTTGAGCTTGCTAAGAGAATACAAAAAGGTCTGTGAATGGCAGAAAACTTGGAGAGGTACTCATTTCTTTGTCTCTGTATTTCTAATCATCGTCATACATGTCATTGTCACCTTCACTGCTGACAGAGCGTCATGGTCGGCCATCTTTTGGGTTTTTGCCTCGACTGCTATCGGTATCACCGGGACCATCAACGGGTTGATTGCTTTGTTATATGGCAGAAGCGAGGCCAGAGCATTGGAAGAGGTCCGTTTGGAAGTTTTGGATAACAAGAGAAGCATAGAGACCTTGGTTGATGTGGGCTCTGCAGGGTCGAAGAAGAGCATTAATGTTGTGGGGTAGATGAGCAAAGAATGTTTGCTAATTAACGACTACTTTTAATTTTTGATGAAATCAAGTATTGTAGAGCCGGTAGATAGAGTTCCTGGTAATTCAGGAGCAATAGAGATCCAGAAATGAGTTTCTTTTGTTTCCCGGTACCTAAAGAGGTACCTATAGTTTATCAGTTATTGACCCGTGTCGCGATGGCAGAATTTCACCACAATAAGGATGAAGTGGAAAGGCAAAAACGAAAACAAACGTATAAAACCACACTAAAAACCCCTAAAGAGCTCTTTCGATCCGATTCCAGTGGAAAGATTCATGCGCCACCATGGAGGACTCCACACCGCCTGCGTCTCCCGAGAAGGCCGCTGCTGAGGACGCCTCCCTCGCCAGTCCACGCTCCAAAATGAATCAAGGGTTCAAGTCAGCCACCAAGTCCATAAAGTCGTTTGCCACTGAGCCCGTCCGCAGAACGCTCTCCCCTTTGAGAGGCTCCCACCAGAAAGCTGCAGACGCCTTGTTCAAGCTACCAAACCCACGCTCCCATCAAAAGAAACGAAGCACTGACCTGTCAGCCACCACCAGTCTAGTTAATCCCAGCAATGACCCTGATTATGATGTCGCTAAACCAAGCTCCATGGCTAAGAGTTTCGTGTCCTTGTTGACCACGGCCAGTATGTACAACGGGAACTTCCACTCCTACTTGGATGAAGACGAAGTTGCTGAGGCTGATGAAGAGACCGTTGATGAACCTATCAATGCCGATGACATACATGTTCCAGAACCCGCTGGGGGACCCTTGACTCCTAATGGTGCTTGTGCCACTGTGTTTGGCACCAATGAGAAAGTTACCAGTGAAGAAGAAGCAACTCCAGAAGTTCAAGAAGACACCAAGGAATCCACAAGTGAGCCTCAGACATTATTTGAACTATCAGTCGACAAGAAGTTGGGTGCCACAGCTTCCGACCTTGACTCAAAGAGTAGGGCTGCTGCCATTGTGGAAAAATTGAAAGAAATCTTCAAAATTGATCAAAATGATGTCTTTATCTCTGGTTATCCATGTTGGTTGTTGAAGGACATCTTGCTTCAAGGTCACATCTACTTAACCCAAAGACATTTGTTATTCTTAGCATTCCTTCCAAAGCAAAGTTACAAGGATAAGATCTCACTGGCTGGCAACATCTCAATTGAAGCCTTGCCTGCCCCAAGATTGGTTAGATACTGGGCTGTCTTGAAAGGTTCCACTTTTTCCCTATACAACAAATCCACTGACTTGTATTTCCCACTGTTGACTGTTGACTTAAGATACGCTTTGAAAGCTGAAATCATGAAGCCAAACTTCACTCTGAATGGTAAAGGCAGATGGTTTAGAATCTTGACTGAGAACAAGAGCTACAAATTCCAGGCTGATTCAGAACACGCAGCCAGATCTTGGGTCACTTTGTTGAAGAAACATATCTTTGCATCTAGAAATAAAGGTGATTGTGTGACATTGAAGATTCCATTACAGAACATCATTGACACAGACTCGTCTCCAATCTTTGACTCTGCTGAAACTTTAAAGGTCAAAGTCGTTGAAGGTCCAAACTCCTACGCGTTTGATGATTACTTCTTCATGTTCTTCAAGTCTGGTACAGAATGCCACGATAGTTTGAATGAAG
The DNA here is from genome assembly GCA_030574855.1 of Taiozyma rabaulensis. NCBI lineage: Eukaryota > Fungi > Ascomycota > Saccharomycetes > Phaffomycetales > Wickerhamomycetaceae > Taiozyma > Taiozyma rabaulensis. The sequence continues at coordinate 112,532 of JAJMFP010000175.1, forward strand.
CTATCCAACTTAACAATGAGTCAAACTCTTCATCGCCAGATGATATTGTTGATAGCACTGTGAACTTGTCCTTGAATGAAAAGAAACCAAAAAGTGACGTTTTGAAGAACGTATTCAGAAAATCCGATGATTCTTCAACGTCTAACCTTGCCAGCTCCAAAACCACAGAAGAGCCTGTCGTTGAACAATACATCAAAAGAGACCAGTCTGACCCTGAGGGTCCACCACTGACATCTGAAGGTATCCCAGAAGATGACGACGATGACACGAGTGTGTTCAATAGACTTGCTTCTGCCCCAGGGAGAACATTCACAAGTGCTAAGAACACCATTGGTAAATGGACTCCAAAAGTGTTCAAGTCAGCAGGTACAATGTGGGCTGCCAACCCTGTTCATTATGATGAAAAGAATGCACTGGAAAGAGGTGATGAAGATGAGTTCTTGGCTGATCCAGAAGAAAGACTTGCCTCAACCCAAAGATTCCACAACTATTTCTCACTTCCTGAAGATGAACTGCTAGTGAGTGCCTACCATGCGTATTTACATAGAAATGTCCCTGTCTATGGTAAGATCTACTTGGGCTCCAAAGAAATTTGCTTTAGATCTTTGTTACCTGGTACACATACAAAGATGATTCTGCCATTCAAAGACATTGAGAATTGTTACAAAGAAAAAGGTTTCAAGTTTGGTTATTATGGCCTTGTTGTTGTTATCCATGGTCATGAAGAATTGTTCTTTGAATTTAGTTCATCTGTTGCTAGAGACGATTGTGAACACATCTTGCTGAAACAATTAGATAAGTTTAGAACACCGTCTGAAAGTGCCTCCCTTGAATCAAGTCAAACATTGAACAGTTCAGGTCTATCCAGCAGTATGAAGTTAGAGAATGCTAAAATCAAGTTATTTGAAGATAAGATCCATTCAGTAGCTGGTTTAGATGTTCCAGTCTTAATTGAAGACCACCCAATCTTAAAGACGAGTATCAAGACTGGTAAGCCGTTGAAATTCTCCTTATTGACAATTGGTTCCAGAGGTGATGTTCAACCATACATTGCTCTAGGTCTGGGTTTGCAAAAAGAAGGTCATGAAGTTACGATCATCACACATAAAGAGTTTGAAGAATGGATTAACAAACATGGGTTGTTGTTCAAAGAGATCGCTGGTAATCCTACAGAATTGATGTCCTTGATGGTCACACATGGGTCTATGAACGTTGGGTTATTGAAAGAAGCATCGTCTAAATTTAGAGGCTGGATTAAAGACTTGTTGATCTCAAGTTGGGAAGCTTGTCAAGACACAGAAATCTTGATTGAATCACCATCAGCTATGGCAGGTATTCATATCGCTGAAGCTCTAGGTATCCCATACTTTAGGGCGTTCACTATGCCATGGACTAGAACAAGAGCCTATCCACATGCATTCATTGTTCCTGATCAAAAGAAAGGTGGTAGTTATAACTATTTGACACATGTGTTGTTTGAAAACATCTTCTGGAAAGGTACAAGTGGTCAAATCAACAAATGGAGAAAAGAGACATTGGGTTTACAAAAGACTAATTTGGACCTACTTCAACAGAACAAAGTTCCATTCCTTTACAATGTTTCACCAACTGTGATGCCACCTCCTGTTGACTACAGTGATTGGGTCACTGTCACTGGGTATTGGTTCTTAGATGAAGCTGTCACTTATGAGCCAAAACAAGAATTGATCGATTTCATTGAATCTGCTAGAAGAGAAGGTAAGAAGTTGGTTTATATAGGGTTTGGTTCTATTGTTGTCTCCAATCCAAAAGAATTGACACAAGCAGTTGTTGATGCAGTTATTGATGCAGATGTGAGATGTATCTTGAACAAAGGTTGGTCAGAAAGGTTAGGTGGTTCCAGCAAAGTTGAAGTTCCATTACCGCCACAGATTTACAACTCTGGTGCTATCCCACATGACTGGTTATTCCCACAAATTGATGCTGCTGTCCACCATGGTGGTTCAGGTACTACCGGTGCTACACTGAGAGCTGGTCTGCCAACTATCATCAAACCATTCTTTGCCGATCAATTCTTCTATGCTAGTAGAATGGAGGATATCGGTGCTGGTATTGCTTTGAAGAAATTGAATGTGAAATCATTATCTAGGGCCTTGAAGGAAGCCACTACGAATCAAAGAATGATCACAAAGGCCAAATCAATTGGTGAAAAGATTAGAAAAGAGGATGGTGTCTCCACTGCAATCACCAACATTTATCGTGAGTTACAATATGCAAGAGATCTGAGTATCAGTAAAAAGAAAGCTGATAGCAACCTAAAGTATGTTCCAAAGGAAGAGACCAATGAGATCAGTGAGGAAGAGATGGATAAATTACAAGAACAACTTCAAGCCACATCTGGTAATGTGGATGAAGACAATCACGAGTCCTGGTTTCTGGTTTAGAACGGGTTATTATGTCGATGAGTGGGAAAGGTTTATTAATGATTAATGTATTTAGAGATGAAACGGTTTTTTACAATGAGGTGGTTCGTAATCTATCGTTTCATTATAAATTATACCCTCCTCTTTTTACCAATTGGTAACATCTTCAGCTTCACCAAACACCGACTCTGTGATCTCAGTGACTGGTTCTTCGACCCATTCGATACCTTTAGCATTGACGATTTCAGAACAGTTCTTTTGTAAGAACTTGATGATGAGGTCATTGATAGCGGCGAATTCTAATAGGAAAGCATCATGGCCCTCTGGAGAATCAATCTCGTGTAGAGTGGCATTAGGTATCCATTTAGCGATGAATTCTTGTTCTGAATAAGTGAATAACCCATCTGAACTGATCCCAATGACCAGTGAAGGTTGTGATATGCTGTGTAGGACCTCCTCAATTGGTAATTCCCTATCACGGGCCAAATCGTGCGTGTCTAGCTTTCTGGAGATGGCAATGTAACAATTAGCGTCGAATCGACTGATGAATTTCTCACCTTGATAACGTAGGTAACTTTGAGCAGAGAAATAAGTTTGATGACGCTTCTTCTGGATGGAGCTGGTGGTGGATGTGTTTGAAGTTGTTGATTCTGTTGATGAAGATCTGCGTGAGTCGATAGATGTGGTGGATACTTCTGGTGTTAGCTTTCTACCTCTCTTATGGCCTTCGTTATGGATGGCCCAGTTCTCTTCGCTTTGATTACTTGGGGTTCTCAGTTCTTGCTGTTGTGCCTTCTTCCCCAAACTCTTGATCAAATTTGGATTCTTTCTCCCAAATCTCTGTTCGAAGGAGTTTCTTGATCTGTATGTTAGCAAAGCGGACATTCTCGCAGCACCCAACCCAGTTGAAGGTGGATCGTTCAGGTCGTAATAACCATCAAGATATTTGGGGTCTGAGTAGATACACTGACGCTGGGCTTCGGACCAACTGATCCCCCAGGCTGATTGTCTGGCAGAAGTGGCCAAAGCGACAATGTTTTGGATATAGTCTGAGCCTAGAAGGGCCCATTCAAGAGTCAGCATACCACCCATGGACCCACCAACAACAGCAGCGACTTTCTTGACGCCCAACGAGTCAAGGACAACTTTGTGGATGTTAACATCGTCTCTCACTGTGCATAGAGGAAATTCTGGACCATATGGTTTCCCGGTGTCTGGATCTTTTGTCACTGGACTAGCAGACCCATAAGGTGAACCTAGGGAATTCAGACAAATAATGAAGAACTTTGTTGGATCAAAGGCACGTTGTGGACCTAGCAAGGGACCCCACCAGTCACTGACATCGGCAGAACCAGTAAGAGCGTGACAGATCACCAGGCAGTTATCAGCAGCTTCGTTTAGCTGACCCCAGGTCTTGTATGCAACAGGGACTTCTCTCAGGACATCGCCGGACTCCAGATTGAACTCAGGCACAATGGCGATCTTCTGCTTGTTCACGAGCTTGGAGAAGGGGTTCTCAGGCTCCGAGTCAATGTGGGTTAGAGGCATTTCTGGTCTTTCACAGGGCCGTGATGACTACAAGACGAAACTTTTCCAGAATTTTTAGAAATCGCCGATAGCAGAAACGAAACGAGTCATAAATTATGACGAATCGGAGTCACGTGCACACGGTGAAAGCCACTGTTTGCACGGTGAGTCCAGTAGAGCTCAAGTTGACACAATTCCACTCTTGGCACCTCCAGTGGCCCTCCGAAAGTGGACACTTCGCTTTTCCCCCAGCAGTAACGCTGCATTTTGACACTTTTCCCAGTTTTCCCGTATTTTCGTTATCAAAGTGGCCGTGCACCCGACCCGAACTTTGTGTCAGATTATGTAATCAGAGTGCTATTGAGTAGCTTTTACTGGTGTTTCTGTCCAGTTTCGGTGTCTTTCTAGTGGATTGGTGGCTCTATCACAGTCGGTTTCCAGTCTAAAGCAATTTCCTGCTCCTGATAACGAAAATTTGGGTTTCTCCGCCAAAATGTTACTGTTTCCCCAGTGATATCTCACCCGTGCTAAAATGGCAGATTCTCAAAAAAATTTGAAGCTGAAATAAAAAAAAAAGATCGATGAGATGAGCTTCTGATGCAGACATTGAAAAAGGTCAAATCAACTCCATTTCCACCATGTCTGACCCAAAACCCGCTGAAACCAAACTCAACAAGTCTGAGCTACAGAGACAACAGAGCGAGTCCTACGCTAAGAGACAAGCATACCGTGAAAAGCAAGAGACAAAGAGAAAGAACTTGAAGCATGTCAGAATCGATGAAGATACAGTGAAGGACGCTGAGGCTGAGCTTCCAAGAAAGAGATTCTACAGACAAAGAGCCCACTCCAACCCGTTCTCTGACCATCAGCTAGAATACCCTGAATCTCCGGATGATATGGACTGGTCCAAATTATACCCATACTACTACGACGAAGAGAAAAAAGAAATGACCAAACAAGTCACCATTGCCGATGTTGGTTGTGGGTTTGGTGGGTTATTGGTCGATTTATCACCTGCTTTCAAAGACAAATTGATCCTTGGTATGGAAATCAGAGTTCAAGTGACACATTACGTTGAAGACAGAATCATTGCCCTGAGACAAAAACACATTGCTGATAACGGGTATCAAAATATCAACGTGCTAAGAGGTAACGCTATGAAATTCTTACCAAACTTCTTCCGCAAGTCCCAGCTGGAGAAGATGTTCTTTTGTTTCCCAGACCCACATTTCAAGCAAAGAAAACACAAGGCCAGAATCATCACTAATACGCTGTTGTCGGAATACGCCTATGTCTTGAAAGAAGGTGGTATCATTTACACAATCACTGATGTCCTAGATCTGCATAACTGGATGGTGAAACATCTGGATGAACATCCACTGTTTGAAAGAGTCGGTGAAGAATGGGAATCTCAGGACGAATGTGTCAAGATCATGAGAGAAAGTACTGAAGAAGGTAAGAAAGTTGCTAGAAACAACGGGAGCAAATACATCAAAGTTTACAGAAGACTACCAAACCCAATATAGATTTAAAAGAGCAGAATTATTTTATTCTAATAAATAGTGTACAATAGCGCATAAATTTGCATCGGATTGAAAAAGGGAATGTGTAGTAGTGTGCGTTCTTTTCAAGAACGATCTTGTGAGTTCAAACTCTCTTGGTCTGAGGCAAGGGCATCTTCATCACCAGCGACAGCAGTGTTCCCATTTTCGAATTTCTTCTTTTGGAAAATTTTACCAACGAATTGGTTCACAGAGGCACTGGATCTTCTCAATGACGAGCTTAACGAGTGTTGATCACTGTTCTTGAACTTGATAATCTCTTCAATACCAGGTGGCTCGATTGAATATTGTGAAGCCTGGGATTTGTTACCACCAGCTTGTTGGTTGAAGTTGTTCAGTTGGTTTCGGAAACTTGTCTCTGATTTCTGCTTTGTCAGTAGTGGATGACTAGCAGAGTGTATTGTCTCCGTGGCTTGTAAGTTGTTCTGGTATAATGCCTGTTGTCTAGCTAGGGCGGCGTTAGATGGATTTTCAGGACCATCTTCCGGGTATTGGGCTTCAGGATCTTGTAATGGTTGATAAGTGGAGCCATGGAAACTGAAAGTGGAAGAACGATCATCAAAAATGGAATCCATATCTTCTAAACTGACACCGGCAGTCTCTGGGTATAAGTAATAAACAACAAAGAATGAAATGAAACATGAGGTGGAATGGATCAAGTATAATCTCCAAGTAATCAATTCTTGTAAAATTGGGGTCATTTCACCAACTAACCAATTGAAAGCCCAGTTGGAAGCTGTAGATAAAGAAGCAACTTTTGATCTGATGGACAATGGGGCAATTTCTGGTGGGTATAACCATGGAATTGGACCGAATGAGAACCCAAACCCAGCGTTGAAAATGATAACCAGGACAACAACCAAATGTCTTGTGGTTTCAGTGTTCAAGTACAAGGCATAAGACATTGAAGTCAAGGCAACACCCATGATTAGAGCACCAGATAATAGGATAGGTCTTCTTCCCCATTTATCAACAAGGATCCAAGGTGGTAAAGTAGATGCAACATAGAACAATGAGTTGATACCAGTCATCAATAAAGCTCTTCTACCTTTCCAACCAGCTTGTTCAAAGACTAATGGGGCATAGTATGAAATGACGTTGATACCGTTCATTTGGGCAAAAGCTTGGGCAGACATGGCAATGAACACTCTTCTCTTATAACGCTTGAACATGTATCTGTATGAACTTTCACCTTCTAATCTATGCATGACCACGGTCTCTTTGATATCTCTGTATTCATTACGAGCTCTTTCATCTTGAACGTTACCATTGGTGGTCAAATCGGCAATGACAACCAAACCTTCAGCATCATGATCTTTGTTCAATAACCATCTTGGACTTTCGACAATAACATAGGAGCCAAAGAATAGGGCAATAGCAATCACTGACTGGATGGATAATGGTAATCTCCAAGCGGCGTTGGATTGGATCGTAGAGGTGAAGTAATCGGTCCAGACCGAAGATGAATACCCCACAATATTACCAGTGAACTCAACACATGCTAATAGACCACGCTTATGGGAAGGTGAGATCTCGGATTGATAAACAGGAACAATCTGAGTTAGAATACCGATACCTAGACCACCGATGAATCTAGCAATGGTCAGTACTGTGAAGTTGAATGAAAAGGCTTGCATAGCACCACCAGTAGCGAATAGAATGGCACCGTAACGAATGGCACGACGTCTGCCGATCTTGTCGGAGATTCTACCAGATAGCAAAGATGAGATCAATGCACCGATTTCTAGGATGGCAACCATGGTACCAATAGCGGCACTGGAAGGTTCGTGAAAGTATTCTTTGAAGTATTCATTGGTCAATAGACCGGACATAACACCTTGTTCATAACCGAAAAGCAAGACACCAAGGGAAACGAAGATGGTGGTGAAGTAAAGCAATGGCTTACCCACTAGGTAGCTCTCTTTGATTTGTAATTCTTGATATTCTTCAGACATTTTAGGGAAGGCAAATCAAAGACAGAACATGAAAGTTGGAGAAAGGGAAACACGCTTTTTTTCAAGATAAGGGGAAACAAATGTGTCAAAAATAGATTATGAGAAGACAGTGAATGTTGAGATGCAGTGTGTTCTATAGCGCAGAGCTTGCAGTGTACGTCTGTGATGCTCTATGAGAGGTGGAACCAAGGGGAAACAATAAACCAACTTGTCGAAGAACCAGCTTTGAAAGGGGAAAATGGATTCGAGCGCAGGAACGTCTCTAGATAAGCTGTCAAACGGGCGGAGGCGGGCGAGTGAGGGTCAGCGGCGCGTGGGAGGCGGTGGCGGGCAGTGGCAGGTGCAAAGAGAGACGTCTTCGGGCGGGATCAGGGGCGGAAACAGGCGCTTTTGAGGGTCCCAGAAGGTTGCAGAATGAAAAGTTGCAAAATTTGACTGTTTTCTCTCTGTTCTGTCAAGAGCAAGGAATTCGCGGATCAACAAAAAAAAAACCGGGAGAAAACTGACGTCATTGCACAGACAAGCGAGAAACAGCGAAAAAAAAAACGTAGAAATGCTAGTGTAGACATCAAATGGCTCTGGAAACGGGTCGATTGGTGGATTTTGTGGGGTTTGAAGTACTATATAGGTCCTCCGTAGGCGTGTAGCTCTCTCACATGTCTTTTTTATCGATTCTCGCGCTTCCAGCGGTAACAGGTGACAATTCCGACGGTCAAATCAACAATTTTGGAAGAACGAAGACCATAGGTTTTGATTTTGAAATTGAAAACTTTATAAACTGTTAAAAATCAGCTAAAATTCCCAAAATTTCACCATACAAAGTCCTTGATTTCAGAGATTGAGACTAGATGTGCATTTAAAGCTTATAGGGTCTTGTAGTGCTTTCAAAGCTGATCATAAAGAGCAATTTTACGGTCTGATTGGAGAACATTTTACTAACAAATTATTCCATTAAGCGCCACCAGGATGACTAAGCGACTTCTCTAGATAGAAACTCACCTGTAGGACTTGAAGAAGTTTTGAAAGTTACATGGCCAATCGTAGGTATACTGTGTGGGACCTTAGTATCCCGGGAAGTCCCTCTAGAAGTTTTAGATCTGATATCTCCTTCATCAGCGTTTTTTTCCATGAAGTTTGCTGAGATCTGTCATATAAAGGATCAGATCTGCAATGTTCCCCAGGTTTGTAGATCAGCAAGCTTTGGACAATTGAATAAGGGGAAGCCAAAGAGGTAAAGTAGCAATAATAACCACATGCCCATATACCACGCGTCACGTCATCGACTTGGTTCTTGAGTTTCTGTAACAACTAGTCAAGATCTAAGAATAGCTAGCTTCCTACCAACAAAATATACTCGTCATGAGCTGGAGAGGCAAATTGATTTGTATCTAGTAGTAAGCAATTGAACTGAGCCTAGTTTAGTGTCTCTCTCAGCGTCTTAATGTACTTATACATCGCATCTTTAATAGTGAACCGAGATTTGTTCGGCCGTTGCATGTGATCAAGGGCATAATGTTTTTAGATCAACATTCACTTGTACACAATGCAGATAACAGACAACAGTTGATTCTCAATGTTTGTTATCTGTCAATATTAATGAAGTCCCAGCTGGCAGCTTCAGACTACCGTTGTAGAGCATTTAGGCATGTGTATCTGATAACCACAGTAGATAAAAAAGATCGTTGATTTAGCCGGCGATGTAAGGTCACTTATAATTCTTAAAACTAATTTTGTAACTTGCGGCGGCTTGTCATGTTGATATCTGAGATGTCTTGCAGGATGCAGAGACATAAATCAAACCTCTAAGCTTACCGTTTTACCCAGGATAATTCATATGTTTCAAATTTGGCTTCCTCAAATCGTGAAGTGACGCTGCCTCTACTCTGAAGACAGCCTCGAGGAGCAAGAGGGGGAACCTCTTACGCTTATAAGTTGTCAGCTATCACTTTTTAATTTGTAGGACCATAAAACACGCCCAATGATTTTTTTTTTGTCAGATGTCATGCACGCTGTATAATTTCTACGTGAGATACGAGATTGATAAAGGACCTTCAAAACATGCCGCAATTGGAGAGTCATGACAAATGTAGTCGAAGATAGATCTATGATTGGAATTCTGAGTTCCAATAATCGGTGAGCGATAGTTTTCTTGAGTCAAAATGGGGTAAGGGTCTGGTATCTATCAGCCACATGATATGTACTGATGGAGCTTAGCTACTTAACACAGTGAACCAGTTCGTAGTTAAACCCGGGCCTGTGCGATCGATGCAGAGAGTCAGAGCACAGCCACGACAAGCACCATTATGCAGTGCTTCCACTCGCTTCAACGCTAACATTTGACTGAGATTTATCAAAAAGTGGCACTACGCTCCAAGAAGTCATTTCGGCAGCCAATCAGATCACAAGATATCGATTTCGGCGGAAATTTTTCTGACACAAAAAAAAGAACAAGCAGATGGGCAGAAGCAGGGGAAGGCTGCGATTGGAGAGTGGGGAATTCCCATGTCAGAGCTCTTCTACTGCAGGAATGTATAGATGGGGGCATATGTGCATCTTGGATTGTTTGGTACCGTGTGCAATGGCTGGTAATTGGCGAAATAGTGGATCTGATAAGAGCTAGAGCTTTCAACTTCTCACAATTGAGTTTCTCTCCAAAATATTGCCACTGACTCTCCAATAATAACCAGGGTCAAACGTACCTGAGATTTGTCTACGACTGCAGGGTCAATGGCCATTTACGAACAATCTCCAAAGCCAGAAACTTTTGCTTACGTACAAGGCAGCATTTTTGGCTCTTTATCTTATCTATCGGTACGAGCAACACGCCTTTCGCCCTAGTACTGAAGTTATCAACTGGCGAAACTAGGGCGAAAAGGCAGATTTACAGCTGCATGCAGGTCTGAATAATCAACAGACCGTTAGGGATTATAATTGCAGAGGCCGTTATCGCCTGGCTCTTTGTACAAATACTCCGCTTCGGCCCTTCTTTCGAACTCAATTCAAGAGCTCTCTTCTAATCATTGTTCCATCTACAGCCAATTGCCATGACTACTGCTGACTACGAACATCCATTGACACAGGGGACCGGTTACGGTATGATTGTGGGTCTAGGTGCCTTCTTTTCCCTGGGTATGATGTTGATCACCAAACTGTTGAGAAGATATCAAAAGGAAATCATCACATCTGAAGAGTTCGCTACTGCTGGTCATAGTGTCAAGACTTCATTGATGGCTTCTGCCATAGTGTCTTCCTGGACTTGGGAAGCTACAATCCTAAACTCCACTACCATGAGTTACAAGACCGGTATCCCAGGTGGTTACATGTATGGTGCTGGTGCCTGTGTCCAAGTCATCATCTTTTCATTACTTGCCATTAGAGCTAAACAAATTGCCCCAGAAGCACACACTTTCTTGGAAATCATCAAAGGTCGTTATGGTAAATGGGGTCACTTCTGCTACATGTACTACGGTTTGGCTACCAATATCTTGGTTTCTGCTATGTTATTGGCAGGTGTCTGTGCCACATTGAACTTCTTGACCGGTATCAATAAGATTGCATCCTTGTTCATCTTACCTATTGGTGTCATTGCCTATATCACTTATGGTGGTATCAAAGCCGTGTTCATCACAGACTATATCCACACAATTGTCATTATTGTCGTTATCTTGACTTTTGCCTTCACTGTCTTTGCTACAAGTGACTTGATTGGTTCTCCAGGTGAACTATGGCAACAATTGACCGATTTGGCCATTGACCACCCAAGTGATAACCATGAGGGTTCTTGGTTGACTTTCAAATCCAAGTCTGCTGGTTTGTTCTTGCTGATTAACATCTGTGGTAACTTTGCCACCTTCATGTTGGATTCTTCTTTTTACCAAAAGGCCATTGCCTGTGATCCAAAATGTGTCTTACCTGCTTACTCATTAGGTGGTTTGGCTTGGGTTGCTATTCCTGTCTTGATCTCCACCACTATGGGTCTAGCCTGTCGTGCTTTGGAGAACAACCCAAGCTTCTTCCTATACCCACAAGGTATGACCTCAGCTCAAATTTCTGAAGGGTTGGCTTTACCATTAGCTGCCACCACTTTGTTAGGTAAAGGTGGTGCTGCTGCCTCTGTTCTGTTAGTCTTCATGGCCTTCACCTCAGCTATGAGTGCTCAAGTTATTTCAGTCTCATCCATCATCACTTATGATGTCTACAGAACTTACATCAACCCAAAGGCCACTGGTCAAAAACTGATGTATGTCAACTATGCTGGTGTTATTGGGTTTTCATTGGTCATGATCGGGTTCAGTATCGGATTGATCCACTCTGATGTCTCCTTGGGTTTCCTGTACAACTTCATGGGTGTTATCATCGCTTCAGCTGTTGTTCCTATCGCTGGTACTATGTTTTGGAAGCAACAAAACATCATTGCCGCTACCATCTCTCCAATCATCGGTTCCATCTGTGCTATCATCGCTTGGTGTGTTACTGCTAAGGCCAAATACGGTGCTGTTACTTATGACAACTTGTTTGAAGATTACGTTATGATGGCTGGTAACTTGGTTGCTTTATGCCTGCCAATGTTCTTAACCCCATTGTTCACTTACTTGTTCAAAGCTGATAACTTTGACTTTGAATCATTAAAGACCAAGATCACCAGAATTGATGAAACTGAAGAAATCATGGAAGCTGAAGGTGAATTATCTGATGAAAAGCAAATAGAACCAATGAAGTCCATTGCTACCATTGGCCAAAGACTAGGGGAATCAACAAAGCAAAAGATTCTTGCCGAGGAACAAGGTTACTTAGCTAAGAACTTGAGAGTTGCCGCCTTCTTATCTGTCGGTATCTTCTTGATTCTGATTATTTTAGTGCCAATGCCACTATACGGTACTGGTTACATTTTCTCCAAGAAGGGCTTCACCGCTTGGGTTGTCATTTGGATTGCCTGGATCTTCTACACTGCCGCTGTTGTCGTTGTGTATCCGCTATACGAGGGCCGTCATGGGATTTACCAAGTGTTGAGAGGTATCTACTGGGACTTATCCGGGAACAGCCACAAACTACGTGAATGGCAAGATGCTCACCCAGAGGCCTTACACGTTGTTCAAAGTCAAATCTCTGCTGCAGTCCACGCTGAAGGAAGATATGATGATAAGATTGCCAACATCGACGATGAGTTGAGCACTAAAAACTAGTTGATTTATGTTCTGATTTTATAAAACTTTTAATATGATTATTTTAATATGGTACCAGCTACTGTAGTGTCATATATCAGTCTCTTTCGAAAGTGAAAGACCACAATGTTCCTCATTTGGTGTACCTCCATCTTTACTATGATGTGTCCCATAACACTTTATTTCGCGGAAATTAGACAGCCAAAATCAAAATTCCCTGTTAAACAAAAACACGGGAACTTTGCCAAAAACTCCACGCCACAAAGCTGGAAATCACTTCGAAAATGGACGAAGAATACGACGTTATTGTTTTAGGTATGTTGTTATACAGTTGTGGCACTGCTTTGCGTAGTGCGAGATGGAATTGAGGTACTAACAGAGACACAGGGACCGGTGAGTGTTTAATTGCGATGTCTCCATACGACGAGCTACTGACACAGCAAAAGGGTTGACCGAGTGTGTTCTATCCGGGTTACTATCCGTGGAAGGCAAGAAAGTCTTGCACATTGACCGCCAGGACTACTACGGTGGGTGAGTATCCATTTATCCTCTGCATTGACCTGTGGTTTTGTGTACTAACAGTTGACACCTTAGTGAATCAGCCTCGTTGAACTTGACACAAGTGAGTATAAATGGATAAAGATATACTTTCAAAGGGTTATACTAACTGGCACCCAGCTATACGAGAAATTCAAACCAAATGACAAACCAGACGAATCATTGGGCCGTAACCGTGACTGGTGTGTTGATCTGATCCCAAAATTCCTAATGGCCAACGGTGAGTTAACCAACATCCTCGTCCACACAAACGTCACCAGATACGTTGAATTCAAGCAAATTGAAGGCTCATACGTTTACAGATACGGTAAGATCTCAAAGGTGCCATCCACTGAATACGAGGCCATTACTTCTTCATTGATCGGTTTGTTTGAAAAGAGACGTTTGAAGAACTTCTTACAATGGGTTGCCACTTACCAGGAAGACGAACCATCCACCCACAAAGGTCTGAACTTGGACGTTGACACCGCTGACACCGTCTACAACAAGTTCGGTTTAGAAGAAGGTACCAAGAACTTCATTGGTCATGCCATGGCCTTATACACTAACGATGACTATTTACAGCAACCAGCCAGAGCCGCCATCGAAAGAATCATCCTTTACGTCCAATCTGTTGCCAGATATGGTAAGTCTCCATACTTGTACCCTCTATACGGTCTAGGTGAACTACCACAAGGTTTCTCTAGATTGAGTGCTATCTACGGTGGTACTTTCATGTTGGGTACTCCAGTTAACGAAGTTGTCTACGACAAAGATGGTAAAGTTGAAGGTGTTAAAGTCACTGTGGAAGGTAAAGAAGAATTTGCCAAATCAAAGATTGTCATTGGTGACCCAACCTATTTCCCAGAAAAGGTTCAAAAGGGTGAGAAATTGATCAGAACCATCTCCATCGTTGACAAACTACCATTCAAAAATGGTGAACAATCAGGCCAAATCATCATTCCAGGTAAGGAAATCAAGAGAAAACACGACATTTACATTGCTTTAGTCGGTGCTGATCATAAAGTTGCCCCAGCTGGTCAAAACATTGCTATTGTCTCCTCTGTCATCGAAGGTGATCAACCACCACATATCCAACTAGAAAGTGCCTTCAAGTTGCTAGGTATCACCAGTTTCAAGAACACATTCATGGGTATTTCCGATCTATATGAGCCTGTTGAAGATGGTTCAAAGGATGGTATTTTCATTTCCAAGAGTTACGATGCTACTTCACATTTCGAAAGTGTCACTGAAGATGTCAAGGACATTTACTTCAGAGTCACTGGTAAACCATTGAAGTTGGAAAAGAAAGATGAAAGTGAAGTTGAATTCAACGTCGATGCCTAATTTAATTAATACAAATGAGCACATTACTATTTAGGAGTTTGTTAACTACATGATTGATTTTCTATTAATAAAGTAGTTGAATTAACTAACAGTACACATAATTAGCGTCTCACAGTGAACGATAGGTTAAAATCAAGTATTAAAATTAGTGAGGAGACGAAGACGTTATCTCTATGCATCAATAAAGCTTTCATAAATGTGTCAAAAGTAGCGTGTGTGTGTGTGGAGTATTCATTAGACATGACTCATCAGAGCAGGGCGTTGAACTTAATCTTTTCTAGCTTTTCCTGCAGATGAACTTGGAGCTGTACCGACTTGTGGCAATGATAAATCGTATTGACTGCTACCAACAGAAGTGATGGATGATCTTGATAAGGATCTTGGAATATCTGAATCAAAAACCGACAGTTCTGGAGAAGAATCAGAGTCATCAGCACCAATCTGTGAGACGGTTTCATCGTCAACAGGGGAAGGAATGGTTGGTAAGGACATTGTGGAATTCATTCTTGATTGTCTTGAAACAACGTTCAATTCAATGGCATTTTGACGAATGGAACGAGAACGGGCACGAGTCAAAACTTGTTCTTGAACTGGGTTAGCAGAAGCAGTGGCAGGGTTCTCAACATCAACTTCAGTAGAGAAGCGTAATGGGTCCATTTTGAACATGTTTGGTTTCTTGATTTCCAAATATGACCAACGGTTTTTAGCTTTCATGTCATTCAGTGGTAGATGTCTGTACTTAACGTATTGGAAAACACACAGGGATAAGAAAGAACCGGCAATGACGTCAATGAAGTAATGATGAGTCAGATACATGGTTGACCACCATAGCCACAAGACATAAACAAAGAAGAATGGTTTACCCTTTGGGAACAAATAACTCAAGAATAGAGCATCCATGGTAGCAGAACCTGAGTGTAATGATGGGAAGGCACCAAACACCACTGGTGAGTTTTTAGAAAAGTTGGTGGTGTATAGATCTAAGCCTAACAAGGTGTCAATTCTGGCTAAACCACCTGGAGAACCCAACATACCATAGTTGGCTGGGTCTAAACCATGCAAGATCTTGTACCAAGGTGGAGCAGCAGGGAAAATGATTTGAATGACAACACCAATGATGTTCATGTAACCAAAGGCGAAACCAAAAGATCTTAAACTAGTTGGTGGACCCCATAAGAATAATAAAGCGGCAACAACGAATGGTAATGAGAAATGGATGATACCGTATGGCAACCATGATAGCAAGTCCAAGAAAGCGGTTGTAGTGGTAGCGGATAGTTGCGACAAGTTATCACCATATAGGATGGTTTCCATAGCCGGTAGAACCTTGACTGAGATTGGAGGTCTATAATCTTTAGAAATGTTGTTTGATGAAAAGAAGAAGAACACCCATGTTAGAATAGGTAATGCGTTTAGGAAGAACTGTGAAGTGAGTGGAACAAGTAATGCGAATATGAACAGGGCTAGCAATGGGATTTTGAATAGGAGACTAGCCGGGTTGATGAAGAATGCAATGGTTAGAAAGAAGGTCAAAGTTGAGTAGTGGATGATGTCATTTCGACTCCATTTGTAGTTCTTCAATCTGTTGATGGAGGTCTGTGGCTTAAGATCCAGGTCGATATCAGCAATGGAGCCACCGACAGGTCTCTCAGAGAGGAAGTAGTCCTCGAAAAGGCGTATTAGAGCTGACATGGTGAGTGGAATTGCTTCCGTGTTTTAGGGTGACTTTGAGGGATGGCGGTTCAAAAGTGGGCAGTCTTCAGCGGCAAACTATGGGTGATCTGGAAACGTTGGCACAAGAACAGTGAGGAAAATGTGTGGGAGACAAAGCGGTAATTTGGGCGGGAGTTGGTAAAGAACTCAAGTGATTGTTTTTATTTTGCCTTTGGACAATTTTCAACTTTTCCTAAACTTCTGAGAGAAAAAAAGAAAAAAGTGACGTATTACGTAATTGAATAGGAGAAAAAAATTGCTGGAATATAGCCCAAAGCGGAAATGTGCCTGATTTGGCGTGAAAAAAGCGCAGCCAAAGTCCGAAAGCCGAGACCCGAGCTAAAAATATGAGAAACTTTCTTCCTTCCGAAGCGGTGCCCGTGGGAAAATGGCAGACTATTCAAATCCGGTAAGCTACATCACGTGGTACACCTCGGTAGAGCTTCAACTAGCGAAAATTTACTCGAACAATAAGGGTAGTACGATCCACCTGCAAACCCATCTATCTACTCAATTGAAGGTGTTTGAAGCATGTCACAAGTGCGTCGCTCATCAAGAGTGAACAAAGGTAGAAATGAACGTTTGGAACTAGCGAAAAAAGAGGAGGAAGAGCTCTATCAAAGGCAATTGAGAGAGGCTGCCATTAAGGAAGAAGATCCTATCAAGATCACAAAGGAGTCTGTCTTGTGTCTTGTTTGTGGTACCAACGACGACAATTATGACGAAGAGGCTGATGATAAAGAGATGATTCAATGTGATTCTTGTCAAACGTGGCAGCACAGTCTTTGTGTCCTTGGTGACCCAAAGAAAGTTCCTGAATCCTATAAGTGCTATATCTGTGAACCAGACAGATACAAAGACTACGCATTCGAAATTGACCCTGCGCCATACGTTCAAAAATGGAAAAGAATGAATAGAAAGACGACTCCAAAGAAGGCTAAAGATGTTAAATCAGAGAATGCTAATGAAGAAGATGACGAGTATGAGAGTAACCCAGATCAAGAAGAAAACGATCATGAATTCTCAGAAGACGAAGAAGGTGTTGTCGAAGAAGATGACGAAGAATATAATTCTAAAGAATCTAAGTCAAGTAGACCATCTTCCAAGAGAAGAAATACGTCTGTAACTCCAAAGCCTGAGAAGAGAAAGAAATCTACTCCACCTGTCCCATCACGCCCAAAGACAAGTTCCGATGAGATCGAAGTCAAAGCTCGTGAAGCTGTCACTAAGAGATTCGAAGGTATGTTCACCAAGTTGCTTACTGGTCACAGGATTCCAAACGAGACAGACCCAGTTGATGTTATTGCCCCTAAATGGGCAAAGAGGCTGGAGGAAGACCTGTTTGAAGTCTACCATGACAGAGAAACTGGCAAGACCACTAAAGATTACAAAGAAGGGTCCACTAGAATCTTCGTCAACGTCAGGGATGAGAAGAACAAGAAGCTGAGAAACTCCATTATCAACAAGAGTGTACCATTCATCAAGCTGGTCAAGATGCCTGTGAATGAGCTATTGAATCCGGATCTAAAGAAAGAGAAAGAAGAAGCCATCAAGGAATCCATGACACAAGCCACTTTTGAAACAGCATCCGTCTCAAATATCAGAAGAACACATAAGGGTGATATTGTCATTGAGAAAGAATCAACCACTGATACTCCATTTGATTTCAATGTTGGTGTATCCATTGACAATGATGAGAAGAAGTTCATAAAGTCAGAGTCACATGTCAACAACGAACGTAAGAACTCACTTTACAACAGTTCAATGGGGAACAATGATGATTTTGATGACGATAATCCCAACCAAAGCTTTAATAATGATAATGACGATGATGAACCTGAAGGCACAAGCTACAATCCATTAATTGACGATTTGAAAGAAGATGATGATCTTGCCAAGATCCTGGGGGAGACTAAGAAGAAGATCGAATCCAACGTTGCAGCAAAGAAGCAAGAGGAGACATATGATCCAACAGCTAATGCTCCTAAACCTGAAAGAGTGGTATGGGAAGGTCAAACAATCTTTACTGGTGTCACAAATTTCGAAAGTAAGATTAAGCTTGCAGGTACCACGTTGAATGATTACCAATTTGACCGCTGTGCTCCATGGTTGGTTGATTCTCACTTGCCATTGATGATTGAAGGTAGATTGGATTTCAAGACTGCTGATTCCTACATTTACAAGGCGGCTGCAACAAGAAAGTTGGTATTACTTGAATTAGAAGACAAGGATAATGCAAAGAACTTCTTCAAACTGTTTGATTACTTTGAGAAGAAGCACAAGTTTGGTGTCATCCCATTGAAGAAGTCTTTCATTAAGGATTGTTATTTACTACCTGTTCAATCCAGAATTCCAAAGTTCTTTTCAAAGATTCCAAACTTACCGACAACGAACACAGTTGATGCCAAACTATACATTGTGTTTATCATCAAACAAGAACTGATATCCACTCTTGATGAAGCCCAAGCCTATTCTGCCCCAGAACCAATCCCTGAACAACAGCCAGTTAGTTCCTTACCACCAGATTTCAATTTCTTGTCAAATTTAAACCCTAGTGAACTGGCACTAGTGACAAAGATCTTCGATGATAACCCAGAGGCAAAACAAGATCCTGCATTATTGATCCAGTATCTACAAAATGAGTTGTTGAAACAACAACAGCAGCAGCAACAGAACCCACAGCATTTATGAACCCTGTATTTAGTAATTGAATGTCTTGTATTATGATCGCTATCAGTAGTAGCTTATCACAGATTGAACGAAGAACTACATCTTTTATCTATTTCATTAATTTTTATAAAACAAGATTATACAAATAAAATATTCTCAAACCGTAAAAAACCTTTATTTATGCTATAATTTAAGCCTTAGCTAAAGCTTTCTTAACAGCATATCTCTTTTGTTTCTTTAAGACTAAAACTTGGAATCTTTCGAAGTCAGTTAAAGCTCTTCTTCTTTCTCTTTGAGCGATCTTCTTGGCCCATGAGGAAGCAGCCCATTTCTTTGAGATTTCAGCAGCTTCGAATTTCTTAGAGACAGTAGCGGTTCTGGCACCTCTTGGTAAGTCGAAGGTTAATGGGGTTAAAGTAACGTGAGCTAAGGAGACAGATTGTCTTGGAACACCGGTGGTTGGACCGTCAATTAGAGCCTGTTAGAATGTTAGTAAATGTTCATATGAAAAGGTTTATGAGTGATAGATGGAACTTGTGTCTTGAGATGTCATGATTTGTGAAAACCTTCAAAGTGTCTAAATGGAAAATAAGGTTGCCATGCAACGGTATTTTCTTGTTGGTAGTGGGTATCCTTGCTATACTGTGCTCATGGATGGGTTTGTATGTCTTATTTGATGGGTTGATGGACTGATATAAGTGATGCCTTAAAAGTTCTTCTAATATGGTAAAATTATCTTCAAATGTGGGTTCTCTCTGGTGACATGGGCTCTTGCTTTCTATTCTTTCACATAATCTTGTTTGGAACTCTTGAATCTCTCTTTGCTGACGTTCATGACACTCTCTGGACACTATTTCACACTATCCTCCTTCTTTGCATTACATACTCTTTTGTGATCAATGATTTCGACAATGGTGGCCAATTTACCTTGGGAGGCACCTTTGTTGACTAAGACAACACGGCCGACTTCGACTAATCTCCAGTTGGAAGCTTTAACAGTGGTTTCAGTGGACATCTTCTGTGATTAATGAACTGTTTGTTGGTCCAGTGCTTATTGGTGTTTGTTGAAATTTTGATTTTTTTGTGAAAAGTTCCTGTGCTTTTCGGGTTCTGCCAATTCGTGCCGGGTCGATAAAACTGTGTTGAGACTGCTCTTTTCGCGGATTTCGTGAAAAATTTGTGGGAATTTGGCCGGTGGGAAGGAAAACATCCAAACACCAGCCTAAAAATGACGCAAAAGCTGAGAATGTCAGCCCTGAAACATCAGGTGACCATAAATCTCAAGCCAGCCCTAAGGTTTCTAAACATTTTCAACTTGTATAAAAATTCATAAATTTTTCAAACTTGTTCAAGAAGAACAACTAGAAAACGATACAGAATCTAGTAAAAGAAGATGTGCTTGAACTGAGTTCGCTGATATGACCTCTCTGTCATATCACGTTGGACCAAAGAATTGGTCTAATCAGACCCAGAAACTTATTCTACAAAAAGGTATGTTATCTCAAACTTCAAAGACCCATATTCAAGACTCAAATGATGATATAATTTGCGTTCGAAGCCATTTGATCCTGAGACTTTCGCCGGTCTCATTCGGGGACGAGTGGTGGCATGTGAATATTTGTATTAGTCTTTCTGACAGAGTTTGAAACTGGTGTTTACAATGTGTGTTGAAGTATTGGTTTACTAACAGTTATGGTTTAGTATGTACCTCAAACAAGTTTTGAACACAATGACCAGTGGTTTGAAAGGCTGATATCGGGATGAAAACAGTTCGCCTTTTCCTATTCTTCTATGAGGATTGAAAAACTTTACACCAAGATCTACTCTGAGCTTTATGTCAGCCTTTCAAGTGGTTATGTCTATGTTTAGTGGGAGTTCGTATTAACAATAGATAGTCAGTTTTTTTAAATTTCAAGCGTAGTTTGTTTGTGATTCATGTATATCAGTAGTTGTGATTGTTGTTGATACACACACTATCACGTCAATCTGCAATTGTACTCTTCCATCTTCCACCTGTACTGTGCCTCTCCACAATCATTTCGATCTCGCACAAAATTCAAAATTCAAAACTCCCGAAATCAACAAAGGGATCCAACCCTAACCCGCTGAGTATTCCGCAAAATGTCCAAAATTGACGAAATTGTGGCCTCAATTATCGATGACACACCAGCTGGTGAAGTGAGTATAGCCACTAGGGCTTTCAAATGGCACAATTCCCGCCTGTTTGGGGAATATTTAAAAGTATCAAGTACTAACATTGACAGATAACGAACGTCATCAACGGTGAGTTCACACCTGGAAGAAGCACACATTGAGACCCAGTACTAACATCCACAGACCTAAAACTCATTGTGGACAAGAACATCAGCTCTGAGCTGGAGGAATCTGTCGCTAATTACAACGTTAAGAACTTCATCCCTATCCAAATCCCATCTAAGCAAACATCAATCCTATTAACACCCTACAACAAACAAGCTGATGGGTCCTTCACTGATCCAATCCAGGGCCTACAGATCACAGTGGACCATTTGAAGAGAAAACAGACCTCACTTGAGTCCATTGAGAAAGAGGACCAGCACGAAGATATCTTTAATGAGCTTTTGAACTACGTGGTGAACAAATTCCCTAACGACGTCGATGTTGGCTTATTCCCTGTTGAAGATAGTCTGAAAATCATCGTTGTTGGGTCTAGAGAAAACCCAGGGAACTTCTGGAATGGTCGTTGGGTCTCTGAATACAATTATGATTTAAAATCAGAGGAATTGACCGGTGATATCAAGATTGACGTTCATTATTATGAGGATGGCAATGTTCGTTTGAAAAACACCAACAGCATCGAATCCACCACAGTGAGCAAGTCATCCATGATTGAGAAGATCTCAGAATTGGAAGACTCCTTACAGACCAAACTAAACAAGTCATTCTTGCAACTAAATGAAACCAACTTCAAGAACCTAAGAAGACAATTGCCAGTGACCAGATCCAAGATCAACTGGGGTAAATCAATCGGGAACTACAGACTGGGCAAAGACGTCGCCAACAAATAGGACATGGGTCCATATAATGCTAAAAATACACAGATTTCTTTCCTTTAAATAAACTTGAACAATGTGTAAAGAATAAAGAAGATGAGCAATGCAATACCGACGTACTTCCAGATGGAGTTCCCGGCTCTCAGGGACCTCGTCAGGTTCTGTGACGTGTTCTTGATGTTGGTGACCAGACTGGACACGGTGTTCTCGATGGAGTCGATCAGGGAGCTGTCCTGTTGTGCGATGTTGTTGACGTCTTGGTTGATGGATCTGAAAGTGGACAGTTTGGAGGCCAGTTCCTCAAATCTGTTGTTGTTCTATGGTGTGTCAGTCTCATGTCTCTGTGAGTTATAAGCGGGGATCACTCATACATACCTCCTGCTCTATCTGGTTGTATCTGGACATGTCTGCTGCTGTGATGCCACTGTGGTTTTGTTTCAAGTATTTGTTTTTTCTCGATTTCAGAAAATTGGCGATAACCGATAACCTCTCACAATCTGGGGCAATGGCTACACTTGGATTGTGAGAGCAATACAGAGTTAAGAGAGGCTACGGTGGCGTGTGAGGGTCTTGCTTTTATATAGACGACAGTAGACCCTCTAAAAGCATTGATTTTGTATCCAGCAAACCCCAGCTCCCAAAATTTCTTCTGTGTTACCACGGAAACGTAGATCAATAGGTAGCCGAAGTGAGTTTATAACTTCAAATTCAACTCCTCTAACCCTGTATGTGAGCCACAAAGTCACTTCTGTATGAATTACCAGTGACCAGCCATTACTTGTACTCTAAGCTGGCACACTCTTCTCATGATGCGATGAATGAGATTTACATTTAGAAATTCTCAAGATCTCGCCGCTTAGCTTCTCAGCACAAATCATGGTCTTGACGGACAACTATCTCCAGTGAATACTATAGAACTACATTAGATAAGCATAATGCTAAGGTTCACACCGGAAATCACACTCCAGATTCTCAAAGACTTTGGATTTGACCACCACTCTGAGGGAGACATGGAGGTCTTTATCACTCTTAACAAAGTGCCACAAATGAAGTGGTTCATCAGGAAAACATTGTCCATTTGGGTTTGGATACCACTCACAGTCTACTTTGACTATTTCAACGAGCTAGAGGCCCTTAAATCTCTCAGTCAGTGTACAGACTCCTTTTTCATCATCACATCAAGTTTGGATTCCTATTGTCCTGGGTCGACTTACAAAGGTCATATACGCGACGCTTACGTTTTCGATGTGCACCACATACTACCAAATTCTGGCCGACAACCAGGACTGAACTACCCATTGACAATGGAAGACCTGAAGGAGCACGTTATCTTGAATAGTACCGCAAGACCAAGCATGATCCGACAACTCAACATCCCAAGGTTGGACGATCACTATTACGAAAGCGAAGTGCTTGCAGCGAAGCCTCAGTGGGGATCATTTAAGGAAGAGCCATTTTGGGGAGGATTATCGACTTTGGCCACACAGTAAGTATGCATACTCAGAAAATGCCCCATATGTTCAAATGGCCGAACTGGAAGAGGTTAAGTTTGGGTCGCAACTTGACCGTGATTCACCTAATTATAAGGACCTGGGGATTGATTACAAACTCTTCCTCAGATACACTGGGCGCGCTAATGAAGAGAAATCATTGATTGGCCAGCTTTGTCGAAAGTATAGGGGCTACCAGAGGGCTAAATTGATAAAACTTCATAACAAAGAGTTGAAAAAGTGTTTGGCTCGAGTGCCAATTCCTTATCATCGCATTAAGTATGAAAGACCGCGGGACTATTATATTGATTGTCACATGATACCAGCATATGAAGCTTCTATCTTGAAGAGTGAGCCCCAACTTGCGAAAGAATTACAGCTGATTAAGTCACGAAGAATTTGTGAATTCTACTTGAAATGGGCGCACTCCCATTTTCAGATGCTGGAGTCCCTCGTAACAGACAGTTGGCTGCCATCAGCCTAAAGCTGCGGTTGACATTATATAGATTTATGAGCTCGTCTGAGATCATCTGTGCACCGTACTAGCCTTGGAATTTGTAGATTATCTGAGTTTTCTCACAGATTCTCAAGATCTCGCCGCTTGACTTTTCTAGCTTCTCATTTAGCTTCAGCACAATCCATAAGATAGTCTCTACAGATAATATGACCACCGACTACTAATTAGAGGCCACAATCACAAATAGAATGCTCAGGTTCCCTTCTGAAACGACTCTTCGGATCCTCGATTACTTCAAATTTGACTATCGCTAAGCCGCTGATAGGAATGTCTTTATGGCTTTGAACAAGGAGCCAAAAATGAAGAGGATAGTTATAAAACATTTGTCTCTATGGGTGTGGATACCATTCGCTGTGTACTTCGACTATTTTCAATCGAGAGAACTGAAAGAATTGAGCCAATGCACTGACTCCTTCTTCATCATCACCTCAAATTTGGATTGTTACGGCCCTGGCACAGACAAACGTCAATCGGCAAAAGATACATTCGTCTTCGATGTCCATCATATCTTGATAAACCCCCGTCGAGCTTCTGGATTAAACTACCCCTTATCGTTTGAAGATCTCAGAAATCAGATGGTGCTGCCTGGTGTCCGCCCTCGCAAATCCGATTGCTGGATATCCCAGTCTTAGATGCCGCACGCCATGACTCTCCAAAGAAGCAACGCTTCTGGAAAGAACACTTGAACTGGATACACATTGGAAGGTTTCCAAGTGGCACTTTTATACATGAAACATATCATACGTTAAGGATACCTTAGAAGAAACTTGGAATACACTTCAGGCTCAGGAACCACTACATCCCAGAGAAGGGCAATGATCATGGCTGGTTAGCTCCAATCTCCCGGTTGTATCGAAGTTACAGAAGAGCCCATTTAGTGAAACGTCACAACAAAGAGGCCAAGACAATGGCGTACATACTTCAGTCGCAAAATTCACCATTGTATGTTCATTCGATAAGGGAGGCCTTCAAGATAGAACATGTCTTGTGGAAACTGGAGAAACATTCTCCATTCTCAACGAGAGCTGAGGGTATTGCCTTAATGAAGTTACAACTTATCAGTGAATACTACCTGAAATGGGCCAAGGTTCACTTTGGTATGATGGAAAGTTTGGTTACAAACAGTTGGCCCGGTAATCTTACGTAGCCGCAGTGTGGAGTCTTCACAATAAATGTTAATTGGTCGACTAAGTACATGAGCTTGCGTGTAAGACTGTTTAATCGTTGGTTATCTAATAGTGATTGATTAGTTCCCTGATCCTTCTAACTCTCAGTCTTTTCCGTCCAAAACGACCAAAAACCCACCAACCAGGTGTAAAGACCCACAAACAAAGACATCAACATCCTCCTTCTTACTCAGTTCATTAATCAAATTCACTGCACTCTCAATATCATGGAAAAGATGTGATTCTGATTTTGGATCTAACTGAGCCCAAGATTCCGCCAATTCCTTTTGAACTTCCAACTTGTCAACGGCCTCCTTCGAAGTGTTCAAAGACACCAAATCAGCTGAATAAGTACCAGAGGACCAAGTAACATTAGTGGTGAAGATGACATGATCAAAATGAACAGGCTTCACGCCGTCATGTATTCTTGTGACTAAGGCAGAAGCATCTCTTGTTTGTTGGTTGAAGAGCAGAATCTTTGGTTTTGTAGAGTTAGCAACGACTTGTTTGAACCAACCTGATGAGGCATCAATACTTTCTTTTGTATGCGCACCGTCGATGTAATATGTGATCTTATCTTGCTTGATGATTTGACATCTCCCAGGCCAGAAAGTCTCTTTCAAACCTTTAGTCAATTTCTCAGAATCTGGGGTAATGCCCAGTTTTTTCAAATGTTCATTGGTCAAATTGATAGCTAAAGCAGCATTTTGTCTTTGGAAGTCACCAGCAATACCTAGTTCATAGCCATCAGCGATGCTTTCATCAATGACTTTCAAAGTTGTGGTTCTTTCATCGGCTCTTTCTTGCAAGACTTTTAGAGCTGATTCTGGTTGTGGAACTGTTAGAGCTAGTGCACTTGGTTTGTAAATACCACCTTTGTTCCATGCAATCTCTTCAATGGTATCACCAAGCATGAATGTGTGATCTATACCTAAAGCTGAGACACCAGTAGCTGTTGGATTGGCGATAACGTTGGTTGAATCATATTCACCACCGACACCAACTTCATAGATGGCAGTATCGACGCCTTCCTGGATGAAGACGTGGAAGGACAGCAGTGTCAAGTATTTAAAATAGGCTGGTTTCATACCTGAGGCCATGTGTGGTAATGAATCATCATCAGTCTTTGTGTTTGATAGTCTATCCCAGACTTCAAAGAAGTATTTAGTGAACTTCTCTTCAGCGATAGGTTGGCCATTGATCCGTATTCTCTCACGCACAGACTTCAAGTGAGGAGAGGTGTATAGCCCGATCTTGGAGATCTCAGGTCTGTATTGGCTCAGGATGGACTGTGTAAAGGCACAAGTGGAACCTTTACCTTTTGTACCTGTGACATGAATGACATTTAACTTGTCGATGTCTGAGGTCTGGTAGCCAATACGACGGGACCATTCACGCATCTCTGGCATGGCAAGCAAGTTCTTTCTGTTTCCCAGCTTTCTGACTGCCTCAATGGTGGCAAAGTTGGACTGCAATGAGTTCAATGCATTGATAGCATCCTGGTCTCCATAGTTAGTCACTGAGCGTAAAAAACAGGGGAAATTCGCCCCTGAAAAGACGCATAAAAGACACTCACAGTGTAAGAGCGACGCATTTCACCGGCTTCAGCTGACATAAGGCTCGCGTTCGACGTGTGGATCTCCAAAGAGCCGTTATCAGGCATGTGAAGCTTTTTAGACACAGACGTTTTTTCACCGATCTGAAAATTGTTTGCCCGGGCCGGAATGGCAGCCTTTAGCGGCGTACGATCGATACATGAGGCATACACTACAGCAGAGTTCAGATTAACTTGAATTCACTTCTATATACTGTGCACGGTCTACTCGACGTTGTGGATCAAGATGCCCGGCTGGCCTGGAACAGCACTGTCGACGATCTTGCCGATGGCTGGGACAGTGACTTCTTCGCCGGTGAAGGCGTCTTTACCAACCTTAGCACCGTTCTTGAAGGAGATGATTTGGACAGAGTCCACCTTGACGTTGGATGGGGCAGACTTGATGGATTCGATTGTGGACTTGATGGTGTCCACTTCGTCAAAGTTCAACTCTCTGTTGAAGACAACTTCTGGGGATTCCTTGGATAGACGTTGCTTCAAGGTGGAGATGAATGGCATAGCACGTTTCATGTCTTTACCAACCTTTTCCTTGATCACCTTGTTGTCATCTAGGGTTTGCTTCTCGAATAGTTCACGGACCAATTCGATGTAGTTGTCTTGCCATTCTGGGAATGATTCAGAAACCAAGATAGTTAGCTTAACAGCCTTGGAGGCATCAATTTCTGGAGCGTTCTTACCCTTCTTCTTCTTTAGCAAAGCACCTTCAGTTTCACGGATGGAACGACTTAGGAAACGAACGTATTCTAACGATTCACCGATTGAGGATTCAACCTTCTTGGTGGCTCTTGGGAATGGAACAGTTTGGACAGTGGTCTTGTTACCTAGAACTTCTCTCCAGATGTATTCAGCGAAATGTGGAGCAATTGGAGCTAATAACAAGGTTTGAGTTTCAATGTAACGTAGAACCAAGTCTTTGTGCATGACATCAGAGGCTTCACGGTAGAAATCTCTAGCAGTTTGGTAGTCGAATAGACCTGAGACCAAAGCAGCCTTGTAGTGAGTCTTTTCATAGTTGTCATAAGTCTTTTCAATCAATTCGTTCAATTCGTTTTCAAAAGCGACATCGAAGAAGTTGTATTCACCAGTTCTGAAAGAGTCCAAGTTCTTGATGGATTCTTCAGCCCATTCTTTCAAAGTGGTTAGACGTAAGATAGCAGCATTGGCATTGGATTCTTCGAAGTTGGCATCTTCAACAGTGTCACCGGCATCAGCTAGGGCAATACGTGAGGCATCAGCACCGAATTTCTCAACAATTTGTTCCAAGGTCAAGAAGTTACCAGTGGATTTAGACATCTTGTTGTTGTTTAGTAACAAGTGACCATTGGCACGGATACCAGCTGGCCAGAATTTCTTTGGGAAGATGGCAGTGTGGGTGTAGATGAAGAAAGTCAAATGGTTTGGAATCAAATCTTTACCAGAAATGGAGACATCTAATGGGTAGAAGTATTCAAATTCTCTTCTTAATCTGTGTAGTGACTCAATTGGAATGTCAGTCTTCAAACCTTCTTCACGACGTAGGAAGATGTAATCCCAGACTTCAGAGGTCAATTGTTCAGGTTTGATACCTAGTTCACCAATTTCTCTACCGTAGAAATCCTTGTGTAACAAATGGGCAATGGTGTAGAAAGATTGGTAGATGGTAGAGTCTGATAATGATTCAACTAAGGAGTTTTCATCCCATGGTAATCTGGTACCTAGACCGTATTGACGTGAGACGGCCCAATTCTTTAACCAATCTAAGACGGCTTCGAAACCGTTTCTAGTTTCTGGAGCGAAAGTGTTCATGTCATGAAGAGCTTCCAAAGCTTGTGATTTCCATTCAGCTTCACCGTAATCAACGTACCATTGATCTTCTAATGAGACAATACATTGATCACCAGATCTGGAGACAACTGGAGCTTCTGGTTCGTTGTAAACGAAGGCATCACCAGAGGCAATCAAGTCAGCCTTAACCTTTGGCTTAGCAGCTTCAACCTTTTCACCTTTGTACTTACCAACGATCAAGACACCGTTGTAGAAACCTTCCTTGTAAGCAGCTTCTTTGGCCTTGGCTAATTGTAGAGCATCCTTTGGTGATTGGATCTTTAGTTCCTTGACCAAGGTTTCAGCGGTGGCTTCACCGTACTTCTCAGTCTTCAAGACAGGAACAACATCCTTGACCCATTCCTTTTGGATACCGTAGTATTCTGGTTTGTTTTGTAGTTCTTTGGTGGTGATGAAATCGTCTGGAGAGTCTGATGGGACACAGGTGACAACACCGGTACCTTTGTTGGCCAAGACGGTTTCCATAGGCAAGATTCTTAGTTCATCAAAAGCGGCCAATGGAGCCTTGATCTTGGAACCGATCAACTTGGAACCATTAATGGTGGCAACTGGTTTGTATTCACCACGGGCTGGAGTGATCTTTTGGTATGACATGTTCTTGTAGGCACGTTCAGTGGTGATGAAGTATTCGTTACCGTTGTCAAAGATACCGTATTCAATCTTTGGTGAAACGAAACAACAGGTTTGACCGTACATGGTTTCTGGACGTAAGGTGGCAGCAACTAAGTAGACCTTCTTGGACTTGTCTAAAGAGGCAACAGCAGATTCATCAGCGAATTCGGTGACTTGGATCTTGATACCAACGTATTCTTGTGGGGTGACACCTTCACCAGATTGTCTGTCGTGATCCATACAAGCTTGACCATCCTTTTCAGAGTAGATGGTGTATCTTTCACCGAATTTGATTCTACCAATGTCTTTTAATCTCTGAATTTGCCATCTGACGAATTGATCGTAGTATGGGTTAGTGTCAGTGGTGATCATAGAACGTCTCCAATCGATTCTGGCACCGAAGGAGTCACAATCCTTTTGACATAGAGGTGGGAAGTATTCTAACCAGTATTCAGGGTCAGCGAATTTGTATAGTTCTTCTCTTGGGATACCCAATTGCAACATGATTTCGAATTGGTATTTACCACGACCTTGTTTAGCAGCAGCCTTGGATTTCTTAGCTTTGAACTTGGATGGATCTTCCTTCACAGCATCTGGGGCTGGGGCAACTTCTTCAACTTCTTCTTCTTCTGGAACGTTGGAGTAGTCCTTACCGAATTGTTCAGCTTCACGAGCTAATTTATCAGCACAAGCACGGATTGGCATACCAGTACAGTGGAAACCCAATGGGAAAAGGGCTCTCTTACCACGCATACGTTCGAAACCAATGGAGTACTCAACCTTGGACAAAGTGAAGGAGTGACCAGCGTGTAGAACACCGTTCATGTATGGGTAGGCCATTGAGGACATGAACTTTGGATATTTGGCGTGGATTTCATCGATATCAGCACTGTCTGGGAATTCTTCTAAAGAAGGAGCATCGTATTCGGAGATCTTCTCTTCTTTCCAGATCTTTTGATACTTCTTTTCAATTTCGATAAGAGCATCCCTTCTAGAGGTCTGTTATTCTGTGTTAGTAAAGAGTTCAAATTTGGGTAAGGTGATGACTATTCGAGTGCATTCATGCTGTGGGTCTAATTCAGGCACCACTAGGTCGAGTCGCACCTTTTAAAGCGTGGAATATACTCTCAAGTCATAATCAGGTCACTCACGTTCTCTAGAACGATAGTCTTTTGCTCAGCCATTGTAGAACAGTAAACTTGGTGTTGGAGTCTGGACTAATCAGTGGTGATTTTTCAGCGTTTTTTTTCTCAACGAAAATTTCCGGTTGGAGCAGCAGCACTTTTAGTGAGTTGATAGAGTTGATAAAGAAGTTGGAAGCCAGAGAATTTGGGAATTCTGCCTAATTTATACCTGGGATTTTGAGTTGATTTATTTGGGGAGAGAGATAATTTCGGTGCTACGTTTCTGTCTGTTTTCTGATGCGTATATTCGATCCCGATCTGTATCAGTGAGGCCTTTTCGCAGTTTAGTGACCGAACAGACCATCGTCTTCGAACTCATCGTCCAGGTCCTCGTCGTAACTGTAGTCACTGCCAGACTCGTCATCGGAATCTTCTGAGGACAGCACCTCTTGGCCCTCGATGAACAAGTTGGTCAAGGTTTCACCTTTGACTTGTGAACTCTTGGAAACAACATACCCACCTTCAACGTTACAATTGGTCAATCTGGCCTTGGTATGGACAACGGCTTTCTGACCAATGATACAGTTCTCAAGCACGACATCATCTTCTAAGGTAACACCATCTAGCAGAACAGAACCGGTCAAACGACAACGTTGGCCGATGATACAGTTATTACCAACAACCGTCTTCTTAACACTGGTTCTCTCACCCAGTGTGGTGTTCTCGCCGACGACAGAGTCTGCACCAACGGTAGCAGCACCTTTCTCTTTAGATTGTGGACCAGTAGATTGAGCCTCTTTAGCTTTTAGTTTCATGATGTGACGGTTGGCTTCTAGATATGCTGGAATATTATCAGCTCTGATGAAATTGGCTTGATCTGGTAGAACAAAGAAGCTGATGGTATCTTTACTGTCTTTGTGCTTCCAAGAGCGACGCGCTAGATCTCTCACTATCTTAGTTATTGATTTGGTGCTGTAGTCTGATAGATCTGTCTTCAACACATCTAATGCATCTGCTGAGAACATGTAAATGAATGAATCTAATAGCTTGGTGGAAACGTGAGTTTGTGGGTATTTCCACACCATTTGAGTTCTAAGCTCCAAGAATTTTGTAGCTTCAACTGAGTCCTTGGAGTAAATATCTAGTAGGTGTTGATCCTCAGAGTAAACGGTGTAGTAGTGGGTCAAGTTCTTCTTGTCTATGCTTTCGTATTTGTTATGGTAATGGACAGACATGGCGATGTCCTTTTCATCTCTATTTCTGTATTCTTCAATCAGCACTTGTGGAGGCAAATCAGTGACAAAGTCACATGGCAGTAGAATGTATTCACCAGAGACTTTATCAACGAATTGGTCTAGAATCTCACCGGTAGTTTCACCATCGAACTTTAGGACATTGATGGGACTCTTGATCTGTTTGTCTCTCTTGGTTTTGTATGTATCAATGAGTTGGGTGATTTCTGGGATGCTATCTGTGCTGGAAACAACGGTGATCTTACCAAATGGTGCAAGATCACACCATTCAAGAACGTATTCGATCATTGGTTTGTTACCGATTGGTAGTAGTGCCTTGTTAATACCAGACTCTCTGACTTTGGAAAAAGGCCCCAGGTTCGCACCTTTACCACAACATATCACAGCATGAAACTCCATCTCTGTAAATTGAGCAAATAGAACTAGAAAGAAGCGTCTCTGTACTGAGCCCAGTGCTCTGAACTGACCTTCTCTTCTTCATGTTGGAAAAAAAATTATGACTTCAAAGATGCCTGAGGACGGAACTCACATAGTGAAGCCTGAACGTATCACGTGAAAGTCATGCTTTCCCTTCACTTCCGACTTTCGCAGATTTCGCGGCCAAAAGTTGGAAAACATTCACAAAAGAACCAAATCGCCACCAAACCAAGCCAACAAAACAATCGCTTCCCAGCACACAATTGGCCAGCAGCTGCTCAATTACACACACCACTGGAACTGCCGCTTGTTCTCTCCCCTAGACACGCACAATGAGTGAAGAAAATGACCCGCTTTTACAAGCATTGAATGCTGACAACAACGAATCAAACAACAACGACACCACCAACAATGACACAAACACAGCCCCAGCTCCAGAGCCTAGCCCAGAAGAGGTTGCCAGAGACAAGGCACTAAACAAATTCAAGAACAAATTGACAGAACACAGAAACTGGGACGCTCGTTTGAAGGAATTGAGGCTCAGTATACGGGGGTTGGAGAAGGATTTCGATAAGACTGAGGAAGATATCAAGGCTTTACAGAGTATCGGTCAAGTTGTCGGTGAGGTGTTGAAGCAATTGGATGATGAACGTTTCATTGTGAAGGCCTCCTCGGGTCCAAGATACATTGTCAACTGCAGAAACTCCATCAACAAAGAGAAGCTGAAACAAGGTATCAGAGTCGCCTTAGATATGACCACTTTAACCATCATGAGAATCCTACCAAGAGAAGTTGATCCACTAGTCTACAACATGACCACATTCAAACAAGATGAAGTGAATTTCAGTACTGTTGGTGGTTTGAACGAACAAGTGCGTGAATTGAGAGAAGTTATCGAGTTGCCACTAAAGAACCCAGAACTATTCGAGAGAGTTGGTATCAAGCCACCAAAGGGTGTCTTGCTATATGGTCCACCAGGTACTGGTAAGACTCTATTGGCCAAAGCTGTTGCTGCTACCATCGGTGCCAACTTCATCTTTTCACCAGCCTCTGCTATTGTGGACAAATACATTGGTGAATCTGCCAGATTGATCAGGGAAATGTTCAGTTACGCCAAGGAACATGAGCCATGTATCATCTTCATGGATGAAATTGATGCCATTGGCGGTCGTCGTTTCTCAGAAGGTACTTCTGCTGATCGTGAAATCCAACGTACCTTGATGGAATTGTTGAACCAGATGGATGGTTTCGACTACTTGGGCCAAACTAAGGTTATCATGGCCACCAACAGACCTGATACATTAGATCCTGCATTGTTGAGAGCTGGTAGATTGGACAGAAAGATTGAGATCCCACTACCTAATGAAGCTGGTAGACTAGAGATCTTCAAGATTCATACCTCCAAGATTTCCAAACAAGGTGAGTTTGATTTCGAAGCTGTTGTCAAGATGAGTGATGGGTTTAACGGTGCTGATATTCGTAACGTTGTCACAGAAGCTGGTTTCTTTGCCATCAGAGCTGATCGTGATTACATCATCCAGAATGATTTGATGAAAGCTGTTAGAAAGGTCGCTGAGGTTAAGAAATTGGAAGGTAAATTGGAATATGAAAAGTTGTGAGTGGTATAGATATAGCATTCATACACAACCTTGTTATCTCATTTGACGAAGTCCTATCAATGGATCGCTATTACAATTGCTTCTACGTCACGATCTATAAAGTCGCAAGCATATTATTAAGCCATATCTCTTATCTTTATAGCGCGTTGTAAAGCTCAACGTAGTCTACTCTCTTCTGAAGCTGGAAATTCTCCTCTTCTTCACAATCTTCACATGTGGACATCTCCCAATCGATGAACAAAGGGTTATCCCAACCGTCACCTTCGAATACAATGTTTCTCCCATGTTCTAAATCACCGTGTGTCATTCCCTGTTGGTGGATGTAGTTTAGCTTTGAAAACAGATTGCTTCTTTGTTCAAGTGATAAAGCATAAAGGTCTCTTTTAGTTGGTTGCTTACCACCACACACTGTAATTGTGAACATGCCTGAGATAAACCCACTTGTCATTTTCTCTATTTCTGGGCTAACTGGGATATCTTTCTTTGTCTTAGATCTAGTAATGAACCCAAACGACACTAGCTCAACAGTAATCGGAATACGATCTTCAATTGAGTGTTTCAAGATCTTCACATGGTTCATTACCTCTTTGCCATACTTCTCAAAGATGTCAGTAAACAAGCTTTTGTGGTCTAGCTCATTCACGGTGGCTCTCTGGTCATCACTGATTGGACTTAGGCTGTAGAGTGTGGTACTAGCTGGAATGAACTTGAACAGTAGTCTCTTGGGCTTGAAGTGTGCTTTACTATCATCTGGGATATTGAAAATGTCTAAGATACTACCATTGACTGTGAAGATTGTACTCTTGGTGGAAGTGTGGTATACCTCAGCCAGATGACATACAAGCGTCTCTAGTTCAAACACAAGTGCTTCGTGGTTGGAAGTTTGAGTTAAGTCCTGGAGGTACTGCATGTAATGTGAGTCAAATGGGGAGATTTGAGTGGCAAGATCACCTTCTGATGTTGATTGAGGTTTTGGCCATGGTGTTTCAGTCATCATTGAGGTTTCTTCAGTTGCATCAGCGTTGCCCTGACTAGTCTCTTCATCATCACTGCTTTGGTTTTGCTGGGAGCTGGATTTGGATTCATAGTCAGCTGGTAGCTTTTGGTGTTTAGAGCTTCCAGTGGCATTGTTATCCTCATTTTTCCGTTTGTTTGACTGTGAGATGCCTGTAGGTATAACAGTCTGTTGTTGGGGTCTGATTTCAACTTGGAGGCCTTAATGGATTGTGAACACTCTTTGTTGGCCTTAACCACTTGGTCCAACTCAATACCACCATAAGAACCATCTAACAAGAATTCCAGAACGATGTATCTTATCTTTGGAGTCTTAGTGATATCAAATTCACCAATAAGGGCGTTCAGCCTATGCGAGCGACTGTCTGGTTCGAGCTTGATTAGCAGAAGTGTATGAGCATCAACGATTATGATTTTGGAGCAAGAACACACAATGGCTTGACCAACAGCTTTATACAGGATTTTCATGAATTCTTTTCTACTTGGAGACTCATTATCAAGGTGCTGGAATAGACCGCGAAGAAAGTGGCCGTGTTGGACTAAATCTGGCATTTCTTCCCTTTTCATTTTAGCAATCAGCGAGCTGAAGTTTCGCTTTGCCTCTCCCAATGTGCTCATAATAAGTAGGGTATGTGACTCCACCTGTGATCTTCTTTGTGAATTATCGCCATCTGATCCACCAGTTCCGAGCGTTTGTTCAAGTCTTAAACCATATGATGTGTCAGCTTGAACTGGTAGTAAGAATGAGAACAGAAATTCTTGTGTTGCTTGTGAATACTTCAACTTCTCATTCTCTAACACATTACCTTCATGAGCTGTCTCTGCACCAAGTAACACGTGTCTTCTGAACAATGTCTGAATGTTTTCCGTTTCAGATGTGCTTTCGTCCAAAGAATGTGGGTGATCTCCACTCCCTCCATTAGTCTTGTCAACAAGGGTTTTGAAATGGGCGTTAAGAAGGAG
Source organism: Taiozyma rabaulensis (assembly GCA_030574855.1). Taxonomy (NCBI): domain Eukaryota; kingdom Fungi; phylum Ascomycota; class Saccharomycetes; order Phaffomycetales; family Wickerhamomycetaceae; genus Taiozyma; species Taiozyma rabaulensis. The sequence goes on from JAJMFP010000175.1 coordinate 148,053, forward strand.
TTCTTTGTTGGTGACGGGATTAGATGTGATTGGAGAGGCTTCACCCTGAGACTGACCTTGATTGGTATCTCTAAGAACTTGAAACAAGAGGAGTTTCGAAATCCATGACACAATCAGACCTCTTTCATCAGCAATTGGATCTTCCTTATGGAGATCATGACATAGGACGTCTAGCAGGGAGTCTTTGTCAAATCCTGAACCAGATTCACTCATTACAGCATCCAGCATACCCTCAAGCATTTTCATCGTGAACGGATTATCAATTCCAATCTCCATGGTGTTCATAATTCTCAATGCGAGGATAAATTCCCCTGGATTTGAAGTGACCTTGTCCTCCAAAACATAGGTATTATTTGTCTTTGAGGCAGCATAGTTAGTGTTAAAGTAGTACTGAACACCATCTAGGAAGAACGACCTTTGAGGAAACCTTGGTTTGGAAGTTCCCAAGTGCTGCTTCGAAGTCGTTGAATCAACAGGATCACCATCTAGATTGACATCATAACAAGGCGCTAGCAACGGTTTCCGAAGATTTTGCTTCATTACAGCTAGAAGTATCTTCCTCTCTGGTAAATGTCTAAGTAACTTCTCTGCCTTTGTTCTTGAAATAAGTGGGCTTGAGGCTTGAGCCTGGAATTTCAAGGTCTGTGAGAGGTGGAAACTCCTCAATTGCCTTTGATACCGCCCATTCCTTGTTACAGTTGAACTCCTCATAAATGTTCCGCTCTTGCGGGACAGCCCCCTGATCCTTTCCGGCTTCTGACATGTTCGATAAGCTCTAGTTGCAGTTCTTTATCTAGCAATAAGAAGTGTGCTGCTATTAGCGGCTATTGTTTGCGCATTTCGCGAAATGTCGGAGTTAGCCCGAGTTGTTTGAACAAGCGGCCGTTCTGAAATCATTGAAAGAGTAGTAACTGCGTATAAAGCTACATAGGAATACAGTACATTGTCCATTTAGTTCTCTATCTAATCATTCAAAGTCATTATTCATCTTCTTAGTCATCTTTCTCTTCCAATTTCTTCATTCTTGCCAATTTAACCAATGGAGCCAAAGAAGAACAGTCATCAGCTTGCTTGATAAATGGATCATTCAATAGCTCAGTGGAGTCACCTCTCTTCTCAGGGCTGACTTGTAATGTCCAACTCAAGAAGTTTCTCATGGTGTTACTTAAAGCATCTGGTTCTTTCAAATTTGGAGTCCCATTGGTAGCAATCAGATACAGGGCTCTTAATGGGGTCTCGTTCAAATATGGAGGTTCACCTTCAATCATCTCAATAATCATGATACCCAAAGACCAGATATCAACCTTAGGGCCGTATTCTTTTCTGGAAACGATTTCTGGGGCCATCCAGTATGGAGTACCAACCATTGTTGTTCTCTTCAGGTTGGCTTCGTTGATCTGAGCACAAAAACCAAAATCAGTTAGCTTAATATCACCGTTCAATGACAATAGGATGTTATCAGATTTGATATCTCTATGGATGACACCTTTAGAATGCAAGAACTTCAAACCTAGCAAAGTCTCTCTCGACACGGCAGCAATTTGACCTTCAGTCATGACACTATGAGTGACGACATCCGTCAACGAACCACCTTCCATGTATTCCATGACAACCCATAGATCACCTTTCAACAGGTATGAATTGATGAAATTGACAATGTTCTTATGACGAGCACCTTTCATGACCAAAATTTCATTGATGATCAATTCTTGCTTTGGCTGTTCTTCCAAGTTCATCTGTTTGATAGCCACAGATTTGTTAGAACCAACTTCATAAGCTGTGTAAACACCACCAGAGGCACCTTGGCCAACCTTCACTAAGGATCTGTAAATCTTTGATGGATCACCTTCGTCACAAATGGTGGCTAACTTAGTATAGATCTGTGCATTCTTTCTCTTCTTCTCCTCTTTCTTACGTTGAGCTTTCAAAGCAGCTTGTTGAGGGTCTCTAACCGGTTGATTCTTCGAAGCAACAGAAGGTTGAGGTTGTTGTTGTTGAGATTGTTGTTGTTGTAAAGCCTTCTTCTCTAACTCTCTTCTCTCATTCAATGGATTTTCATTCGGTATCACTTGATTCTGAGCATGCTTTGGAGGTGGTGGTGGCATTCTTGGTGGGTTTGAAGGTGGAGCAGGTGGTGGACGCTGAGGTGAGAATGGATAGGCATTGTTGTTGTATTGCAATGATGGAGTTGAGTTGGCAGACTTAGAGACAGGCTTAGCGCTTGAGCTGGAATGAGATCTTGATAATGGCGACACAACATTAGCAGCACGGGCAGACTGGGGTGGTCTTGGAGCAGGTCTAGATGGGATGAATTGCTTGTCTTTACCCTCTGGTGAAACGTCATTACCTGTGGTTGCCGTCGTTGGGATAGGTGGAGCTTGTCTTGGAGTTGTGAATTGGGATGATGATGAAAATTGCGATGATTGGACAGATTGTGGAGTTGTGAATTGAGTTTGTTGATTCTTTGGCGTTCTAAATGATTCTGTAGATGTCAATTGAGCATTGGCAGTGTTGAACTTCTTGAACACCTTGTCTTCAGCGTTCTTTGTAGTTTCCTGATAGAAAGCGACAATGTCCATAACGGCTTGTGGATTCTTCTCTTGTTCAACTTTGGAAATACCACTTGAAGTCAACAGTTTCTGCCACTCGTCAGGAAGACCAGTGTATTGACCATCTTTATCGATACCAACATGGGCAACGTGTTTAGCATCGTATGGAGTAGAAATCTTGAAACTTGCAGGCGATTGTGAACCATTCTTTGAATCATTAACATGAGTTGAAGATGAATTGCTGGAACTTCTCAGACTTCCCACGAAACTTGAAAACACACCTTTCATCTTGTTCCCACTCTTTCTCTTACCACCACTTGACTTGCTGAATGGAGAGATTGAACCAGAAACAGATCGTATATTTGATTTCTTGGTCAATGACCCTTGTGAATCTGAATGTGACGGCGTTGTTAGCACAGGATTGGATATGGATCTGCTTTGGTCTTTGTACTGGTTGATCTTTGGTGTAGTTTCAATCTTGTACGAAGATGAGCTTCCTGAAGAGTTGTGTGAACCTTTGGAGAAGTTGTTGGAAGTGTATGAATCTGTAGTGCCAACAGTGTTTCTTGATCTTTCACCACTGAAATGATAGACTTCATCTTCATGGATTGTAGTGTTACCAACTTCTTCACTCAGACTGGAACCCAAACTTGGAATATTGACGTTGGATGAAGCAGCAATTGGCTTTTCAAGCTCGTCATTGGACTTCTCATTGACACTGAACGAGGATTTGCTAGCACTGACAAGACCCTCTTCGGATTGACCCATGAAGTCATCAATGATATGGCTTTCAAAGTTTGAGCCGTAATCAGTGGAAACATAAGACGAAGTTGTAGTGATTGGGCGTTGTATGTGGTCTTTGACTTCTTCGTTAACCTGTAAATCTTGGGAAGCAACATTGTCGGATGATGATTGAACCTCGGATGATAAGCCTGTTGTTGGTTTTCGCAGTTCTTCAGCATCCTCTTGGGTCAATGTGTTGTATGATTCTTTGGCTTTAGGCTGAATGATAACTGGTTCTTTCAACTTGGACCCTGTTGGCGGTGGACTCGACACTGTGTGGTGATTGATTTCTAAAGTCTCGGGTTCAAGTTTCGAATTCAACCCATTGGCAGGTGCAGTTGAAGAAGGAGATCTAACGACTCTAGCTGTTGGTGTAGATTTTGATAGATGAGCAGGTGTAGCATTTTCAATAACAGCCACGGTAACATCACTCTCTTCTCTTGTGCTTGTGAAACTCCCAATGGATTCGTTATCAGAATCTTCCTCCATCGTTGACACTCTCTTGAAATGGATTGGTTCGTCTAGTGAGTTTATCAGTTCGTTGACTCTCTTATCACTGAAAGTGTTTGGTTTACCTGGATCTAAAGTCTTGCTTGTGTTTTCTTCTTGTTGATCGTCATCACTAGGCACTTCCCTTTCTTCATCGTTCAAGACGGAATCACTGGAACTCGTCAGAGCGTTGACATTCAAAGTGCCTGGATGTCTAGGAAGTGATCCAGGCGACAGGGAAGTGTCAAAATCTTGTGAAGGTTTAGGAGTGGTCAAGAACTTGCCCTGTGGGTTCAGATGTGGAGAATCAGGCTCACTTTCGGCATCTTCATCTTCATCTTGTTGCGGAATGATGTCGTCTTCTTCTTCAGCAGCGTCGTCAACGCTATCATCTGCTTGGACATTGTTGACAACAGCGACACCAGGAGATGATGAGAGCTGTTCATCGTTGGACTTGAGGCTTTGCAACTGGCTTGACACATCTTCAACTAGTTCTTTCCCGGAGACCTTCGAGTCGATGGACTTGCCAGGGATATGCGACAGAGCACTCTTCATACTCTTCACGGATGATTGTTGTGTAAGCACGCTTTCAGCCATAGTGAACTGTAGAAGGTATAGATCAGATTCGGGAGGCCAGAAATGATTCAAGCTGCAACTAAAAGCTGAAGCTGATAAAAAGTAATGTGAGGTTCAAGCTGTGGAGCAGGAAAAAGGAATGAGTCGTGCTCCAACTAGTTTCACGGTCCTCTATTGGGTTAGAATGAGATTTGTTAGTCCTGGATATTGTGCTCAGGAGTGTAAACAAGGTGTGGGAACTTGCACTCTGTAGGTGTGGATGTTCTTGGGGCCCAAAAGTAGTTCTTGATACAGATGTGTGAAATTCAGGAACGAGTGAAACAATGAGTGGATAGCGGGCCAGAAAAACAGGAAAGGTCAATTGCAGCAGCCAGAAACTCGCAGCGAGGGCAGTGTGTAAGCTGAGTGAGCGATGGCCGGGCAGCAGCGTGTGTGTCAGCTCTTGTTTTAGCAGGAAATGGTTCAGCTGGTGGCCCTCGATTTTTCCTCAACGACTATCTGGATTTTTTTTCGCTAGACGAAAAACCCGTGCGAAAATGGCAGTGGTTTCCTGTGTTACGCGTGTGCAGTGTCGCAGTAACGGGCGTAGGTGGCGTTAATGGCAGGCACAAAACAGAATTATTGTGGTTTCTTCTAGTAAAAGACTGTAAGGGTATCTCTGGATCTCTTAAAAGCTCAAAATTTGGCGTGTTTTTGTTGCTTTTTCCGAGCTGGATTTGGTTGTTGTGGTTGCAGACGTGAATTCATTTCCGTTTTTTTGCGGGAATTCGGGGTTCGACAATTCTGGCCACCGTTTTTGGCGTAAAAACTTGCGAACTTTGTGTGAGGCGAGCGCCCAAAGAGGAAATTTGGCGAAAATGTCTAACAATTCCGCGAAAGTTGCGCAACCTTCTTTTCTCCTTTTCCTACGTTGCCATGGAAACTGGAAGTGGTTGCGGAGTTCATTGGCCTTCTTCTTTGACATCTTCTGGTCTTTGTGTTCTTACAGGAAGGTCTATCTCGAGTACAGAGTGGCCAGTACTAGTTCGGGATCGAAAATCCATCAGCTTTCCTATCTTATCTAGAATTTTATGCAGCTGCCGGCATTCTTATATCACCGTCACCACTACATGGCCATGGCCGTCACATTATAAGAAAACGTACATTAAATGGGATTCATGATAATAAGAAACTGCCTCTCCCTTCATTGAAAGCCTGCTTCAAACGCGCTTCCAAGACTTCTATGGAACTGTAGTTCGGTAGTTTCAAATAGTTGGCACAGGTCATAACACTAGGTAGATAGTCATCTGGTCTCAAATCGCCTTCACTATGCTTCAACACCACAGTGAAATCAGGCTTCAAGTTCTTAAACCCACCAATTGGTAGTCTTGGAGAGCCTGTCAGGAATTGCAAGAATAAACGACGCTCTTGAACGTCAAATCTGGACATCAATGAGATTAGGTTTTGGACTGTAGGAGAATCAATGTTGTAACCATGATCAGCATGTAGTGATGAAATCAAAGTTTGATAAGACCAATCTTCTTCTGATTTACCCAATAGTTCAACAAGTTCTTCAGGTGAGAATATCAACATGGAGAAGAAAGGGAAAACTTCAGTGAAACCAGCAATGAAAGTTTGGATTTGATCTTTAACACCTTTACCAATAGAGTAATCAATGATTTTGTCAATGTACTCTTCAACGTTCTCTGGAACAACACTAACATTGGCACCGTCTTCAATTAGTTCAATGGTTGAATACCCTGGTAATGTGAATGATAATGCAAGATCTTCAACGGTGGAGGCATTAGATTGAATGTACTTCAAAGATTCATAAAGTTGACCATCCACTTGTTTAATCTTCTCCAATGATGCAATTCTGTTCAACTTGTAATCTTGATCTGTCAATTCCAGAGCAGCTAGTTCAAAGAATAACTTGTTCAAGTTGATATCAACAATTCTGTTGTCTAATAATGCTCTACCAACAAATTTACCCAAATATCTGAAATGTTCAATCTTGTTGTTATAACCACTTTGAGAGGAATCCAAAGGAGCTGGGAACAGACCATTCTTAGAAGTAACGTACTCAACATCATCAACCACTGTGATTTCATCAAGTCTCCAAAGACCCAATTTCTTCTGTGAGAATGCATGTGAGACACCAGCATAGAACTCTAAAGTTGGACCTAACCCAGTACCAACTTCATCAGCAAATTCAACTTCAATGATGCTTGGATTGGAGCCCAACTTATCAAGGACCTTGTATGCACTTTGTAATAGATGGCTTCTTGAAACTCTAACCTTATGTCTGGTTGGTCTACCCAATGGAACACCATTTTCATTGCTGTTGTTATCATTGTTGGACTCTTGGTCTTGGTTAGCTTTAACGTTCCACAGTTGGATCAATCTTGAGTAACCAAAAGATGTGGATTGTAAGAAGAAGATTCTAGTTTCTAATGGAAATAGGAATGGGTATTTTCTGGTGATGTTGATTGACCATGGTGGCAAGATACCACTAGCAACAATCAATGGTTCTTCTAATTGTCTGTTCAATTTGGCAGTAAGTTTAAAGTTCAGGAATGAAGCTTGTGAATTGAAATCATGCAAAATCTTCAACAGATCTAAAATGTTCACTGTGGTTGGATCTTTCTGTAATGAGTCAAGTTCTTCCTCTTCTGTGGCCTCTGGGTAACGTTCATCAAAATCAAGAGCTGGTTGTGTACCTTCAACTTTACGGAACTTGATCTCATGAATATCATACCAGAATCTGTTGGTGTCAAAGTTGATGTTCTTGTTCTGTAATCTCTTGTATAAAGCGCCATAGATAGTGGTATCAGTTGGGATGACCTCGTCATCTAACAAGAATTCAACATACCATTCCTTCTTAGGTTCATCTGTGTTACCTCTGGAGAACAGCAGTGGCAGGTCAACTCTTCTCTTCAAGAAAGAATTGATATTGGAGAAAGAGGCAACGGCTTGGATCAGCACAACAAAGTTGGACATTCCCTTGAAGAAATCTTCATCTTCATCTTCAATGGCAGTTAGTTTGATTTTCAATTGTTTACCCAATGAAGCAGCTCTGTTCTCTCCTGTCTTGAGCCCACAACTAATGATCTCGAATAACTCAGATCTTGTTAGAGCTTCTTGCAATTTCTTAACCAATAACTCAAATGGCTCACCATTGAACACTTCTAGGAAGGAAGTTCTGACAATGGAACCTTCATAACCATAAGCCTCGTCGTTGAATAAGCTGGATAGAACTTCAATGACACCAGAACTGATCAATTCAAAACTGGAAATAACATAAGTGTCTCTGGTCAATGCCTTTTTGAAATTGGCCCAGACATTGTACCAATCATCCTTAGTGTATGAGCTAGTCAATGACTTGTTCGATAGATCATTAGTAATCTCGTCCAATAATCTCAAATGTTCAAGTTTGGAATCACCAGAAGCCTTCTTGGATAGATAGATTTGTTCAATGTCAGATGCAAGTTTGTTCAAGTGTTTCAAGATCTTTGGGACACTCAAAACTCTGAAAACCAAACGCTCAGTGTTACTGATACCAAAGAATTGTTCAACAGCTTCATAGTCTTCAGGATAATCGTCTTCATCATCTTCCTCCTCTTCTTCGTCTTCTTCATCACCCTCGTCATCTTCATCATGTTCACTCTCTTGTTGATCTTCTTCTTCCTCATCATCTTGCTCGCCTTCTGCCAATGCGACATTTTCATCTGTTCTCAAAATCTCTAGCAATGCAGAAGTGTCAGCCAACAAACCTTCTCTTTCAAACTCACTAATGAAAACATCTGGGTCCTTCTCGATCAAAGACTTGGTTAAGATCAATGACCCTAGCAATGCAACATATGGTTTCTGATCTTTCTTCTCTGTTCGTATGACACTCTTGTTTTGAATGACAACAGATGCCAACAAGTTTGTGATTGATGAAATTTCAGTGATTTCTTTGACATTATCAATGGAGGACACGATTCTGATTAGGCAAACCATAACACGACGACGGATGTCATAGACCACAGATGATTGGTAAATGTTGATCAGTAACAGGAACACGTCATTGGCAAAGGCCTTGTATGAATCTTTCACCTCAGTGTAATCTTTCTGTTCAACTTTAGACGATGTCAAGATTGGATTCTCTTCAATAGGTAGTAAGTTAATCAACAAATCAAGGATGGAAATGATCAAATCTTTAGGAACTGACATCAAAGTTTCAATAGAAACATTAGTGTCTGAGCTTTTCTTGTACTTCAGCAACGATGATAAGATAGAGCTAACCAAAGTCCCAGAACTGATGATACCAGAGGCCAGATTGTTGTTTTGAGCACATATGGCCAACGTGTTGATCAACTTCAAATTTGTGGACAGAGTGGTATCCGAGCTGGCAATGACTGAAATGATCTTGTTCAATAGTTCAGAGGTAACAATCTTCTCCAAATTAGCACTGGCTTTGAAATTCTTTATGATTCTAGCGATAGCTAACCAGGATTTCTCTAGTTCTTGGGTATCTGTGAACTCAATAACGACTCTTGTCAAAGTAGGTAGAATTTCTTCAACCAAGTGTAATTCTGATGGTCTGACATACTTGACAGAGTTAGCGACAATGTTGATAGCCTTTCTTTGAGCATGGATGGTGAAGAAATCCAAGTATTGTAAGCATGATGCCAGACAGTTCTTTCTGAAAACATGGGTACCACAAACTTTGGAAATCACCTCTAATGTTTGTAAAGCTTGTTCAGCCAAGTCAATGTAACTAATCTCCAGTAATTTGGATTGCAAGGCTTCAATGGCACCAGCCTGAACAGCAGAGTGGACATAATCTGTGTTGATTTCAAGAAAGTTGTACAAACATCTGCAAGCAACTAATTGTAACTCCAATTCTTCTTGAAACATAGGCTCATTCATGACACCAACAACACCATATGCCAGGTCATACGATGGTAGGCCACGTTCAGCCAGCAGGCCATTCATCATCAGTAGTCTCTCAGAAAGTTCATTAAGGGTCTCTAGCACCAAATAAGGGTCATCCCTTCTGGATAGGCCCTCAATCAACTGGCGAATACCACCAGCACCACCACTTTGCAGGCCACCAAAGATACCCATTGCTTCTGGGAACATTCTGGCCATGTTCTCTGCCAGGGATGCTCTGTTGCCAAATGGGTTGGCTTCTTGCGGAGGTGGCGTGGAGCTGTCTTCTCTCTCTCTGTTTGTGTTATCAGCATCGGCACTGGCACCAGCATTGGCATTGGCATTAGCATTCAGCCTGTCAGACAGTGAGCGGAAAGCACCCAGGATGTGGTTCCCCAGTTCAGCGTACTCCTCTTCGTCGGCGTCACTGTGGTCTTCACCTTCGCCTTCATCACTGTGCTCGTGCTCATGGGCATGGTGGATTGATCTCATAACGTCTTCATCGTCGTCTTCGTGGTTCTCTTCATCGTCCTCGCCGTGTTCACCTTCTGAGCGGTCCAGTCTGGCTTTGGACTCTGAGAAGCGTCTGTACTGCTCAGACAGCCTGTTCAGGCCTGCGCTGGCCTCCTCGTCTTCGTCTGAGTATTGTGGGTCAGCGTGGTTACTTGTGTCTCTGTCGCCAGCAACGCCCTCGTCCGCCCACTCGTCGCCGCTGTCCTTCATGACGACGTCTTCGTCAGCAGGCGGCTCCTTCTTGGCTGGCGAGGCGGCCTTCTTGGTGCCTCTGGCTCGTTGGGCTCCTCTGGCCATAATAATGTCCTTAGCGGCTGTTCAGGGGCCGAACTTCAGTGTTTCTCGCTGGGGAAAAGACAGCTGCTACAGTTGGTCTCGTGTGTGTGTGTTTTCGGCTGTTTGTGTGTGAGCCGAGTGTGTGAGCCGTTCTTAGGGGTTTCTCAGAGTGTTTTAGTGGCGTCCTTGTGCTTTTAAGCTCTTTCTCTGCCAAAAGCGCGATCAGAAATGTGGTTTGCAGCCCTGGCGACCGTCTGCTCCCGGGGCTCAAAACCGCCGATGGCCTTTAAAAAAATTTTAGAGACCCAAATAAAACCTTTACTAGTGCTAAAAGCTCACATCACATACATAACCACAGCTCAAAATGCCTAGATCAAAGCGTTCAAGATTGGTGACACTAGCCCAGACCGACAAGAAAGGTAGAGAAAACAAGGACAGAATTTTTGACGAAGTCAGAGAAGCTCTAGACACTTTCCAATACGTCTGGTTGTTCTACTTAGATGATGTTAGAACTCCAGTTTTACAAGAAATCAGATCCGACTGGGCTGGTTCTAAGTTGATCCTAGGTAAGCGTCGTGTCCTGGAAAAGGCTCTAGGTGACACTGTTGAAGAAGAATACAAAGAAAACCTACACAAGTTCTCCAAGTTGGCTAATGGTGTCACTGGTTTACTATTCACCAATGAAGACGTTGATACCGTCTCATCATACTTCACCACTTACTCCAAGAAAGACTACTCCCGTGCCAAACAAAAATCACCAATCGACTTCACCATACCTGCCGGTATCATCTATTCCAGAGGTGGTGAGATCCCAGAAGAAGAAGATGTCCCAATGTCACATTCATTAGAAGAAACTCTAAGAAACAAATTCAAAATCCCAACAAAGATCAAATCCGGTAAGATCACCATCGAGGAACCATACCATGTTTGTAAGAAAGGTGAAGTTCTAGATGTTAGAAAAGCTTTGATCTTGAAACAATTCGGTATCGCTGCCTCAGAATTCAAAGTCAAGGCTAAGGCTTACTACAATAATGAAACTTCAGAAATTAAGGTCGTCAATCTAAATATTGAAGATGAAGAGTAGGTTTACAGGTTTGTTTAATTAGGTTATTCGTTGTACATTAGCATTTCAATTATAAAAGTGTGTGTTTTTTCCCATTCGTTAGCATTACCTCGTAGTAGTACTCCAGTTTCGGAGTAGTGGCATACCCGCATTATCAGACTCTGCAATGATGATCCTTATCAGGTTGAGCTTCACAAGCTTACTCAGTATTATTTGGATACTGTTGTCCTTCTGATAGTTGTTCATTAACTTCCAAATCACTATGACCTTGGGGTAATCGCCCTTCACCATATCAATCTCCAATTTGGCCAAGTATACCAGCAGTACTTTTAATGACACTATTTCTTTAGCTTCAATTTCGGACAATCTTTTAAGATACTTAACGGTTGACCTTTCCATGCTCAGCTGTGTTCTCTCAAGGGGTTCCATCAGCAAGAGTTGCACTTTCCCCTGCTCATCGACAAGATCATCAATGACTTCTTCCAGTGGCTTATCCAGTCGCCGTATGAGCATCTTGTGTGTGTCAATAGGTAACTAACCAATACCAGCAATTTTCCTTAGCCTCAAATAACCCTTAACTCGTAGAAAGTCCCTTGAATACTGGGTAATTGATACTAAAAGGTGTCAAATTCTATGCCAACTTGGAAACGCACTTATAGAGTGGTGTCTGGATGTTTCCAATTTTTCCAATTTTTTTCGAAGGATGGGAAAAGTTGAAAAATGTGATCAAGAAAGGTCGATTTGTAGGAGATCAATAACTCAAAATATCACTATGTTGAGCCGTGGGATACGTACGTGCACTACACTGAATACATACGGTTGTCAGAGACTAACACCGAAAACAGCGAGGGTTCTAACACGCTCTTTTATGAGCAGCTCCAGAGTCTTGAACTCAACAACCACAACCTCCACCACACAAACTCCAACCAATAACGAAACTAATGAGACCATAAAACCAGCTCAAGAGGTGACGCAAATACAGGAGACCGAAGATGAAACTGATTTCTTTGACTCTGTGCACACTGATGCCTTGAAGTTGAAAGCTAAAGAAGAAACACTGCTGAATAAACAACTATATGAGATCCTAACTGGTAAGACCACCAGTCAATTGACTTCCAAACTATCACAAAACAAAGAACTAGTGGCCGAACTAAAGGACTTTGTTGAAGAATTCACCATCAACTTAGACCAGCATAAGATCAGAGGTGGTGCTAAGAGAAGTTTAGACTCCGACAACAACCAATATCCAAGGCTGGAACCATCATTAAAGGAAGAACCATACACTTCACAAGAACTATTCCTACGTCGTCAATTCGCCACTAATCAAAACTTGAAACTGGGCTCCCATCTACATGACGTCTACATCCCACACAAGGAAGTTTTCTACCCAACCACATCATCAAACTTATCCATTGCCAAACTATTAGCCTCCGGTGCCCACTTGGGTCATTCCAAATCTTTGTACAGAGCTTCAAACCAACAATACATCTACGGTGAATACAAGGGGATCCATATCATTGACTTGGAGAAGACTCTAGCACATTTGAAGAAGGCTGCTAAGGTCATTGAAGGTGTCGCTGCTAAGGGTGGTGTTATCTTGTACGTTGGTACCAGAGAAGGTCACGCCCGTCCATTAGAAGTCGCTGCCCAAAGATCTGGTGGTTATTACGTTGCTTCCAAATGGACTGCTGGTACTTTGACCAACTCCACTGAAATCTCCACTTGGGCTCGTCATGAAGTTGACTTAGGTGATAACAAAACCGGTCGTGAATTGACCCCATCTGAATCCAAGAGAATCGTTAAACCAGATTTGATCGTTGTGTTGAACCCAACTGAGAACAGAGTCCTGTTGAACGAAGCTATGCAAACCAGAGTTCCAACCATTGGTATCATTGACACTGATTCTGAACCATCATTGGTCACTTATCCAATTCCTGCTAACGATGACTCCATCCGTGCTACTACTCTAATCACTGGTGTCTTATCCAAGGCTGCAGAGGTTGGTTACAAGACCCGTTTGAGAAATTTTGCAAAGTACAAGGCTCAAAACGAAGTTGCCAAACCAGCTGAATTGTTGTAAATAAAAATAGATAATTGTACATAACGGTTACATTCACTACTGTAGCTCGTTTTATCATTAGTTATTAATTAAGTGCTTGTGAGTGATATATTCAATCTCTCCACAATTGATGAGCAGCAGTTGAGGTAGCTCTGTAATCTATTTATCCTTCTTATTCAGTGGTTCTTCGCTCAAATCATCAGAAACTTCCTTTAATTCTTCCTCTTCTTCATCTTCATCATCACTACGATCATCAGTAGCGACACTACCTGTGGCGATACGGAACAGGATTCTGAAGATCAAGAACAACCAGTACAAGTTCAACAATTGTAGGGCAAAGATCAAGGCAAAGATGATTGGTTGTGAGATCCAACATTTGTACTGTTGAGTAGCAAAGTTCAAAGCGTATGGACCAACGGTCTTGAACTCAGTTAACACAGACCACAAGATCTTGATGTTGACAATGTGACGTAAGTAGACCCAAACAACGACGAAGCAGACAAACCATGGCACGACAAAGACAGAGTCCAAGTAGTTCAATAATTTGGAAACGGCCAAGAAGAAATCTGAGACATCCATCGTGATGTAAACAGCCAGCCCCATCTTGGTGAAATGGAAGACATAAGACAACCAAATCAAAGACATGGTGACAATGTGGTGACCAACCAATTCTTTGTAATCCTTTCTTGGTTTTTCAACTTGTAACACCAAGATACATGATTGTTGAGCCCAAAATGCAGCTTGACCTAAGTAAAAGACCTTGTAGTAGAACTCATTAGTCAGATCAGGATAGGTCTTGTACATGGTCTCGGTCTTGAATAACCACAAGTCGGTGTGGTACATGATCCAAAGACCGAAAGGACCACTGATACCGTAGTAAACAACAGAGTAGGCTTGTTCCATAAATCTGTCAATCTTGGCCTTTCTTAGGCCAATGTTCTCCACGATTGGTCTGATCATCACTTGCATGACGAATTCTCTGAAGAAGGTGAAGAAGACCATGTAGAAGGAGACAAAGGCCAAATCTTTGATACCTTTCCCGTATTCGTTGGTATCGCCGACACGGTATGAGACAGCGACAAACTTGTACAGAGGGTTTGTTTCTGTGTAGTTGCCACTCAGGAAGAAGGAACCCAGCACCAGCATCAAGATGATGGCCGGTGTCAGCCATGTGTGACGGCTGTTCAACTCCACGTAGGCAGTCCATATCTTTCTGGCAACGTCTAAATCGGACTTGGACTTCTTGGACAGGTCGTTGAGTCTTGAGTCCGAGGCAGCTTTGGCGTCCCTTGAGGAGGCGGATGTGGAGAGACCACGGACTCTGGTATCACCCAGGTTGATGTTCCCCACGGAGGAGGTTCTTCTGGGTCTGTATCTCTTTTGCTGAGATGACATGATGATAACTTCGCTAAAAGGGTGAGATGTGCAGCTCTTCTCTGCGTTAAAGCGAGTTCTGGGGGTGGTTGGCAAAGGAGACTTGGTGGACTTGATACAGCAGCTTCTGGACAGTGGCGGTACCGAGCACAGACCGTTTCTAGAGCGACAATTGGCGTGTTCCTGGCGGTTGTTTAGGTGAAGAGCTGAGCATTTTTGTTTCCGAGAAATTTTATGACGTTCTGTACATTTCCACGAGAACGCGTATCAAAAAAAAAAAGGGGGAGTGCACTCCGTTCGACTCTGTGCGGGAGCAAAGTTTGGTGGAAATTTTCCATAATTTACCCGGTTTTTGGAAAATGGCGGAGCTCAAATGATCATAAACTGGTTTTGAGCTAAAATGCCCAGTTATGCCAGTGAACAATAGTGATTCTTCCTCAAAGACGCTGATACGCTAGCCAAGACATGTCAAGTTCACTAACAAGAGCTGTCAGTAAGTGCTCTGTCTTTCCAGATCTCGCGCTGGATCCCAATTCCCTCCTGAATCAACTACTAACGTCTCGACTCCAGATAAAGCCACTGATGCCACCCTGCTCCAAGATAACTGGCAGTACATCCTTGACGTCTGTGACAAAGTCACAGAGGACCCAGAAGATGGTAGCAGAGAGGTCATCCAACTCATCGGCCAGAGATTGCAACAGCGTGATGCCAATGTCCAACTAAGAACCTTATCGTTGTTAACCTCCGTGGCTGAGAATTGTGGGTCTCGTATTAAACAAGAGATCGCCACCAAGGCATTCACCGGTATCTTACTGGGAAAGCTAAGAGACAATCACGTTCACACTGAGATCAAGATCAAGGTCGTTCAGGTCATCAAACAATTGAGCGACTCTTTCAGAAACGATCCATCATTAAGACCGATCCAGGACGCCTACAGAGAAGTTCAAAGAGATTTCGGTCATTACTTCCCACCAGATAAGCCACAAAAGCAAAGTATCAGTGATAGAGATAGGCTAAGAGAAGAGGAAGATTTAAAAGCTGCCATTGCTGCTTCGTTACAAGAATCCCAATCTCAACAACAAGCTCCACAACAACAAGTTCCACAGCCTCAACAGCAACAACAAACTCCTACTGCTGCCCCACCACAAGGTAACGAGCAAGTTAGCTTTTCAAGAGTGCGTGCTCTATATGATTCCTTCAGTGAAGACCCTGCTGATTTGAAATTCCGTAAAGGTGATATCATCACTGTCATTGAAAGGGTTTACAAAGACTGGGGTAAAGGTTCTTTACGTGGTGTCGTTGGTCTATTCCCTTTCAACTATGTCACTCCACTGTATGACCCAACCCCTGCTGAGATTGCCAAAGAAATTGAGACTGAGAATCAAATCTTATCCAAGGCAAGACAAGTTGAGAAACTATTGGCTTTGTTAACAAGCGCTCAAAGCCCAGAAGAAGGCTTCAGACTAACAAACAGTGATGAGTTCAGACAGTTATATCAAGAGATTGCATTAATCAAACCAGAACTAGCTACTTTGATTGACAAATATCGTCAAAGAAAGGATGATTTGTTGGATCTACACAAAAAAGTTAAAGATGCTTCTATCATCTATGAAGATCTAACAGATCCATTGAAGTACCAATACCAACAAAAGCAATACTATCCACCACCTCAACAACAGCAACCACAACAGCAACCACAAAGACAACAATCGTCCAGCCAATACATTAACTCTCCTATTGATCCAAAGACCTACCAAACACCAGTTTCTTCCGCCATCCCACCAGTTCCACAAAACCAACCACCACAGCCATCTCAACACCAGGCTCCATTACCACCAGTTCCACAAACCCACGACCAACAATATCACCATCAATCACCATCCCAATATCATCAGCAACTACCACCACAACACAGCGGCCAGCCTCAAAGTCCTCAAGTGTCATATCAACAACCTCAACAAGTGCCACAGCACAGTGGCCAGTCCCAACAGTTCAACTACCAGAGAAATTCGTACCAGTACCAATCCCAGCCAAATGTGGGTCAAGTCCCACCTGTTCCACAATCAGGTTCGTACAATGGAAGTGCGCCATATCCTCATTAAGATGGGCTTAGACTCCGATGAGCATCGGAGGTTAGTACAGTCATAAATACGCCACGAGTATTTCTACCGAATTCAATTAGATACTACCAAATTAACGTGGAATAACATATAATACTCATAATATTGCTAGTTCAGCTGTATGAAATCACCAAGTAGTAGCACCTCTTTAGCTTCGTTAATCTCAATCTCCTTCCTCTCATCATCGTCACTTGTTGAAGCTCTTTCCCAGTCAACCCAGAAACCTTCTTTGTCATTAGGGCCACCGCTGAATACCAAATTCCGAGATGCAATGTCATTGTGGAGGATGTTCATCTGGTGGTTCTTCTCCAACTTCAGCAAAGCTCTGTATCTGACCTCGGGATCAATCTCTTCCTCCATTTGATAGTCAGATTCCATTCTGTCACAACTCTATAATACAAAGAATCCTTTCACCATCTGTGTCTTCATAAATCTTAGCTCGTCTTCTTCGTTCTTACCGTAGAAGTTGACTAAGTTCAATGTTTCAATTGGAAGAATGTTGTACAGACAGTCAACATAACCAATACCGATGATTCTTGGTGTCAAATCACAGGCTCCGCTAATTTCTCCTCCATATTCTTGGATTGTTTGTGAAATGACCCTAGAGTGATGTTTGACCTCATTGTTGAACTTTCTAAAACAGCATTCTAGAAGACTTTCTTCTCTTAACTCACCATAACCAGTATTCTTGAAACAGAAGAATAACTTGAAAACAACGAATGAATCTTCTGTGGGGACTTGTGGTAAGAACATGGATTTGATATCGGGTGGAACAACAGAGTCGTCAAGTTCGTTCAGAATGCTGGAATTTATTCGGATCACAATTGCAACATCGCCACAGCGCTCATAAAAGCTGGATCATGGGATTTAATATTGACACCTTTCACTTTTAGTTTTTCTTCTCTTTCCTCTTTTGGGATTGACAAAACTCTTTCACCTAGATTAATCCCCCTTTCCTCAATGGATGAAATGTACTCTTCATAAGTATCGACAACATTTGAAGGCGGTGGTGATATGGCCTTTTCTGGGCTTCCTTGTGACTGATTTTTCACCTTTCCCATCATCTTCGTCCAATCTTCTCTTTTCGGAAGTTCTCTGCTTCTTATATTTAGCTGCTGCTAAACCGGTGGTTTGAGAGCTAAAAAGCTTTTTATTCTGCATCTTTGCACCTTCAATCTTCTTTTTCAGCATTTCTCTACTATAAACCCTGTTTTTGGATTGAATCAAATAGTATAACAAGCACAAATTCATATCCTCATGCTCGGAGTATTTGAATACTGCGACATCTAAATGGACTTTTTTTGTACCAGTGTTGCCGCCCATCGAACGAGCTGAATCAGAAATGTTTACCAAATCCAAAACAAAACTGTTGATGAGTCTAGGAGCATCATTGTCTGACAATTAGTTACGCAAGATTGAAGGACTAATTTTCTTAAGATGTTTCTTAGCTTTCTGTTATGCTCGATTTGCCACTCCAAGTCTTCTTTATTCTTGATTTTAGACAAATCTAAAGGAAGTGCCCTTTTTGACTCTCCCATCAATATCATCACCATTGGTAAAGGTCCTATAGGATGAGCTGAACTATCGCTAAATTCCCGTTTTCGCAGTCTATGGACCTCTTTGTGTCCCACAAAAACAGAGAAGCCGGCGTTGTTCGATACCTGGTATGTAGTTAAGGGCGTTTGGAAATCGACTGATATCAATGTTGACGGTGGTAGAGGGTAAGACACCTCACATGTACCACCTTCTGATAAATCTCCCATCTCTAGGATACTGGGTGGGGCATTCGAAGAAGTAATCTCGTCACTCACTAGACCGTCTTCTTGATGTCTGTGGATATGGGTAAGTGTCTCTATCCAGTGGTTTTTCAAGCATGTTGTCAATGAAGTGCCTTGGGGAAGCCCTTCATCCAGTTCAACAAAATCCAAAGACAAAATCAGTCTAGCTATCTGAAATGGCAACCAAAATAAAGTCTCAGTCTCTTTTCTGGCTAAGTGCGTTTCACTTCTAATTTGATTCATGTCATGATGTGGATTCCAAAGTAAATTGGATACCAACTGTTGTTTCGTCACCTGGAGTGTAACACCCTCCACGGGTGCGTGACCTTCCTTCTCTAACTCCTCAGATCTATGAATTAGTTCCTTTAGTTGACCTAATGTTATAAGATATGTGGCGCTACCTGGTGATATATGATCTTCTCTGTGCTGATACTTGAGAAATCTATCACTCCCTGACATGTTCAAAGAGTCAATTTTGATGTCGAAAGATATGTTATCTTCAATTTTGACAGTGTTGACGTTCTCTCCAAATTTGAATGACTCATTAGCAAAGCCATGTGGCTCATTGCTTTTAAGTCCTTTCAATCTTTCATCTGTACCTCCTGAATCCTTTGGTAGGTTCCCTGCTGGACCACCTAAGAAGATGTTCCTTTCCACTAAACGTGGGAGTCTAACCCTGAGTGATATCAAGATAATTTCAAACAGATCTAGCCCCCTGATCCATTCTGAGATCTCCTCATCTTGCCTTAAACAATGGCCTGTCTCATCATACAACACAGAAACGTCAAGAGCGCTCAAGGCTTGAGTGAGTCCCAGCCCCTCGCGTCTCTTATCAGTAGCATACGACTTGAGTTCGGTTCTTAGTAGGGCTAGCTGAGGGTCTTCAGACTTAGAATCGGACATGCTCAATTGATCTAGGATATCGTTTGTGGCTTGTAAGTGGTAAGAGCTTAATTCATATTAAAATTATTGCGCTAGTTTATTTACCCGCGAATCCGTTTTATGTGTCTGCTGCACAGTAGCAAATTGGCGCATGCGGCAAGGCTTTGGGCCTTCTGGGCCGGCATATCTTTGGCTCCTAACAACTACACTCTAGCAAATAATACATTATCGTAGATTGAAACAGGCTAATTTCTATAATTTTCCTTCCTGTTCGATCTCTATGAGATCATTCATCCCACTCGTCAACATCATGGCCTCTAGTTTGGACAAAGAACAACGTAGCATCTTTCTTCCCCTTATTAACAAACTGATAAAAGTTCCCCATTGGTATTTCTAGCGAACAGCCCTTCTTGATCATGAATGTACTAGCAGTGAGCGTCACTTCGACAAGACCAGATATACAATAAAACACAAAATAGGTTGTATCTGTACTCTTCATGCTCTTTTGACCGCCAGGAGGGATTTGCATCATACCAGTGGCAATGAATTCACGATTCTTGTCGAATAGGATGGCCAATTTGAAATTGTCTGAATCGGAAACGACAGACTGGCTGAAGTTCTCTGTTCCTGGTGCCCAAGCGACCAATCTCTCGGATTTGATATCAGAACCATGACCTTCATATGTATTAACTTTCAAGAACCCGGTCTTTAACCAATCAGTACCTTTTCCACTAACTTTACCTTCGTCGTCCACATCGCTTTCTTCCTCTTCCTCACTTTCTTCCCCTTCATCCTCTTCTTCAATAATGTTTTCAATCTTTGATAACTTTCTTGGTTTTCTGGTAAGTGACGAAGCCCTGGATGTTCTTCTTGATGTGATTCTCGAACTGACTCTGGAATTAGCTCTGGAATTGACCCTAGAGCCCATTCTGGAATTGGCTCTTGATGGGTTCTTAGATCTGAAGGGAGAAACGACTTCATCAACGGTGACAACTTTCTGTAAGGTTGGGACAACATCACCTTTAGTCTTTCGATACACAGCTTTTTCATTTCTCCAAAAGGCCAATGGTGGTAATCTCACTCTTGAAGACCTTCTTGTTGGTTGTTCTGATTCTCTCACTTGGGAAGCTGGTCTTGATTGTTGCTTTCTCAACTCCTCAATATCAACAACATGTTCTCTGGCCTTAGAATTACTTCTAGAAAACTTATTGCTTCTCACAAAGTTATTGACTCTGGTATTGGTGGACTTAGAATCTGAGGCCCTAGTTGGTGGACGACCACGAGGCTGTGGTTCTGGTTTAGTGACTGGTTTCTCCTCATACTCTGACTCTGATTCTGAGGAAACAACTCTCTTCTTTCTCGTTGGTTTCGGCAGTGGTTGTTCATCTTCGCTAATCTCTTCACTAATCTCTTCACTCAAGTTCAGCTTGCTATAGCTATCATCTTCAAATGAATCGTTATCAGAATCTTCAATGGCTTTAGACTTGGACTTGGAGCTCTGTTTCTTGGTACTCTTTTTGGTCTTGTTTAGTGCAATGTTCTTCGTCAGACTGGCCGCTTTCTTGGCAGGTGCTCTTGCAGTAGACTTGAGCGTTGAAGAAGGTCTGAAGTTTGGTCTGGAATTAGATATGGATGTTGGGTTTGATGGTTGTAATGGTGAATGCAACAATGATGATTTCAGTGGAGACCCTTTCTCAGTGACTTCTCTGGAATGGCTGATAGATTTATGACTTGAATGTGGTCTTCTCACAGAAATGTTTCTCTCGAGTTCTTCTCTGGCCTTAGTTCTTCTGGCAGTTTCATTTTCTTCTTCGTCACTGGACACAAACAACCTTTGACCACTGTTTGTAGATTTGTTGGTGTCAATTGGGGATTCAACGATGCGTGGTGTGCCAAAATCAAAATCCATGTCATTATAGTCGTCATTGTCATCATCATTATTATTATCATTAATAGCTTTAATAGTGCCTCTGGACTCGTCATCAATCTCCATATCATCGGAATCATTATCATCTAGCATTGGGTTCTCATGGGCATCAGCGAATTCATCTTCATTAGTCTCTGTTTCTTCAGGTTCTTTCAATTGTTGCCTTCTTTGAAACAAGAAATTCCCCGACTTCAATGGTGATCTCAGTGGCGATACCAGTACTCTTTCACCGTTGGAAACATGTTTACCTTTGCCATTAGTTGATTTCTGTTCTTCGTGATTTACCAGCGTCTCTTGTTCATCTCTGAAAAAATCATCGACATCCTCCATGTTGTTCTCATCTCTGCGCACGTTCTCCTTGGCTCTGAGACCGGTCTTTCTGGACCTCACTCCGATCTCTGAAAAGTCCATCTTTATCTGTCTTGTAATAGTACAACCCACTTATTCATGCAACAAAGGGTACCTTCCCTAAACGGCCCAATAAAACTGTGTAGACCGTGTCAAATGTGGTGTTTCTTTCAATTAGCAACTGCTATGGATCTGCAAATGTGAAAAAACGGTAAATTGGGCACCCACTGACCGCAACGAAGGAGAAATTCGACCTTTCCGACAAGTTTGCACTGTTATTGTTTTGTCTTCAATTCACGAAATTTTCGCGTTTCCCAAAATTACGTAAAGTCGGATTTCAGAGCTGAACGGTCGGAAGTCCCGGATCAGGCGACCTTCCGTTTCGGGCATTTACGCGAGGAATTTTGATCGACGTGTGTGGAGACGGGTTTGGCAGGGACGCGATGGGCAAAAATGGCCTCGTAAAAATACGCCACCGCACAGCCAAACAAGCTATTTCTGTCGCCGATCCGTTCCCACGGCGTTTTTAGTGGCAGCACGTTTTTTTACAATAGAAAGCCCCTGGAAACTGTCCAGTTCTACACGTAAATTTTTCAGCCTGGAGAAAAAACTTTCACCCGTATAGAAACAGACACAATACACGTCAAGGGCCCCCTAAGCGAGATATGTCCTCCTTCGATGCTCTCTGGGACAGGAATCACCACTACCTCGCACGTGCGCACCGTCTGCCGCGCCGCTACCTGCTGGCCCTGCCTGTGGTGCTGGTGCTGCTCACATTGGGGCTTTACGGCTCAGGACCCCTAATGTCGGACCCTTATAGCGCTCCATACGCCATCGACACGATCTTGAATCACAACAATGACAAGTTCCATAAAGGCTCGCTGATCAGAACGAAGGACCACCATGAGTTGAAGTTGCTGGACTATGACAGAAACAATATCAAGTACATCTACCCAGAGGTGATCCAACACATTTATGACCGGGTTGATAAGGATGCCGTTGACTGGTCCAGGTTCGGTTATATCCTTTATGCCACTTCTCCATCGCACATTTGCAACACCATGATGATAATTGCTGAGCTGAGACAATTCAGATCCCAAGCCCATATGATCATGCTAGTCAATGAGGATTTCCTAAAGAAGGATCATGCCCCAGGAAGTCCTGAGAACAAAGAGCATGAGATCTTGACCAAGTTCGCTCAGGAGTACCATGTCGTGTTGAAGCCTGTGCCAGTGACGAGAAAGGACGGTGGTAGTTATTGGACCTCTTCATTCACAAAGTTGATGGTCTTTAACGAAACCACTTATGACCGTTTGATCTATTTGGACTCTGACGCTTATTTACCAAATGGGAATTTGGACGAATTGTTCTTCCTTCCACCTGCTAAGATGGCTAGTCCTGCTGCCTATTGGTTGCTGCCTGAAAGATTCACCGAGGGTAAAGAAGATGTGAAACCAAAGTATGCTGCCAAAGATTTCGGTTTTACTCCAAAGAATGGTGGTGAGAGATTGGCCGGTATCAAAGATTTGATTGATCATACCTTAACCCCATATGTGACGAGAAAAACCGGTCATTTACCTACTGTGACAGAAGCAGAATCTTTGGAGGATAAAGTCCATGCTAGAAACATCTTGACGAATTTGTACAACAACTTGCCAAATTACCCTTTCCATGACGAGTTCTCCTTCACTTCAATCATGCTTGTCATTCAACCATCCCAAGAACTAGCTGAACGTGTTGAAGAGTCTTTCTCCTTGAGACAACAGAACGATTTCGATATGGATATGTTGAATTTCTACGTCTTCAAATTGGCTAAATCCATCAGATTACAACAATCCAAACTGGCCAATTACAAAGATTCCCTGCCTGAACTAAAGGACCTTTTGAACGTTGACTCTACACATCCAGACATCCCTGACTTCTTGATGATCCCACACCAAGTCTACGGTACACTAACGTCAGAATTGAACACTGTGCAAGACCACAGATATTATCTAGCTGACCCGATGGACCAGCCGTTCGTCGATGAGACTGCATCATTGTTAAGAATTGAAGACTCACAATCAGACCACCATATCCCATCAACAGAGAAGTATAATGACAAGAAGGCTTATTTCGACTTGAGTGCTTTTGAAGAGCAAGCGGAGAAGTTCTACGATACGGTTAAGTACTGGCATTTCTCAGATAAACCTATTCCTAAGCCGTGGATTCAACAAGAGCTGGATAAGGATTACATGAAGGGAAGAACACGTTGTTCGACACATCGTGACTTTGTCCAGTTTGCTGAAGATGCTAGTATTGTCAAACCAGGAGTCAAAGGTAGAGATTGTAAAGCTGGTGAATACTGGGAGAAGATCCATGAGGCGTTCAAAGACGTTAGAAAATCAGTGTGTCAGCTGGATCTGGAGATTAAAGGTGCTAATCCTTATGCCCACGATATCAACTAAACGTTTATATTCCCGCCTCGTCCCATTGGCCAGCACCTAATCGCTGCTCGGCCCGTAATTTGTTCCTTGCATTTCCGTTTTGTTTCAAAATATGTGTATTCATGACCGTTGTAGATTGCGATAATCACTTTCATTCATCTTGGTATATCCTTGGCTGTTTTCTATACGTTTTCCTAGATATGGGGCATGAACCGACATGAAAGAAGACCATCTCGCATATACGTTGAAGGTTGCCTAATCTCTGTTTTAGTGCGAAAGCGGGCATGGAAACATAGAGGCTCATGAAGTGTCCTATGCCCAGTTGCCGAATCGAGGTTATATTAGCTACATGACTAAGTTCGGGGCTGGTGGGCTTCAACATAGCTGAATCTTGCTTTATAGTTTAGTGTCGAAGCTGTAAAAACTGATGGGGGCTTTCGAACCCGCTTCAGTGCGATGGGCTCTCGTGATGAGCTGGCCCTGAAGGTTTACATTGGACAATGAGAGAGTTGGATGGAAATCTGGGATTTGTTCCGTGGATGTAGAAGTTTAAAGCTACCACTGTCTTTGGTTCATTCATTTCCTGTCAGCACGTTGTAGCCTAGACCATGGTTTCTCCGACAAGTCACGCCACTATGGCTGTCTTGAAGTTTGCGAGCTGGACAGTACCAAGAGATACGTCTAGACCTAAACCCAGGCGAGCGAAGAACTGTTTCCCCGGTTCCTTCCCGACTGACTTTCGTTCTGCTGTTTCCCTCACACCAGTCAGAGCTCTCATGCAAGTAATTTAGCTGCTTTGGGCCCTGAAAGTGGCAATTTCCCCAGAGGTGGTGCTACAATGCTGCAAGCTTATGCAGAGCATATGCATGTAGACACAAAAAGAAAGGCCGAAAGAAAAAGGGAAAACCTGTCTCAAAGAAGAAAGAGCGGGGGGAAAACCCACCCTGGGAGGCCCAAAGAATCCGGGCTGACTCTGCCCAGCTCCACGGTCTCGTAGGCACTAATGTTGGCTGATGCAGCGAGCTCGAACGACCCACAGAAAGCTGCCTACAAATCGGCTGGTTACTGCGGTGTTCCAAGATCCCATCTCATCGATCTCCCGAACCGTTTTAGGGCTCTTTGGAGATCCCAGTGCCATCGTGTATGGGGTGAACAGTGGATGATGGGAGTGTTGAAGGGCTTCTAAAGGACTAGAGCAATCTTGTAGTATCAGGCCCTCCCTATTTCCAACCCTTTCGCCATCGGTCACACAGGGCTGGTTATAGCCGAATACGCACTCTATTCGGCCCAAAAGGGAACAGAGGAGAAAAAGTGTGCTCCGATTGGGAAGAGCGGACTTTGTGGCGCCTGGGATTGGGAGTTCTGGTCCTGGGCCATGCTGTGGGATGGTGCACAGGTGGGCCTATGCACATATGGGTCCGGCTGAGGTCCTTTGTGAGTTGTCAGATAGCTCTGCTGGTGGTCTTGCTAGTGTAGGGATACAGGCTAGCTGTTTGGCATTCGTACGAGCTCAACAACAGAAATCAAAGGATCGTCGTCCACAGGCTATTGTCAGTACAGAACCACTCCACAGGCACGACGATCGGCGATACTGGGCGTCTTCATCGGCTCTTCTTTTGTTCCATTGGCCTTGAATTCCTTTTTTGGAAGCCTGACGCATGCAAGTCATCACTTAACCCGATAAGGTTTAATTACCTGCATGAGTCTCTGTGTGGCCCTGCCAAAAGGCGCTCTTTGTATGGAGTTTGGTGCCAATGGGGCCCTGCACGCTGTGCCAGACCCTTGGTTCTGGGCTCACCGTCTGGAGTAGTGGTCCCAGTGTGCCACTATCACACGCATGATTATTATAAAGTCCCCAGACGTTGGGCGTGAACTGCCAATAGTCCCATCGGGGAGACATCTGACGGGGGAAAAGGTATATAACTATCCCCTCTGGCTGGTTTCTTCACCTTTTCGTCTCGTTCCCAAGGCTTGTTCAGCTTGGTACGTTTAGTCCTTCCCCATTGTTGACACTTTCTGCTTCTACACAAACATGGCCATGATGAAATTCAAAGATAGGGTCATCCTATTCACAACTTCCCTCTTACTACTACTGGGATTCCTCCACAAGACCACTTCACACACAAACAACAAAGCCATGCTTGTGGCAAGATCCTACGTTGAAGACGTGCTTGCAGACTTTGACAGAGAACACATCAAGATGATCTACTCGGACACGATCCAACAGTTATACCACAACACACAACAGGCCCTGATGGACTGGAACAAGTTGGCCTATGTCCTATACGCTACATCCCCAGACCACCTGTGCAACACCATGATGATGATGAAGACGTTGAGAGAGTCAGAGACCAAGGCGGAATTGGTGGTGCTAACTTCTGAAGATTTTTTCCGCGATGAGTTCTTGAAGGACACCATCAAGGAATTTGCTCAAGAATACTCGGTCAAGTTCAAACCTGTCGAAGTGCAAACCATCAAGGACAAAGGCATCGCCAATGACCCACACCAAGACTCATTCACCAAGCTGCTGGTGTTCAACGAGACAGATTACGACAGAGTGATCTTCCTAGATGCTGATGCTTCCTTGCCAAACGGTAACTTGGATGAACTGTTCTCATTACCTCCTGCTAAGATCGCTGCTCCTGCTGCTTGGTGGTCAATGGCTGAGGGCCAAGAAGGCTCCAAGGTCATCACTGAAGAAGAACGTGACGCTAAGCTTAGCATTGCCAAGAGTTTATTCCACACTTTAGAGAACAGAACCGACATGACCAGATTGGACCAACAGGCTTTTTACAACGAACTCTACAATTCCCTTCCCACTATCTCACGCCCAGAACTTTTAACTTTATCATCAATGCTAATGGTGATCCAACCTTCTGAAGAGCTGTTCAATCAAGTGGTCACTGCCATGGATCACAGATCTCCAGGCGAATACGAGATGGAAGTCATCAACAAACACTTGATCAACCCACAGAAGATCCTATTAGAACAACAAAAGAGATTGAAGAAGCTGATATATTACGAAAAGCACAACAATGACAACTTTATCAGAGATACCCCAGACTTACTGATCCTACCACATCAACAATACGGTGCCCTGAGTGGTGAATTCAACAGTGTTTCCAACCATGCTGCCTACCTTACCGACGTTTCAGACCTAATGGACGTTGACTTGGCTGCTAAAGACGGTTACTACAACCAATACGAAACCCAAAAGCAACAATTGTTCAACACCATCAAATACTACCATTTTGCTGATGCTTCTTCCATGCCTAAACCTTGGGAAGCCATGAACACTGATGCCGACTATTGGACAAGCAGACCTCGTTGTAAAGATCACGAGGACAACTTGATCAAACATATCACCGTGATTGATGATTGCAAAGCTGGTGAATTTTGGGATGAACAACTATCAAAATTCCAAACCTTAAGAACCCAAGCTTGCAAACCTAGACCAAAGATGAAAGTCGACCCTTTTGATGAAAAGTACCAACATGTGCTATACTAATGACCTTTCAATTTATACCCTTGATACCCTTTATACCCCCCCTCATATAGATACCCTCAACTTAATATTTTTACGACTCTTTATACAATCTACGCCTGTAGTAACAAAAATCAATCTCTAATTATATTAATGTCTAAACTTTTACAGAAAACAGATCAACTGTCATCATCGTTACAAGTACCACCTAGACGTCTGAAGACGTGTTCGTGTTGGTACAACAAGGTCAACTCCTTTGGATTGGTCAAGTCGATGTTGTAAACGGTGTTTTCGTAGTTGTTGGTGGCACCTTTGAAATCGACATCGGTCTTGTTTTGTGGTAATTCCAACTTGGTGACCATGAAGTCTAGACCGACGTGGGTGTATGGGTATGGTGGTAATCTTGGGACCAAGTCACTTTCTTGGTAGACTCTGGAGATGGATGGGATTGGCAAGGTAGTGGCACCATTTTCGACGGCTGCGGCGTTGGCAACGGTGTTGAATTTACCATCATAGTAGGCGTTGTAAGCAGAGTTACCGATTCTCAAGGAGGAGAATGAGACAACGGTTGGTTTGTAACCGGCTAATAGGAATTCCAAACCGGCCATGGTGGAGTAACCACCACCTAGGGAGTGACCGGTGATGAATAATTGGTAACCTTCGTCTAAGTATGGCTTAGCAGCATCGAAGGCACCTTGTAAGAATTGGGATTCAGCGATGTAGACACCACAGTGGACCTTACAGTCGTCACAGGCAACATCACCGGCAGTGTCGTTGATCAAGGCTTCGACATCGGAGTTGGAGTAACCTTTTGGTAAGGAAGCGAACAATTCAGCGTTGATGGCAGAGTTGGTCAAGATTGGCTTGTAGGTACATTCACCGAAAGTGAAATCGGTGATCCAGTCACCAACACTTTCAGAACCTCTGAAGGAGACGTAGACCTTTTTACCTGGGGTATCGACAGCGACGTAACCAGAACCGGAGATTTCCAATTTTGCCAAAGATGGGTTGAAGATATCGACGATTTCGACTTGGGTAGCAGTGGTACAGAAGGCGATTTCTGGACAGGCCTTGGAGAAGTATTGGTCAACATCAGCGTCAAAGGTGTCATCTTGACCAGCACAGTAGGCGACCTTGGCATAGTTGACGATGTCGGTCAGTTGGTCGTAGATACCATCGCTGAAGGCCAAGTTGTCAGCAGCTTTGACGGAGACTAGGGCTGAGGCAGCCAACAATAGGGAGGTGTAGCTGACCATTGATGAGGTTTTAGAGTTGTGGTTCCTGGTACCTGAAGGGCTTATCACACAGAGAAGATAATAAAAGCAGCAGGAGGGAGAGAACTGGACAGGTATTTATACTTGCAGGGAAAGAGCGCCGTTTCTCTCTCCCACACGTTCCCCAACGGTGAAGACACCTCGAGGAGGCCACTCGGGGCAGACACCCGCACTCTGCGTTGCAGCACTTCCTCGAGAATCAGGGAGATCTCCTCCAAATCTCGCTGTGTGTACCAGTTTAAGGTTTTGTTCCTCAACGTTTTTCCTTTATCGGGCATATCTTCAATCGAACGGGCATACGAATTCCACGAATCTTGCAGAAACGTGCCGGATAACGGTGGAGATGCCCAGAAGAGATCGAAGACTTCTTGGACAGTTTGGATCTCAGACAATCTGGCACATCCGATCTGGGGAGCACTGACTTCGCTGGAGAAGCTTCTTTGAGGGTTTCTGTTGCCTCATCCTCAGACACAGGCATTTATCCAAAAAGTCTCTGCTGCCACCATCTGTCGGAGGTCACTATGAGGTGTAGATCTTCGCTGTGGAGGTCTTCTGGAATCTGCACACTCGCAGCGCACTCAGCACAGTGGCCAATCAGAGGCCCGCAAGTGAGACTCAACCACAGAACTGGTCGTGGATCTCCGCAGTTTGGCCCGCAAATTCACCTATCACGTCCACGTTGGAGCGCTTATTTAGGTTATACAGACATGATCGGCAGAAGCAGAAGGATTTGTGACGTTAAAAATTAACTGGCTGCTTCCAGACACGAGTTGAGGTTGAGGTTGGTGATCGCGGGGCCGGGAGTTCTCTGGAGTCTGGATGAGGTACCGCGGGTTAAGAAGAGATACATATGGGGTCGACTGACTGGTGGAGATCGCTGACCCCGTTTTCACGGCCTATTATTGTTCCATGGACTTCTGGCGAATCTGTGAGTGTCTGGAAAAGTGCAGCCAATGGCCATCAAGACCCAGGTCTGGGGTCAGCTTCGATTTGAGGTTTGAGGTATTTGGTGCAGGATCAGTGCGTCACAATCACATGTAATTTATGTGTCTGTCAGATTATTTATTATGAAGAAGGACGTACCGCCGTGTACACACACCGTGATACTATGAGAGCCTCTGTTGCAACGAATGAGGCTCGATTGATCACTCGATATCGAAATCTGCTACTTTTAGTCCAGCCAAGAAGTCATCACTTGGATCTTTGCCTTCAAGAAGATCTTTGGACCACTTCCATGGGCCTGCAGGTGCAACCATATGTCTGAAATCATGCGTCATGGATGGCTTGAAAGACGGAAACCGGGGTATTGAAATCAGAGATCAATCGAGATTAGTACCTAGGCACTCAAAAGCCCCGCAAAGCTCCGCTTTAATCCGTTTCGTTGACGAATAGTAGTGGTTTTCTACATCCAGCACTTGCTGTCCTGTAGTGTACATTATATTATTATATTCCCTGCAATAATCTAATTAGCCTTGTTCTTCTTAGAAGCGCTTTCGATCAGACTCTTGATATCTTTCAAGTTTGACTTCCAGCTCTTCAAACCATCAGCGATAACTTCCCAATCTTTGTCTTCGAATTCAACAATTTCCAACTTGGTAACAATGAACACTTCATCCTTTTGTGAGATCTTACCACTGACAACTTTGTACTTAATGGCATCGATCAAGAATTTTTCCAACTCTAGATCACTAGATAATTGTAGTTCGGATTTCAAAGTGGAGAATGATAATGATGTAGAGGCCTTGGCCAATTTTGATAGGTTCAATAGTTTTGATTTTAGTGACAAGTTTGAGAATTTGGAATCGGTTTTGAAATCAGCAACGGATTTGGTATGGTAATCTTGGATTAGACTCTTGTATTGGGATTCGTACTTCAATAGTGGTTTCAAATCAATCTTGTATAGTGAGTTGATGCTTTGTTCGATGAATAATGGTAATAAGTCGTCATTAATAGATAATGAGATTTCCAAGACTCTTAATGATTTCACTTCGTCAATTGGAGCAATGATCTCATAGATGGCTTTGAAGTTTGGAATGGATGATGGAGAAGTTAATGAAGGTAGTAATGATTCCACGATAGGTAATAAGATTTCAGCATTGTTTAGGATCTTGACGATTTTCAAGATGGCGTCAATGATGTGGTTTTTCAATTCAATGTCGTCTTCATTCAGCAAGTTGAACACATTGGATAGAGTGGAGATAATGGAGATCAATCTGTTAACTTTCTTCTTGTCTTTGGAGATGGAATCAGTGGTCAATTCAATCTTTAATAAGTCTTGTAATAGTGTGGTGAAGTTTGTGTCGAATTCTTCTCTGTTGAAGATCAAGATGTAAACAACCAAATTCAGGACCGGTTCGATTTCCTTCTCAGGGATCTTGGCCAGGTATGTGTATGAGGAGGCGATTTCCTTGTATAGTTCAGATTTGAATTGAACATCATCTTCATCTTCTGATTGTGAATCTTGAATTATGAAATCGTTCAATTTTTCATTGTATTGTAGACCTTCGTTGTACAATTCAAGCACGGCACCGTACTCGAAGACACTGTCGGCTAGGGTGCCGTCCACGGTGATGTAAGATTGACCAGGCATGACGCAGAAATCGATGGAATTAAGTGTCAACTACGCTGTTCAACACTCGTTAACATTGAAAATTTTTCGTGATTGTGGGAAATTTTCACCGAGGGTGCGAAACCTCGGTTCATACCTGATCATGGTAAATTTATAGTGAAGATGGCACTTTGAACCAACGTAGCACTACATTATTCAACGTTTGAAGCCATAGTACGAGCTCACACAATGTCTGGTCCATCTGCTGTCTACAACGCTTCTTTCTCAAAGACCTTCACCACAGAAAACATCACAGAACTGACGACAAATGGGAAAACCACAGGCCCATCAGAGTATGTCATCAAGGCAGGTATAGTGGATAAAGACCGTCCAAGCGAAGCAAAAGACACATACTTGGGTAAACTACGAGCACAGATGACACATTTGCAGGACGAGGTGAATGAATTCTTGACCAGTGAGATGCAAAAGGAGAAAGATGTTGGTGAGAAGGAGTTTGAAAGCAAAGTGCTCGATGGTGGTGACAGTGACAGTGATGAGGAGTGAATAAGGTGCTGTGTTATAGAAACTAATGAACGATATTTTTTTGTCATGGATTGCTGCTTTCGTTGTAAATCAGTGTAATCATTATTTAGTTGTCTCTTAACTTTGACTTCTCTGCTCTCTTTTCACTTCCCGATTAGGAAGTCAAGCCTTCCCTACCAATTTCAAAAAATTCCTCGAAATCAAAAAAAGCGACAACCAAACAACACCAAAGTTCAGGCGTTGATCTCCCTTCCACACATCGATGCAGCTTGCTTACAACAACAAGTTCAAGCCGAACAAGACGAGCCAGTTCCAGGTGCGCATCCAGAAAAATGCGAAGAAGATCGGGACGTTGGTCGTTGTGCTGTTTGTCGCTATATACTTGATTGTCAAGATTTTGTTCAGCCCAAGCTTCCATTTGAGTGGGTTTGGCTCCTTGGGGAAGAACAATTATCCTAAATATCACAGCTACTATAAGACTGAGATTCCTACGAAGTCTAGTCTGATCTTCCCAAGTATCGAACACGCCCCATTGTTGAGAGAATTGACTGTTGATTCGTTATTAAACTACCAGATTGATCCAACTACAAATGAGAAGAAATACTTATTGACTGATCCATTTGACGATGAGGACTCCAAATTGAACAACAAGCTACAAGGTGATGAAACCGATCAAATGATTAGAGTGAAAAACTCCTTCCTAGATCACGGGAAACAGAAATTTGCTGGTTCCAAGTCACCAGAGATTGTTATCGTCACTGGTATCGATTTTGAAAAGAATGAATTATCATATTTGACCAAGATTGTGCAAAACAGAGTCAACTATGCTCAAAAGAAAGGGTATGGTGTTTATGTCCGTTGGGTTCAAGAATTCTTGCCATTTTTACAAAACACTAAAGATTATCAAAAACAGGCCAAGTTATTCATCATCAGAGCAGCTATGTTTGCCTTCCCAAATGCTAAATACTTCTGGTACATTGAGGATAACTCCCTAATCATGAAGTATGATATTGATTTATATAAATACTTGATCAAACCAGAAGTGTTAGATCCAATTCTAATGAGAGATCAACCATTAATTCCACCAAATGGGATCATTCACACATTTAAGAACACACAGGCTGCTAATGTCGAATTGATCTTGACTCAATTGGATCAGGATTTGAATTTGGACTCCTTTATCATCAAGAACTCCTTCTATGCCAAATCATTGATTGAATTCTGGTCAGACGAACTTTTCAGAAAGTATCACAATTTTAACAAACACGTGGAATCTTCACTATTACATATTTTACAATGGCATCCTATCTACTTGGCGAGATCTGGGTTAGTGCCTTCAAGAACAATTGCCTCTTTACATTCAGCACTGGATAACGTTGAAGATGATGATATACATTACCAAGACGGCGATTTCGTCGTGAACTTGAGAGATTGTGAACATAGAGGGACTTGTGGGAAGGAGGTTGATGCATACTGGAACAAATTAGAAGGAAAGAAATAGACCTGTTAATATTTAATTGAATTGTTACGCTTTTTTTGGAGGTGTTGTAGAGAATCTCTAGACAAAGTTAGCATGGGGGAAGGGAAGACATAAAGATGGAAGGAAATGTAGATCTAATGACCATCAACATGTGTCAATCTGCTGTTCTACCCAGTGTACGTCCAATTGGTCCCGGTGTTGCTGCAAATTTTGTTATGCACACAAATTGACAAGACTGCACTAAACGAGCAAATAAATCTATAAATAAGACCAAATCCCCAGAAAAAAAACCTGACCAAGTAACCAGACAACTCGATATTTACCGCTAAAATGCCTTGTTCCTGCTCTTCATCCTCAAACTGCACCTGTGCCTCCGGCCAATGTGACTGTTCCGGCTGTGGCTCCACCAAGAAATAAAGAGGCCAATGTTGGTCGTACAGGTCGATGACTATGCTGTTGGTTTGATCGGTTTACAATAGGAAGCTGTTGATGAGAAAGTGTTGAATTGGTGGGTTTTTTCCGGCAACTTTTGAGCCCACTGGTGATTGCTGTTTGTTTACTGTTTGCTGTTGTTTGTTGGTTAGCTGGCGCTGTTGTATAGCTGTCGGCTGGTTCGCTGTTAGTACAAGCTCTTTATTCTTTGTTCCGATGACGTAGCCTAATCACGATTAGATCGATCGAAGAGGAAGACGGTGGCAAACTACTTTGCACAGCACCGGATCACTTCCAGAAGCTTCATTTCCACATATTTGAAGTCACTGTTACCGCTGTCACTTGGTGGGACTCCGCTTTGGGGCTTTTTCCCGCTTTGGGGCTTTTTCCCGCTTTTTGTACCGACTTCAGTGCCCTTTGCTTGTCTTCTCGCTATTTCATTCACTTAGGGGAAAACATCACCGAATTCGTGAAATCGGCCAAAGTGGAGGTTATCAACAGCACAACAGAGGAAGCGGGCTAAAAGCGTGTTGAGATCCTGGATGAACCCAGATTCTTGTGATTTTAGAGGCCCTACGCTAATAGACATCCCCGATATGCTCTTTTCCTGAGCGTTTGTGCCGTTCTCTCACGGCATTTGCCCAGAGTCGAGTCCCGTCTTGATGAAGTGCCTCTAAGTGATAAGGACAGCGATGGCGTCTATAAAAGAACGTCCAGATCCACTTTCCTGAAAAACACATTGTCTCCCTGGAACAACCCACACCTCCATACAAACAACAACAAAACTGCAATGTCTCAACGTGAGTTACCAGCCCATGGTCTTATCTTCTCACTGATCAGCTACTAACCAACTTCCACAGCTCACTACAAGTTCCTGAAGGAAAAGAAAGCCACTTTAATCCTTGCCCCTTTCAACGGTGGCCAGCCTAAAACTGGTGTCGAACTAGGCCCAGAGTACCTACTCAAGGCTGGTATTCAATCCCAAATCGACAACTTGGGCTGGGAAACCACTGTTGTTGACGCTCTAGAGGGCAAGCAGTTTGAAAACGACCATTCCGTCAAGATCAAGAACTGCAGAAACGTCAAGGCCGTTGCTGGTGCTAACAAGTTGATCCATGAAGCTGTCAAGACCGCTGCCTTGAACGATACCATCCCTGTGACTCTAGGTGGTGACCACTCTATCGCCATTGGTACTGTCAGTGGCTCTTTTGCCAAATATCCAGATGCTGGTTTAATCTGGATCGATGCACATGCTGATATCAACACCCCTTCAGGTACCGAGTCTGGTAACTTGCACGGCTGTCCAGTGTCCTTCTTGATGGGACTAGACAAGGGTAACTACCCAGAAGACTTACAATGGGTCCCATCTGTCGTCAAGGCTAACAAATTGGCCTACATTGGGTTAAGAGACGTTGATGAGGATGAGAAGAAGATCTTGAAAGATCTGGGGATCGCTGCCTTCTCCATGTACCACGTTGACAGATACGGTATCAATAAAGTCGTTGAGATGGCCATTGAAGCCGTTGGTGGTTCTGATACTCCAATCCATCTAAGTTATGACGTTGATGCCATTGACCCACAATTCGTTCCAGCCACCGGTACACCAGTTCGTGGTGGGCTAACACTAAGAGAAGGTCTATTCATCGCTGAAAGAATCGCTGAGAGCGGCCAGTTGGTGGCACTAGACGTTGTGGAGTGCAACCCAGAACTGGCTACCCACGAAGCACACGTGCTGGACACCATCCAAGTCGGCTGTTCATTGGCCAAATGTGCCCTGGGCGACACTTTGCTATAGAAACATTTCCTATATGATGAATTAATACATAATGCGCTTAAACTTTCCACTGTAGTTCTGAGAACCTGTGCAATTTGATTGTTCACTGTTTGCCCGGCTGTGGGCGTAGCAAGCAATTTGTGTCAAAAACAGTTTCTCCGCAACGTATATAAACTGCCCAGATTCCCTCTGAAAATTCCAGAATTGTGTTCTCACAAGCTTTACAGACTATTTGAAAATGACCTCTATCGTCGCTAGCAACCTTCCAGAATCCACCACCAAACAACAAGTCCAAAAGTTCTTCGAGTTCTGCGGCAAGATTGACAGAATCGATGATTCCCTGCAACTATCAGCCTATGAGGGTGAGAAGGTGTTTTTAGTCGTGTTTGCCTCTCCTTCAGCTTTACAAACTGCCCTATTGCTAAACGGTGCTGAATTGAACGGTGCCCATGTCAAGATCTTGGAATTCAACGAAGGTCCAGGTGGTGGCCCAAAGAATGCTGTTTCCATTAATGGTCCTCCTGCCTATGTTGAAACACCTGCTCAAGTTGATGCCAAATTAGAAGGTAAAGACACTAGCGCTGGTAATGCCCACACAGCCGATGTCAATGCCACTGGTGTCGAATCAGGCTCACACTCTGGTGACATTGACCAAGAATTGAAACCAAAGGCCCAAATCTTTGCTGAATACTTGTCCCACGGTTATGTCCTTTGTGATTCACTATTAGCCAAAGCCATTGACCACGATAAGCAAAACGGTTACTCTGACAAGTTTAAACGTTTCTTGAGTGACTTGAATGAGAAGTATGCCCTTGAAGCCAAACAAGCTGAATTTGAAAAGAAGCAACAACAATTTGATGATAAGTACGGTATCACCGCCAACATGAACAAGTATTACGAAAAGGCCATGAGCACAGGTGTCGGTTCCAAATTGAGAGAATTTTACTCTGATGTGGTTAAGGATTGTAACGCTATCCATGAAGAGGCCAAGAGATTGGCTAGTTTGAAGAAGCAAGAAGCTCAAGAAGGTGAACAAGCTGGTGCCGCCTCAGGTAACACTGATCCTTTGAAGCAATAGACGTTGCCCTCTTATGATGAATTGTTGTTATGTATACGTATCTAAAATATGATGTTCAAATGTTTTATTACTTCTCAGTAGATAGACTAGAGGCATCTTCTGCTTCATTCACAACTGTGTGCATCTTCCTTTGTCGTTGTTGGTCATCGTAACTGATCATCACCGAACTTTAAAGTGCCATAAAACCTTCAAATGAGCCTATACACCTACAAGACCTTGCAAGAGCTTCTAACATCTAGTTATCAAAAGATCACACCACTCTCTGATCGAGTGGCGATTCAATTGGACGACTTTGCCACTCACTTCCTCGGTGATCTTGTCACCTCGGCATTCTGACTCTAACTGAAGAACTTTGAAAGAATTGAAATTAAAATTCAATAATTGAGGTCTATCTTCAAGATTATTGTCTCTTTGATTAAAAATTTAATGTGATTAATAGTCTCCCTATACCTTACGGATACCATAAATTCTTTCAAAAACTCTTTCAGATAATTCTTACTCAAGATATTTCACTTCAAAAACTTTAACATAGACTCATACGAATTTCCTATTTGAGAGAGAATGTATAGTTAAACCAGTAACCCTACCTTTGAGCTACACTTAGAACTAGGTAAACAGCAAAAATCACAGCTTAAGAGTTGCTTGTATGGCGCAGTGGTAGCGCAGCAGATTGCAAATCTGTTGGTCCTTAGTTCGATCCTGAGTGCAAGCTTCTTTTTTTTGTATTTTTTTTTGCCTGCTGGTACTACTAGACCTTATATTAGTGCTAGGAGATGTCTTTCCTTGTTTTTACGAATCGATATGAGCTTTCAGTGTATTGGTTTTGTGGGTTTACGATACCTCCATGGTAAGTTTTTGAATTTGCATGGTGCATGGTAAACCCGAAAAAAAGTTCAAATCAACTTCACATCTGGCACATTTTAACTGGGACATAAATACCAATAAAATTCACCATGGCTTGGCCTTTCAGCAGTTCCAACTCCTCTGGGGACTCCAACTCAGAGACACAGACCACTCCAAGAAGATCATCAGAGAGAAAATCCAACTACACACCACCCGTCAATTCAGAACCTTTGAAGACCTTACCACAACTACCACCAGATGTTATCCGTGAGAACAAGAAAGAAGACACACAATTCCTACTCGAGGACACACAGCCACGCTTCAACAATGGTCCAAATGCCCCACCACTGCCTATTAAAGAAGCCGTGAATTCCATCAAGGCTGACGATTTCAAATTTTCAAGTCTGGTCCAAATACCCTGTTTCAGAGAAGCTGGTCTAACGGGTCTTTCTGCCCTTGGTGTTCTTGGGACCATCATCTTCATCACACAGAAATCACCTTCAAAGGCTGCTAATTGGGGTGTTGGTGGGTTTCTGTTGGGTAGTACCGTTGCCTGGGAACAATGTCGTTCGAAGAGAAGAAGAGAAATGGCCTTTGCTGCTAAAGCTAGAGAAACTGTTGCTGCTAAGGAGAAACCAATGCTGAATAAACAAGGTGATAAGTTGACTGAAGAGAATGAGAAATCAAGGGAAGAAGTGAAGAGTTGGTGGAAGAGATCATAGAGGCTGGGAATGGAACATGACTTTTGTATATAGTAGAATTGGTAATGAAATCGCATTTAAATAACATGATCGTAGAGAAAGAGACAGCCAACTTAAGCACATATGCTAGTGGAGACCCTCCTGTGACTCAGGATTGTGAACTAGGCACTTAGGAGTCAAGGAACTTAGAGTGCGTACACTTCACCTGCAAGTTTGGGTATAACAGAAATTTCCAGAAAATTTCAGACTCTTCCTTCTTTCCAACTCTTCAACAAACACAAGAAGTCAATGTAGGCCCTGTTGACCACAAGAAACTGTCAAGAGGATCAGCCTGCATATATTAACTGACTTCTAAGATCAAATTACAGACAATCTCTGAGGTTTTCATCGATAAAATCTACGATTTAAACCATTATTTCTTGTCTAACATACGGTTGATAGAATTATTACAAAATGGTATTTATTAAAAGAATGTCTAGTAGAATACGATTAAAACAAGACGCAGAAGTGAATTAAATGACTGGAAATGACAATTATGCAATGATACTGTGTATCTAACTTGGAGTGATCGTGGTATAACTAGCACCTGAATAATCTCTGTAATTCTTTGGATCTAATGAAGGTGTTCTTTGGACGACTCTTGTCTTTGACATGATTATGGAGGAGTAGTCTTTGGAAATAGGAGGTGGTTTAGAAACGGCAGTAAGTTTAGCCTTTGTTTGCACTGGAACGTCTTCTTTTGCCTCGAAACTGAAGTTCAAAACCTCATCAACTATACTCTTGTACATGGTCTTCGCACTGACATGATGGACAACTTCGCTTTCAGATTCACTCTCACTGGTAGCGTCAGAGGATTCAAGACCAACAGAGTCTTGAGAGTAGATAGAAGATGGCTCATCTGAGATGATGGAGGCTTCAGAGTGGTTAGAATGGATAGGATCAAGAGTAGATTGGAAAGTCGATGATGGTGGAGCATAGTTGAAGTCAGAATAGGATTGGATGATGCTGGTGTAAGAAGTGTCCAAGCTGGCCTTTGCCAAGTGTGACTTCTCCGGAGTAGCATCAGGTAGCGCAGGAGTTTGTGTAGGCATAGTGACAGGCATTGAAACTAATCTCTGTGGTTTCTTTCTGATGTATGTTGGTTTCTTTGGTGCGGTGGCATCGGATGGTTCTGATGATTCAGGTAGAGGTGGCAGACTTCTGTGCTTTGGAATGGCCAGTGGATTTCTCTCTGGTAATGGTGGAAGTGATCTATGAGACTTAGGTTTGGTCAGTTCAATGTCATGGTGTGGGATTCTTGGTGGCTCTTTGAAGTATTCAAGATCGTGTAATGGGGTGATCAGATCAAAAGTTGGGGCACTGACAACTCTTCTACCCGGAGTTCTGCTTCTGTATCTAGTCTTCACTCTAATCGGAAGGTCATCTAGCGCCTTCTTTGTCTTGCGAAGCTCAGTGATATCAGGGATGGGACCGATGACATCTAGTAAAGGCTCAGCGAAGTCGTTCACGGTGATGTCGTCACCTTTGATGAACTTGTTAACGTATCTCATAGCTGGGAGTGGAGGGTAGGTGAGTGTTCTGGAAGTGACTGGGGTTGAGGCAGATTTGGAGAGCGGAGCGTGAAGAGGAAAGGGAGTTGATCTTTCGGGGGCTTGAGATGGTTATGTCTCGGTTGCAGAGGGATGCTGTCTCAGGGCTGGCTGCGGCGACGTGGAAGCTGCAGCGAAGAGTTCTCGGGAGGGAAGAAACTCTGGATCCCGCCCACCGCGATGACCAGCAGTCTGCCGGCACAGCTGCTTTTCTGTGGCTGCCAGTGGGGACTTTGGGCAAAGATAGTCGGTGATGGCTGGTCTTATTTCCGCTTTCAGAAATTCGCGGGTACTAAAAAATGTGTCAACCCGCATCGATCTAAAACCGAAGCGAGCGATCTGAGACAGTCTTCAGCCACCAGAGACCAATTGTGTGGTGGGATCACTGGAATCAGAGGTTTCCAGGGAAGTTTTGGTCTTAGTATGTGCAGAAAACTAGCGCTGGATCTAAGACAGAAACTCTAAAAATAGAATCTAGAGCACGTCTGCTAATCTGGGGAAATCTTACTCAAGATGGCAACGAGATCGCCTCAGTCACTGATACTTAGTGATGACAAACCCACTACAATCACACATAAATAACTCATAGCCATTATCAAAGCAACAAAAACTTCTTTGCCTTCTCGATTCCTCTTTCTTGCTCTTGTGGATCATCCGACACCACTGATCTATCAAAATCGATCCAGAACATCTCTTGCTTGGAGCTATTGAACACCAGATTCCAGCGTCTGACATCACCGTGCAATCTTTTCATCTCATGAACAGCTCTCAACTTTTCCAAAGCTCTCTGTCTGATTGATAGATCAATTTGGGACATCTCTTCATCGTCTAGAACACAGTCACCACAGAATTCGCTGATGACATAATAGCCTCTGAATTTGTGTGGTTCAAAAATGGTGAATTGAATTGGTTCCTTATCATCATAGAAGTAGCAGAGGTCCAAGTACTGTGTTAGAAACAAATCTAGGAAGTTTTCGGTGTAACCAACACCAAGAATCTTAGAGGTTATGTCAAATCTGTCGGACTAGCACCATTGCTGTTGTGTTCAAGCATAGTTTCATTAATGACCTGGCTATGGGCCTTGATTTCTTTACCAAGTGCCCTGAAACACCTACTTATGTTGCTTTCTTGAACATCAGGATGATAAAACTTACCAGTGAAGAAGAACTTCAGTATGACAAGTGAGTCCTCAGAATCATGTGAAAGAAATTCTTCCTTGACTTCATCAGGTACTGTCCAAAATCCGAATCCGCCCAACACTTTTGAGTTGATCTTTAAGACCAGATGACTTCGACCAGCATGAATAATGAGTGGTGAATGATTTTGAATCTTGACCCCATAAATTCTGAAATGATTTGGCCTATCTTGAGCCGGAGTACTCATAACAACTCCATGGATACCGGTCAGCTTGGAATAGAGAGATCTCACAAACTTTTGATAGGGACCAATAGTAAATGAGTTTCTGAAGCCTTGTGAATTTGATGCTGCTGAAGCTCTTGCTGTCATTGTGTTGTCTGTTTTGGCTTTCTTATAGTTCTTGCCGCCCTCGGATTTTTCTCTTAACACTCTTTTGTTCTCGTCATCTTCAGCCTTTCCAAAGTCATCATCTTTATGTTTAGACAAAAGCTGCGAGCCCAGCAATTTTGCTCTCTCTAGTCTGGCTTCTAAGCTCGTGTTGTTGATGTTGCTCCCAGATTTCAACATGAATCTAATTAGATATA
Organism: Taiozyma rabaulensis; assembly: GCA_030574855.1. Lineage (NCBI taxonomy): Eukaryota > Fungi > Ascomycota > Saccharomycetes > Phaffomycetales > Wickerhamomycetaceae > Taiozyma > Taiozyma rabaulensis. Next base: position 189,579 of record JAJMFP010000175.1, read on the forward strand.
GGCGAGTTAACTCACAATCAGCATAATCAAACGATGAAATGTGTAAGCCAACTTCTGTTTTCCCATCAGTCTTACTAATGACGTTAGCTAGCTCGATGAAGACTATACTGTTGAGGTCAACAAGTATCATAGACTCACAATTGCAAATCAAGGATTGTAGAAGCAAGTTCTGGGCAATTAGCATCAAAGTTCTTGTATCCCTCAGTTGAGATTCAAAGTCGCTTAAAACTTCACCTTCAACCACGTCCTTATCCAATTGAAGCGTCTTCTTGAACTCAAACATCGTGAGAAGAAGTAGCAGCAAAGTACCTACAGGATGTCTTTTTGGGCCGCTATCCCAGAGACGATATATCTCCTCCTCACCCACCATGAGAGCAGCATCAGCTTTAGTGGAAGATGCAAAGGCGGTCAAAGGCACCTTAGAGTCGCAGACAACTGATAAATTCGGAGGTTCTTCATAGTCAAGTTCCCTACGGGACCAGCCTGTGACGACAAGAAGTTGAGTATATTGGCCAGAATCAAGCTTGGCCCTAGCTTTGGCATTCCCATGCAAATATGAAAATGACTTCTTCCAATGATCCTTTAAGACTGTCATAAGGGAGGTACCTTCAGAGAGTAATTGGCTTGAGAAAGAAGCTAGACCATGCGTTACTGTAAATCTGGACAACTCAGTTGAAACGCCGAATAATGTTCTCAGTTTCTCAATCAAGCAATGCTCATCTGTGATTCTGTTTCTTGATTGGGTTGGGTCTAAGGTAATTTGATAGAGTATCTCTTCTTCCAAGATATCTAGGCTCGTGAACTTCAGACCTTTGGAATTGTCATCGTTCACGCTCAAATCAATCAATGCTTTCAAGGAACCAAGGGTGGAAAGTTGGTCTGGCGAGTGTGAGTTTTCAGTATCAGGGGCATATCGTTCAAGAAACTTTTCAGTGTCACCCACGTTCACTGACTCAAGCTTGATATCGAAAGAAAGATTCCGTATAATCTCATCAAGATCAACAGAGGGACCGAAAGTATAGGTGTTACGATCAAAAAGGCGTGATTGATCACCTGGTGTGTGCTTGATTCTTTCGTCCGATGTTGCTGAGTATTGCGGATATTTATCTTTTGAACATCCAGTGAATGTGTGCACCTCCTTGAGGGCAGGAGGTCTCGCCTTAAGGTAAACCAGTAGCAGCTCAATTAGGAAAAGCCCCTCCAGAAACTCTCTAACCAGCTTATCAGCTCTAATACAACGATCAGTTTCGTTGTACAATACCGTGAGATCAAGCGTGCTCAGAACCTCCTGAAGGCGTTTTTGATCATGACTTTCATCTGTGGCGTAGGAATTTAGGCTGACCTTCAGCTGCTCTGGGCGACTACTATCAGAGCTCATGACTTGCACAGATATTACAGACAGGGTCGACTATAATTGGGGGTTTGTGAGTGAGGTAAAAAGTTATTTGCTCTGGGGTTAGCGGCTAGCGGTGATTTTGTTAGAGGACACACAGTAAAGGTAAATAGCAAATGGCAACAGAGACAATAGTCGCTACACAGCAGTTACGAATATCCTGTTATCGACAGAGCGATTTCCTATAGTATATATTGGTTATTTATGAGCCTGTCTAAGTGTGTGTCATCTCCAGTCTTCTCCCTCTTTCCTCTATACTCAAATCGTCTTCAAAATCTGAACTCTTTCTTGTAGACTCGGCAATTCTCAACTGGTCCAGTTCTTCTTCTAAATCCTCCGTATCGTTATGCTCAATGATACTGTCTTCCTCCTCTTGGATCACTTGTGATTTAGACTGTTTGAATTTGGACCCCAAAGCAAGACTACCACCCAGTGGTGATTTCCGACGACGCATGGAAATGCTCTTTGGAAAGATGGCACCTTCGTTATAACGACGTCCACGCCCACGGGACATCTGTGTCACTTTAAATTCCAGTCCACCAGTGGAGTTATCATAGAACGATGATTTTCTTGAACTGCGTTCAGAGGCGCTTGAATTAGACGAGATCAGACTCAATGATCTCTTGGTGGTGTTCTTCGAATGCAGTGAAGTGTCTGAAGAGGCTCTTTTGGTGAATGGTGGCCTCTGTTGGTTTGAATCTGACTGAGTTGTGTTGATGGATGCAATGGAGAGGTCAGACATAGTGGTGAATTGCGAAACAAGGGAATGTTGGGATAGGATAGATGTCGGTCTTGGTCTTGGTGTGGTCTTTTGTCCACGTCTGATACTTGGACCAGTGTTGGAACGTGCTGGTGATCTAGGTTCTTTGATGGTTAATTGCTGTGGAGTGGTGTTCAATGGAGCTCCCAGAGTCGGTCTTGTATCTATTTGCTTTGGAGATTGAGGATTAGAAGTTGGTGGGTTTTGAGTTTGCAAAGCCTGTGCACAGCCATTATGCAATGATTTTGTAGGTGATTCATTGATGTTGTTCAGTGGGTAGTAATGGGAGTTGACAGAAACACGGGAATTGACCAATTTCAAAGATTGTAAGTCATTGTTATCATCTTTTTTCTTCCAAAATTTGGTGAATTTAGAAATGAACCCATTCTTCTTCTTTTCTGGTGATGTGTATGATGCTGAAACTGATGCTGTATTAGTTGGATTGTTCAAAGAGTTGAAATCTCCTGATGGTGCTCTATTAGAGCCATTGTTGTTGTTTGTACTTGTTGGAATGATGTTTGATTTATAACTGACTATTCTGGATAGTTGTGGAGTGGTGATAGGTTCCATGAATTGACTGACACGACGCGAAGTGGTCTCACTGATACGTAGCACAGAGCGACTTCTAGTCTTGTACTTCTTGGCTTCTTTCTTCTTCTGCTTCTCTAGTAGTAACTCCCAAAGACCAGCTAAGGAATCACAATTTCTTGCAACGACACTCTTCTGTAATGTATGAATGTCGATTCCTAGGCTCTTCAGCTTCTTCAATAGATACTTCTCAGTCCTGGTGCTGAAGTTCTTATTAGCAGCTAGTTGTTTCAAAAGTGTGTTAGTGGTATCGATCAGCTGATGACCGTATGGTTCTAAGAATGGATCACTCAGGATCTCTGAAGTGTTTGGTCTTTCGGCTGGGGATTTAGCCAAGATTCTTTTCATTAATGCAATTGCTTCTGGTGGGATGTCTTCACGGTAAGTTGGTTCTTCGTTGATGATCTTGTGCTTGTTCTTGAAATCATCATCTTCATCAAAAGGCATCGTACCATACAACAGTGTGTATAGGATGACACCAAGGGACCAAATGTCTACTTTGAACCCATCATATTTGTTCTTTTGTAGTAGCTCAGGGGCCATGTATACCGTTGTACCACACACGGTCTCTAGTAAAGATCTGTGTTCACACTCTCTTGTGAAGCCAAAATCTGACAATTTGGCATTCTTCTTCTTGTCTAGTAGGATGTTCTCTAGTTTCAAATCACGATGGATACAATTCAATGAGTGGGCATAGTGGACAGCACCAACGATCTGGGCAAACAGTTTCTTTGTTTCGTCAACGGGTATTCTCCCTTCTGCCAACACATAGTCGTAAAGTTCCCTACCGGGACAATACTCCAGCACCATCCAGATCATGCCTTCACTGATCACCACCTCATATAGTCTCGTGATGTTAGGATGTTTGAATTGTCTATGGTAGAAGACCTCTCGCACCAGGTTCGGATCATCCTTGGCGCCAGTCTTTAGGACCACTTTGGTGTGTGTCAATTTGTGATTTGCTAGGTAGACTTTGCCAAAGGCACCTTCCCCTATGAGCTTGATGATGGTGTAGTTCCCGACCTCTATTATGTCCGGGGAGGAGAATTGTGTGTAGAGCTTGTTGTAGGACTCTGCTATCTGAGCCTTCTCATTGTGCGAGTTTCGTCCATTCATCATTCTGGGTCTGTTGATCTTGTTTGTTTCAGGATTGAGGAACGCCCAAAGCACCAAACACCCGTGTTAACGTGGAAATGAAAATCAAATATGGATTACAGTGACAATAGAGACACCTGTATACTGTGAAATCTGTGTAAATCTGTGGTAGCTGGTCAGCTATTTATAACATTTCCCAGCTTTAACGACTCGCGTTGATGCAATTTCTACCGAGAAACAAAAAGATTACGTAAGCGAGATTTACGAGAGGTGACCCGGTCGAAAATGTGCCAAAATGTGGTATACGAACCAGGAACAGTTTAACACTTTGAACCTCTCAGGGAAGTCTACTGACCCTCATAGTATGAATACCGTATAAGTCTACAAGTGAGAGGAGTTTTTGAAGGGTCATCTATATTATTCAGAACTCAAGTTATTGAAAAATGCAGAAGCAGGGCCATCGCTTCCCTTTAAAGCCTGCAACATTTCAGCTAGTGACTTCAGATCTTCTGATGACATCTCTGGTTCGTCATCTTCGATGAAATCCTCATCTTCTGAGTCATCTTCAGTCTTAGCAGATGGTTCAGCAATGCTGAGGTTTCTAAACTTCTCAAGATCCTCATCAGAAAGCTTCAGTGCTTCCTTGGCAAAGAATTCAAAGAAGTCATCCTCATCAATGTCAAGCCCATTCTTAGCTAAGAACTCTCTAGCCTTTTCGTCTTCGTCCACTTCATCACTTTCGTCCAATTGTTCGAATTTGACGCCTGGTTTCTCCTCTTTCTTATTCTTGTTTTCAACACCATCGAGGCCAGCTTCTGTGTCTTTGAAGAAACCCTTCAGTTTCTCCATTAGATCATCTTCCTTAAAATCTTCATCTTCTGGCTGATCAAATGATAGCTTTGGGATGACACGTTTTGGAATTCTTAATAATCTGATTAATTCATCTTGAAGAACATCACCTTGCTCATTATACTTCTTGATTTCCTCATCACTTGGCAATACCGAATCAAATTGAACGTCATAGTTTTCAATAGCAGCAGTGACCAATTTACCACCATCTCTCTTAAAGTCTTTGAGGTCATGAGACTTCAAGTAGTAATCAATGAACAAATAAGCCATCACCGTGGTCCTCACTTTCAGGTCAACAGTCTCTTCAATGGTGTCCTTTGGGTCTTCTAAGACAACATTATCTTTACCATACTTCAACACTGCGCTATTCAGCACGTTTTTCGTCATGATAAGACCAGCTATACGTCTGGGTATACTCACCTCGACTTCGCACTGTAATTCCAGAGCCTTTGTTGGATAAGATGCAAGCTTCCTTTTAATGTGATCATCGACTTCTGAAACAGCAGCACATTTGTAGACAGCTCTCTCTAGGAATTTCAGAGCTTCTATCAATTTCAAGCCACGATCTTGGTAGTACTCTTGTGGAATGATCAAGATTCTTCCATGATTTATCCAATCTCTGTTCGCATCATTCTCAGGACCAAGCCAATCAGGGAGCTGTTCGTGTGACTCAATTAGAAGATATTCACCCTCGTTGTCGTGGGCATGGATGTATAGATCTGGGTATGTCTTCGAGAACTCGAACAGGATGTGTGTAAGCAGCCATTGGTCTTCGATCGAATCACCAAACACGAGTTCACCATAGATGTAATGAACACCTTCATGCTCGACAATTTCAACCTTTGGAGGCTCTGAGTCCCAGATGTAGTGCCGAATCCAAGGTCGCAGCCGTATTTCGAGTGCTTCGTGGACTTTCAGAAGTTGTTGATGGGTCTCTTCGGCATCAAGCATCGGATCAATGTGGAAGATCGAGAACAGCAACGTGGATGCCTCGAAGTAGAGCGAGGAAATGTCACTCTGCCATATCAGATCGCTTGATGGCGTCTGTATGAGCATTCTGGAAAGGGTATTTTGTGGTGTTTGTCGGTGATTTATGTCTTCTTTCAGGTGCTGGGCTTTTCTAAGGGAATTTTTTTTGTGCCAAAAATGATCAACAGACCTTTTAGACAGCTAACAACAAAGAGATCCACCAATTCCGACTAAAAGCTAACTCAAATCTAGAGAGAGCTGAGAGATCACATCTAACGATCATTCAGAACCTACTGTAACTCCTGGAATCACATCAAACTCCTTCAAATGAGCGAATTGAGCAGGAAAATATGGGATGGCTCCCTTAACGTGATAATAACACTGAACCCAAATGACTCAAACCAGCAAGAGAGGAAGCACGAATACTACGTGAGTACCACAGATGGCGATTTAGAGATCTATTACTAACATTACCGTCAGCTCAAAGCCCACAGAAACAGCTACTTCCCACTATACTTCCCTCGCATCTTGCAATTCTTCGAACCATACCTACTTGTATCGGACTGGGCTAGTCGTTCAGACTGGTGGATGGAGTTCGAAGAGGCTCCCTTGAAGTGGAATCTTCCCATTGGATTGTTGTATGATACACTGACGGTGCTTGATCCTCAAAAGAGAAAAGATAACGTGTGGAGACTCACACTGAATTACAGAAACTACCCAGAAGAGTACATACTGCCGTTGGATTCCCCTGAAACACTGGGAATGACCTGGTTGAACCAAGTTAAGGAGTCATGCTATGTGGCTAATGGGTCTGCTAAACCAATAATGTCACTGAGCAAACAGAACACGGATGAACTATGGGAAAGTGTGGTGAATGCTAATTATGAGTTATTCTGGAACGTTTTCCCCAAGATATCACCACCTTTGGACCAGATGAAGAACGTACCTGTTAGAATCCACTTGTCATTCTCAAACAAGGTGATAGATGTCCCTATCCAGCCACTAAGAAACGGAGAGCCTGTCACTGTCGGTCGAGTCCTTCATGATCAAAGCCCTGACTTGTTTCCCTCGTTGCGGAACAATATACTAGCGAAAGCCATCCTCCATGGTATCACCATTCCTCTGAATACACCTTTGGCACTACTATACAAGGAGGCACTTTACGTGGATGGTTTTTTACATTTCTCAATAATCTTGTTAACCTAATTAGAGATTTATTGATGGCCAAACACTTCGCTTCATGTCACAGAAGTCTGTAGTACGGTTCTTGTCGTAATTGTGAGGTTTTTAATGATCCATAAGCAGCTATCTAGTAAATGAGTATATCGGCCAACCCAAGGGCCTGATCAATTTAACACTAGTCTTGATGATTACATAATGATTACATAATCACAATGATATAAACCCCGGAGAGCGACTCAGCTTATGATGTATTGAATCACTCAGTTCAGCGGCAAACGAAATAGCACCCTCTTACTATACAACATTCTTGAGAAAACATATCACTGTAAGCACTGAAGATCCATTTGTGGACGAATGTTCAACCTTACTTGAGTTCCTTGAAGAAATAAATCAGCCAAGAACAAGCGCTCATTTATATGGCAATCACGATGCACAAAGATTTCGAGAGTACTCCATTCCTGGCATCAGAAGTAACATCCGTCGTTTACGGTTTAGTCGCTGGCACTCGTGATCATAATGTCTATTTAGTCAAAGACTCCATTATTGAAAGCCTATCTGATAGTTTGACCTATGCAAATTTCAAAGCATTAACTGAAGCTGAAGGCGAGCACAACAATGAAGGCTACTTGATATTGAAAGTGAAATTACATCCACTAGCTGACAAATTCAATGAATTTGGAGAGCCACGTTCAGCGGATTACACAAACGAACAATATTTGGAGCTCATTAAAGAAGTTCAAAATCACTACAAAGTGCTTAGACTGACTTCTGGTTGTAGTTCAAAGATCACAAACAGAATTTACTCCTTTGACTTGATCACTGAATTTCTGGATTACCAGTTTCGATGTGATAGTCTCGAGAATGGTGCTCCTTTTATCCTTAGTGAATACAGAAGTGGCTTTCAGACACTCCCACGTGCTGATCTTGGTTATTGTTCGGTTGATGAAGCTAAGAAAATGTTGTGGGATATGGTTGATTATTTACACTCCACCTTGAAAATTGTTCATGGAGACTTGAAGTATCTAAGAAATGTTTTGATTCAAACGAAGTGGCTTTGATTGATTGGCAATCCACAAAGTTTGATGTGGAGGATGGTGATGAGTTGAAGGAACTAGAGGAGCAATACATCAAGGAGTTTACAGAAACACAGGTGTATGGGTTACAGGGGTTGCAGTATAACTCAGAGGACCTAATTACTACATAAATTTATGATTAGTGAATGCAAACCTTATACGTACATATCGTATTGGGCGGATGGATCACACTGGCCGCTCACACATCAGAGCTAGCTTGTAGCCATAATTAGGGGATAAATTGCACACATTCTAGCCGTTCTTGGAGACTTGAGAGGCTTTAGAAATATCCTGGCGAGCTTCGAAAAGCATGATGTCATTTTAATTGACTGGGAAAGGGTAACGTTCGATGTAACTGACGAGTTATTAAAGGAATATGAGGAGGACTGTGCCCAGGAGTAAACCTACATTGAGGAGTGAAAAACAGAACAGGGGTACACTTACAAGCGCGTATAATTAGTTCACGTGTAGTATTAAATACACTGTACTTTGCTTTCAGCCCCAGAGCGGACACTTTTTTCTGAATGTTGACTGGCTCTACTAATTTGGAGAACTTTATGTGCTCTACGTCATATCCATAATCCAGAACGTCTAGCCTATTTAAACTGAAATCAACGAGTATACCGATGTCTGTTAACGCAAAACAGGAAACAGGCCAATATCACATGTCTGAGAACAGCCAGAATCTTCAAGAGTTTGTTGTCCAAGATTTGAGAAGCTACATTGTTCGTTACATTGATGGCAATGATCGCCATAACATTTATATAGTCAAAGCCTCCATTATTGATGAGTTGTCCAACTCGTCCCTTGAAGAATTTCAGTCAAGCACAGCTCCTGAAGATGATGAGAGAGACAACCAAAAGCAGTATCTGATTTTAAAGTTGAGAGTGAAGCCACAAATATCTGAGATGGATGAAGTCAAAACAAGAAACTCATTAAGTGCTTATGGTGACAATGAGTATATGGAGTTGATGAAAGAAGTCGAAAATCACTACAAGGTGCTCAAAATGACTGCAGATTATCCTTCTAAAATCACCACTAGAATATATTCATTTGGCCTGATAACTGGATTTGTGGATGAGGATCTGACCAGAACAGATGGAATTGAGGCTGGGGCTCCGTTTATTCTGAGCGAATTCATGGCTGGCTACACATCAATCTCGGATGAAATGATCTGCTACACACTGGACGATATCATTAAGAAAAGATTATGGGCAAAAGTGGAGTATTTGCATTCCAGTTTGAATATTGTTCATGGAGACTTGAGCGGCTTAAGAAATATATTGGTGAACTTTGAAAAGTACGATGCCATTCTAATCGATTGGGAGAAGGCCGAGTTTGATGTAACAGATGAAAAATTGAAGGAGTATGAGGAAGAGGTTGTTAAGGAGTATACACATAAGTATGTGGTTCAAGAGAGAGATGATGGGTTCTGACTACGAATGTTTAGGCATGAATTATTTTATGTATGAACTTGCTCAAACTGGAACATCGAACACAGCTTGTAGCCATATTCTGTACATCTTGATTTGTCTCTTTCTATTCACAATCAGTCTTCTATCAGTACCGATCTTGTTCTCTATGAATTTCTTGGTAAAAATCTCTCTTAGTTCTTCCTCTGTGAAGAAGTAGACTCTTGTACCATCACCTCTAATGTAGAAATTATCATCTAATAATCTGTTCTTCTTGAAACGGACCTGTGCAAGATCATAACGACCATAATCTCTGAAAAGGATCTTACCACCTGGTTTCAGCACCTTGGCCAAGTTATTTATAGCATGGTCCCATTGAGCTGGCGATAGAGCACTGAAAACAAAGATCATCACGGCAATATCCACACTGTGTTCCTCCACACCGTCAGGAAGGGCACCTTCTGGGTTTGACAAGTCCCACACGGTGGCATGTGCGTTCTTTGGATTGAAATGCTCACTAGTCTTCACTAATTCAACAGCACGAGGAGAGTAATCAGCACCAACGACTCTTAGCTTTGGGTTCTCGTTCTGGTTCAAGATTGGAAACATGGTGTTACCGGCACCACAACCGATTTCAAAGATCGTCAGTTCACCAGCATCAGGCTTGGTAGCTTCATAAAGGTTTGGGAACTCGATCTGTAGCCATTTTCTATCTTTGAAGAAGTTTTCTCTATTGTTCTTGTAGAAAAGATCCCAATATTTAGCTGGGTTACCGTTGAACAGCTTCTTATCGAAATCCTTCACTGGGGCCTCGTACTGCTTAGCAATCTTCTCTTTGGCTTCCTTGATCTGCTCTTCACCCCACTCGACGTTGTCCCAGGCGTTATGGTTCCAGACATCTTCTTCACTAGTCAGCTTTCTTTGACCGAAGACAAATGGGTCATCACGGCCGATTCTGGTGTTGGCTTCTTCGACTTCTGGGGTGGCGTTGGCTGGAGACTCAGCTGGCGGCAGTGGAACTTCTTCAGACATCGTGTGTGTGGTTCTGTGGGTCTTTGGAGCTAGGCGATGAGCTAAGTACTAAGTACCTGAGATCCATTTCGGCCCTGTATAATTTTTTCTGCGCGAAAAATTTAGTGGCAGCTCTAACATAAGCTTCTCTCTCTCTCCAGCTCATCACCAATCAGCGATGCCACAACTGCTAGAACGAGACTCGCTGGTCGCCCTGGCGGCACACCTGGCTCTACCCTCCATGTCCACAGACAGCGATGGCCTCAGCCTGGCGGAAGTCCTCAGCGGCCTGGACGTTTCCTGCCTCTACAACGAGGATAAGCATTGTGTCAAAAACGACGCCGCCACCGTCGAGTTCCTGAAGGGACTGGACACTGCTGCGCTGGTGTTGGTCTACTTGAAGTGCAAACTGCCTCAGCTGGTGGTAGCTGGTACTTTTTCTGGTGCCAGCTGGTCAGCGTAGCGTAATCCTGGAGAACACACATTTGGCGGTAAGAGATACGAGTTCCTGCCCCACAAGAGCGTTGAAGAATCTAAGTCTAACGCCAGTGTACGATTCAAAGTGAATGGTTACATCTCAGATGTCGGTAGCTTCCTCACAAAGTATTCACCACAGCAACCAGATGAGAAGTTATCGAAACAGACCGGTGATTCAAGTACCAGAGATCAAACCAATCATTTTAGAACACTGGGTGACCTGAAGGCTGTGATAGCACCACATAATCCCAAGGATGAGCCCAAAACGGCTGCTTCTGCCACCAATTTGTTACAAGGTTCATTTCAACAAGCCAATCATGAGATATTGAACGAGATCCTATTCCAGCCAGGAGAGGACAAGAATGAAGTCACTAGCCAACAAGGTCTTGCTTCAAAGCTGGCTGGGCTGTTCAGAACTTCATTTGAAGTGTCAAGATACGGGATATCAGCCATTTTGATGGCGATTTCGACCTGGCTATGAAAGACCATTGGTTACAAGTCATAGAGAAGACAAACAGCGACAATGACACTGAGAATCCTCAAGATCCTTCAGAATCCTCGGCCTTAGAAATAAGAAACTTGAGAGATGATAAAAACGCTTCTAGAGTCGAATTTACAGAGGAATCTGGTGTCTTGGTCACAGGAAGAGCACAAATACCATTGTCAGCCTTTGGATTATCCAAGAATGCCAACTTGGGACTTGTCATTGGACATAAAGAATCTTACAAAGTCACATATGAAGATGAAAAGGGCAAAGATGTCCAAAGAGTTGGACCCTTACCTCTCATCGTTATGATGATAGGAGAGGTGAAAAGACAAATCCCGGGTCAGAGTGAGTTTCTTGCACCTGCTTCGGAGGCCGGCAATATCAGTCGATTGATCAACATGAGCCCTGAAGTGAAGAGAGTCTTTGAGGCATTGATCTTACGAGCTGCTGCGACGAATTGTACCAAATTGCTCCTCTGTGATGCTAGCCCCTTGCTGTTTACCAATATTTGCAAAGTTGAACTGGCCAGAGATTTCAGATCAATTACAGAGGTAACTATTGACATCTCTGCCTTCAGACCTTCCGAGACTGAAGAGATCAGACTGATGCTAATCTATTTCATGCTGCACAACAACCGTATCACAGAAGAATATCTTGGACACAGAGTCAGGCAAGCTACATTGTTAAGTGCACCAATAATGCAACAAAATAGAGGTGAAAGTGAAAAGGGCCCCCTTAAGAGAAGCCTAGAACTAGGAGAAGGAGAGCAAGATGAAACCACAAAGAGGAAAAAGACAGGTAAAGAGGAGAAAGACCTCAAGAACCACCATTATGCTGATTATTTGACGAGTCTGAGAGATAAGATAACTGCCATCTACGATAAGCTGAACCAACAATCTCCAGAAGAACGCAAGAGCGAGATCAACCTGAATATCCAACGTTATGACCCTGCTGTCGCCTACAGAACAGCCACTTCATTTGTTCTATTCGCAGACAAGACCATATTGAACGAAATTGGAGAGGATGTCTTCCCAAACAGTGTCAAACTTCCATTCCTTGAAGAATCTTCATCTGAGAATGATTCACAAACTGGTGTGTTGAAGTTTTGTTTGAGCAAGAAAGTCACAGGTAATGTCACACAAGAGAACAGAAATTTAACAGACTGTTACAAAACTGTTCTAAATGAAGTCAAGAACCACTCCCACGTCATCTTCAAAACCATGACTGACAACCTAGATGATGGCATTGTGCATACCAGCAATTCAACATCCAAAATCATCTGTGCTGGTTATTTCAACACATTACGTGACATATACCCAGCTGATTGCCTGGACTTGGATAGCTATTTCTCACTGTTGTATGATTATCTTGAGGACGAGGTTGATTTGGATTTAAGACGTCTGTACCCAGATGAATATGCTGGTTTCTTCATCATCAGCCAATATTTGGGCGAATCAATACAATATGTTGATGAAATGCTGGATTTACCTGAAGAGATCAAAAGGCGTGCATATGACAAGCTTGAGAGAATTCATAAGTCTGGTGTCATTCACAATGGTCACGATGCACTAAATTTGGTGTTTGGTCCATCTCTAGAGCCATATTGGATTGATTGGAGCGATTCCGTGCGTACTGATGATAGTTTAGCGAAGTACAAGGATCTTGAGAAACAAGAGAAGTACACGTTTGGGGTGTATAGGCCATTCGGTAACTGATGTGTGTTGCTAATGAAATTTTATACGATTTATGACTTACTACGTAGCCAAGTGTTAAACTACAGACCAGACGCAAAGATCATACGTGTATATCTTTAATTGGCAGCAACAGGGACATCTTTCTCTTCTTCATCTTTCTTCTCCAAGGTTTCATTCTCTTTCTCCTCCAATTGCTTGTTTTGGATCTTGTTTTCAATCAAATCATGGAAGGCAATGATAGATCTAACCAAAGAAGAGATATAAGTGATCATCAATTCATCATTAGTCTTCACAGTGAAGGCAGTGGCCAATGGGTTCTTGGAGTTAGCAACATTACTAACATCCTCCTCTTGTAATTCATCAACACCAGATAAGTTTGGCAATAGGTTGAAAACATCTTGTAATTTACCTAGAATCTTATTGTTGACTGGTAATTGACCATTAGCAACTTTAGTCAAATAGTTGACAATATCTCTTAGTTTCAACTGTAAGCCCTGTAGTGATTTCAATTGGTTAGTGATCTTTAGTGACAAGTTACCAGCAGCTTGATCTCTAATGTCTCTTAATAAGTGTTCAACACCGATTTCTTCAGCTTCTTCAGCCTCGATTGTGGATGGGATGTGGTTGAATGTCTTTTCGGTACTGGTACCGTCTTCTTTCACTTCTTCAATGGCGATGTAAGCGTCAGTTGGGATCCCCACGCCTGTTTGTTTGACATCAACGATCAATAGAGTTGGATTAGCAGTGTATTTCTTGAAGACATTGTTGATTTTCAAGTCTGAGGCCTTTAGCTTTGGACCAGAATGGTACCAACCGATCAATTTCTCCTTGGCGTTGATCTTTTTGAACATCTCGTTCATAGATTCGATGTAGTTATGATCCAAGAACCAAACGTCTGGGTTTCTTTCATCTTCTTCGAAAGGGATGGCAAAACTGTTGGAGATTCTGATGTTGTTTGTGGAGTTGTCACCCAATATCACACCGACAACACGCTTTCTGGTGTCTTTTGCTATTCTGTTGTAGTGGTCAACGACTGACAAGAGGACCAATGGAGCCACGGAGACTTGTTTTTGTAGAAGTGATTCGTCAACTAAAACCATTGTTTGTGTGTTCTATTTGTGAGTGTAGTAAGTGGGGGTTGGAGCGGTGAAAATTGGTACAGTGGGTCAATTCAGTGGTGAGAAGGAGGAAATGTAGTTTCTGGAGGTTCAAACAGGGCAATTATCACGCAATACACCCGATAAACAGCTGAAGTTCACACTATTTTCGGAGGCAAAATGCCATTTTCTTCCATCAACAAAATCCCAAAAATACCCGCGAATAAGCGACACGGCAAGAAATGGCAGTCTTAATAATAGTAGAAAAATTCAGAAAATTTCCAGCTAAAGAACAAAGAGATGAGCTCAGGTCAAAACTGAGAAATAGAGCGGGAAAGATGCCTTTTGGACAGATTGTTATTGGACCACCAGGGTCAGGGAAGAGTACATACTGTAACGGTGTCCAGCAGTTTTTCAATGCTATTGGGAGAAGCTCAGCTATCATCAACTTAGATCCTGCTAATGACAGGCTATCGTACGATGTGGCACTGGATATCAGAGACTTTATCACGCTGGAGGACATTATGGAAGAGCAGAACTTGGGTCCTAATGGTGGGTTGATGTTTGCCTTGGAGTCATTGGATGAATCGCTTGATTTGCTGGTTGATAAGATCACAAAGATTGCACAGAAATCATATGTGGTGTTCGACTGTCCTGGTCAGGTGGAACTATTCACTCATCACTCTTCATTACAGAAGATTTTTAAGACTCTAGAGAAGAAGGTCGATCTGAGACTGTGTGTTGTCAGTCTAATCGACTCCTTCTACATCACCAGCCCTTCACAATACGTTTCAGTCCTACTTCTAGCTCTGCGATCAATGCTGCAGTTAGATCTACCACATGTCAATGTTCTTAGTAAGATTGACTTGGTTTCCAATTATGGTGAACTGCCATTCAACCTAGACTACTATACTGATGTTCAAGACTTATCATACCTGGAACCATACATTGAAAAGGAATCGAATTCTGTGCTGGGTAAGAGATATGCCAAGTTAACATCCCACATCGCTGAGCTAGTAGAGGATTTCAACCTTGTGTCGTTTGAAGTGCTATGTGTGGAAGATAAGCAATCCATGATCAATTTATTGACAGTGGTAGACAAGGCCAATGGGTACATGTTTGGTTCCACAGAGATTGGTGGTGACACCGTGTGGGCCGAAGCCACGAGACAAGGTGGGTATGCTGAAGTGGACATCCAGGAGAGATGGATCGACAACAAGAGAAAGTATGACGAAGAAGAGGCAAAGAGACATAAAGAACTTGTTGAAGAGGCACAGAAGATGGACAAGACCTTTGACGTGGAGGATGACTGGGAGGCCGCTTTGAAAGACTGGGAGAACAACCACACTACGATCCGTAAATAGGGTATTATAGGGTATTATAAAGCATTCATTGGACTGTTCTATGTAGTGGGACACGCGTACACAGTGGCAAACCTGTGACATTCTCAATCTCTAAAGCATATCAGAATCAGTTTAGACGATCTTAGCAGCAGCCTCGATGTTCTGTTTGGCAGCAGTGGTGTCGTCGCCGTCGGTGTAAGTCTCCAGGAAGGACTCCAGGGACTCCTTGGCCTCTCTGATCTTCTTTCTGATCTCCGGGATGACCTTCTTGGTGTCGTCCAGCACCTCGACCTGCTTCTTGATCTCGTAGGAGTCGGCGTTCTGGGCCTGCAGGCCGGCGATGACCTTCTCCTGGTCCTTCAGTTCCTGCTGGTACAGGCCCTCCTCCTTGACGAGTCTGCCCAGCGCCTTGGTCTTGATCTCCAGCTGTGTAGGGGCCATTGTGCAGCGATAGTTGGTGGTGGAACAGTGGCAAATACAGAGTTGACTTCTTTTGTTTGTGTTTTGACTTCGCGCTCCATCTTTTCTGGCTGAAAAAATATTTTGTCATACTTTAGAAGGGCATCGCTATCAGAGCCCACTGTCTCCAGGCCCTACCCACCACTACAACGCCGCATTCACCCATCACATACCAGTCAAGATGACAGATCCCACGAGCATGGACCAGATCAAGGCCAAGATCGAGGAGACGATAGCCAATCTGCAGCAGAAGAAGGACATCCTCGAGAGACACAAGACCCAGTACAATGACTTCAAGTTCAAACTGTACGACCTGGAACAGCACGACGAGTCAGACACCCCGGAGATCCCGGTGTACATCAACTCCAAGGGCCGTGTGAAGGGCCACATGGTGCACCCGAAGAAGATCCTTGTGTTTTTGGGCTGTGAGTACTTTGTTGAAAGAGACCCAAAGAGTGCTGTGAAACAGGTTGAGAATAAGTTGGAGGTGCTAAACAAGGCCATCCAGGAGTTCGATGTGAAGATCAAGGAAGCCAAGAAGACAATTGACAATATTGGGCATTTGGAGTCCTTCGAAGCTAAGCAGAAGAAGGTTGAAGAACTACCCAATGACGAACCTGTCGAAATGAATGAAGAATCATTGCCTTTTATGGATATCAGAGAAGAACTAGACGAGGACGGTAATGTGATCTCAAGTAGTGTGAATCCACAGGACAAGAAGAAGCTAGAGGATTTCGGGAAGAAGCATGCTGGCGTGGAAATACCTAATGAAGAAGATGAATTGAACGAACTCCTGAGAGATATGGAGATCACGCCCAAGCAAGCTCAAAAGATCGACGAAGTGTTTGACGATAAAGTGGAGGCTGAGGAGAAGGATGATGTTGAAGTCAAAGTGAAGAGTGATAGAACACTGATCAACAAGAAGAAGTCATATGGGCCAGCTAAGATTGAAGAGATAACACAGGGTAAACTAGAGCAGCAAGAACCTGAAGTTAAAGTCAAAGCTGACAGAACATTAATCAACAAGCCAAAGAAACAGAACACCACATCTGAAGATAAAACGGCGGCCTCAAATCAGCCTAAGGCTGAAGAGTCTCACAACTCCGATGAAGACGATGAATACTACAAACTAATGAAAGAAATGGGTATTGTTGACATCATTCCAGCCCCTCCATCTGAACCCGTCGAGACAGTGAACAACATCACCAATGAAGACTTCAATCAACTGCAGCAAATCTCAGATGACTTTGATTTTGAAGAAGACGAGGATGATGAAGAACTAGATTTGGAATTCGAGGAGTACGATTATGAAATTGGCGGCGATATGAACGAAGAAGATTATGATGACGATGAGGAAGAGGATCAAGATTGGGATTTCACCAAATCTGAAGATCACATTGTTCCAAATTCACACAGAGACTTATTCATGAGAGAGCTAGAGCGTATTAGAAAGCAAAAGGGTCAAACTACAGAACCAGAATCAATTGAAGAGACACAAGAATCCTCAGAGTCCGAAGACAAACCAAAGAAGAAGAAGTCTGTTTCATTTGCACCAAAGCTAGAGATCAAAGAGATTGAAAACATTTCTGAGGAGTTGAAGCAACAAGATGTGAAAGTCTCCAAGTTCAAGCAAGCCAGAGCCGGGCTCAACAACTCTTTCAGTCCAACAATCTTATCTGATATTGTCGATAAAGATGTCGTGAGTCCTGTTGGTGATATTGTTGAGAAAGAAGATACCACTGTGGAGAAGGAACCTGTTACTTCAGACATTGTTGAAAGAGAGCCAACGGTGAGTGACATCGTCGAAAAGATCGAACCAGTGACCTCAGATATCGTTGAGAAGGAACCTGAACCAATCACCTCAGATATTATTGAAAAGAAACCCGCCACTTCCAGCATTGTTGAGAAAGAACCAGTGATAAGTGACATCGTTGAATCCACACCACAGCCAACAGACCCACTTCCTCCAAAGAGAGTCTCCAAATTCAAATCATCACGTTTCAGACAAGACCCACCATTGATAAACCCAGTACAAATATCCAGTGATCCAAAGATCGAACCAGAAGTTCCAGAGCCACCAACCATCAAATCTTCAGAACCATCTAAACCAACTGTAATCGCCCCACCTTCCAACAACATCTCTTATGAACCAGTGGACGAATATGCAAGTATCAAAGCATATATTGAGAATGAAGACGAAGACGAGGATGCCCTATTGAACGATATGGTTGATGAAATTGACGTCTATGTCGAAGGTGAGGATGACGAAGACGAGGAACAAATTGATGAGTCCAAGTTTGACGGTGAATATGGCCCAGTATTGCTAGATGAGATTGTCGAGAATGACGAAGTTGATGATCCTGATTACTTTGTCGATGATGGGCTGCTAGAGAAGGAATACAAAGAGTTACGGTCACGTATGATCTCCAAGTATGCCGAAGGAAAGAAGAAGGATAAGATTATTGTCAAGGAGGACGAAGGTCAAGAACTGGAACCTATTGATGAGCATGGGAACCCGATCAAGGTCAGTAGATTCAGAAAATCCATTGGTAAAGCATAGAGAATTTGTGTTTAATAGAACTATTGTTGTGTAAATATCACATTAATGTTATTACTACTACTAATTAGCTCAATAATACCCTCATGAGAAGAAATGTTCCCAGAGCCAGATACTCAGATTATACACCAAGTACTTGTTAGGAAGGCCTTGATAAATGTGGAGATAGCTTAGTGACAAGTAGCTCTTCAAAGTTTTCTATCTTACCTTCACCGAACATCTTCCAAGTTTCTTCGTGAGTCAAAGCAGTCAAAGCAGCTAGTTTCAATTCAACCAAGTGACCTTGACAAGGATTCAAATCAACACCATGGATTCTCTTTGGTGGATGTGTAAATATCACATTAATGTTATTACTACTACTAATTAGCTCAATAATACCCTCATAAAGACCAGCTACATAATTTGAACACTGTGAACCCTGTGGTTTTCATTCTGAGTTTTCCACAACGTATGCGATGTAGTCTTGCACGCATTCCTCATCATATTCCTTTAATAGCTTATCAGTTACATCAAACTTTGCCTTCTCCCAGTCAATTAAAATGGCATCATTCTTTTCAAAGTCCACCAGGATGTTTCTGAAGCCGCCCAAATCTCCATGAACAATATTCAGGTTAGAATGTAGATATTTCAATTTATCCCATAACCTTTTCTTAATAAGATTGTCCATTGTGTAGCAGACTAATTCATCTGAAACTGAAATGTAACCATCCAGGAACTCGCTCAGGATGAAAGGAGCTCCAGTCTCAATTCCGCCTTCTACCAAATCTTCATATACATTCCCACTTACCACACCAAATGAATAGACCCTAGTTGTAATTCTCGAAGGGTAATCAGTCGTCGTCTTAAGCACCTTATAGTGATTCTGGACTTCTCTCATCAATTCCATATACTCATCGTCACCGTAACCTGAAACTTCTCCGAATTCAGTTGGCTTTGGTTTCACTCTCAGCTTCAAGACCAAGTATTCTGTCCCATCGAAACCATCACCTTCAGCTTCTCTGATTAACTGGAATTCACTCACGGAGCAATTGGATAACTTCTCAACAATCGAGGCTTTGACTAAATAAATCTTATGACGCTCAGTGCCATCGATAAAACAAACAAAATACTTATTAAAATCGTGGACGTCGAGCTCTGCTAGATTGGAGCTGCTCTCATGATATTGACTTGTTTCTTTCTTAGTGCTATATTCTGGATCACTACGATGTATTTTGTGCTCAATGAACTCAAGATAGGTAGAGCATTGATTGATGGATGGGGTTGACGTTGTAGTGTTATTGGCGCCTAACGTTTTGAGGAAAGATTTATAGCCGGTGTCCGTGGTGGAATGACCTAGAGAGGATCTTGTACGTACCATAGTCTTGAAGCCCAAGTTCAATGACGTAATTCGACTCTAATTGATGATCATTCGTAAGAAAGCAGCCTGGTAACATTGGTGTAGGTAATTATATAAAACTCGCGAATTTCTTATCTCCACGTGAAAGTCACGTGAAAACATACATAATTCACGTGATCAGAACTGATAAGCGAAGCACATCATGTTACTTTTTATACGAAATTTTAAAGGGTTCTAGAATTTGACACTTCCAGCATTGCTACCAAATAAGGTTATAACAATCGGGGAGAGAAGCCCTTGTTTCAAGTTCCAAGTTCCGCTGTCCGTGGTTGAGGAAGCACGAACAGGCTATGTCGTAGGCTTTCTTGCCGTTGAAATCTAAAAATAGGGTTCATTCGATGTGCAACGAGGAAGCAGTTCATCGAGATGCGGAGGGGAGTATATCTAGAGATTGACTGAATTATTTTCTCAAGGTGGCGAAGCTTCGTGGGGAGAAGAGATGCAATCTGAAGGGGCGAGGACATTGTTACAGGCGTGTTAGACTGAGGAACAAGCTGTAGACAATGAGATGATCTGTGATTCAGTGGTGACGGCATTATCTCGTCATCATCTGGATTTGGTTGATTATGGTTTATGCGTCACTCTCGAGTATTGGAGATTCATCTGCATGGAGCACTTAATTTGTTTCTTTTTGGGTCATAGTTAATTTCTCGAGACCTCGTATACGCTTTTTCGGATTGGATGATGCCTCGAGGCATATATATAAGCCTGAATTTCTCCACCCAAGTTCCAACAGGAATCAAAGAGGACTACAGAGCCTTTCACATATTCCACAATGACTTTACCTTTCGCTGTTCCATACCCACAAACCCCTGTAGCAGGCTATTGGGACTCAGTCACTTCCACTATTGATTGGTGTGAAGAAAACTATGTCGTTACCCCATACATTGCCGAGATGATGAACACCGTCTCCAATTCGGTCTTCATTATACTAGCTGCGTTTTCAATGTATTCTGCATGGAAGAATAAACAAGAGACTAGATTTCTCCTGATTGCTTTCGGTTTTGGTTTAGTTGGTGTCGGCAGTTGGTTGTTCCACATGACTCTGCATTATGAATATCAGTTACTAGACGAGTTACCAATGATCTACGCCACTTGCATCCCAGCATGGTCTATTCTATCAGAAGGCAAATCCTTCAAAAGATCAGTGACGATTGGTACCACTGTGTTGGTACTATCCCAAATCCTGACAGTCATCTACTTGCATTTTAGAGAACCAGTCATTCATCAAGTCGCATATGCAATTCTTAACATCCTGATTATCTTCAAAGCCGTCTATTTGACACAGAATTACGTTCATGATGAAAGAGCCAAACGTCAAATGATCAAGACGGTTTCAATTGGTGTTGCTTGCTTCCTGTTCGCCTTCTTCCTGTGGAATATGGACCATGTGTTCTGTTCAAGTTGGATCTCCATCAGAAGAGCCGTTGGTATGCCATATGGGTTCCTCTTCGAGCTCCACAGTTGGTGGCATTTCTTCACCGGTGTCGGTGTCTACTACTGTCTGATCTACTTGGAACACTTGAGACTCTTCATGTTGCAGAAGGACGACGAGTACCAATTCGTCGAACACTTTGGTATCTTGCCAGAATTACAACTGATTCCATACGAAAAGGTCAGCCTAGACACCATCTCAGAAGAGGAGTGGGAAGACGACAAGGATGTTCAGGACGTGAGCTCCATCGAACTTTAGAGAAAACACGTAAAGTTGGCACTTAAAATACACGATACCCCGGATTATGGTTGTGCTGTAGTCGTATAATGACGCGTCGTATAGCAGAATGGCACTCAGTTGGCGTGGGAGAAAAAGGACAAGACAGAGAGTTCCACAGAACACTGGAGACCCCAGGAAACACGCCCCAACGGCTGCCTCCCCAAGAATCGCCGGTTCATGACCGCACATCCCTGTTGCCTTGAGAACGAATCTAGATTTTAGTGCACATTCTCGAAAACGGGAAAAAACACCAAAACAAAAAATCTTAAAACAACTTTGAAACAAATCCAAATGCCACCGCAAAAGCTGCGTCATCCTGCCGGAACCTGCTCGACTTTACACTCAGAAGCACCACAGAAACAATCAGCCTCAAGTGCGCACTACAAAAGCACCTGAATCGCCACTTTGGACACGGAAAGAATGAGTTATCCAAACTATCAACAAGGTGGTGCAAATCCCCCATATCCACAGCATTTTCCACCAGCAAACGCTAACGGTGGCCCAAGACCCCAACAGGCACAGACTCCGTACCCTACGCAGCCGTACCCGGGCTTTCTGGGCTCCTACCACTCCCTGAATCAGAGCTCTGACTCAATTGGCCAGAGAATCAACAACAGACAGGACAGATACAACAAGTACGGCAATCTGGCCCAGCAAGCACACCCAGCGGGTAATCAACAACGCTTGGACTCCATCACTAGCTTTGAAAGCCAAATACCTCGTGCTCCAGCTGAAAACCAACCAAAAAGCCATTCTGTCCACAGTTACATGAGTGTCACTTCGGGCTCAACTTACAACTCCAACAGTGAGCCAAACACGCTGAACGACGATCCAGCTTACCAGCAGGCGTTCCAACAGGTCGCTGCCCAGCCACCACAGCGTCCTGAGAACCAAAGACTGCGTTCTAATGATGATTTGAATAATGGTTTCTCCAAGATGAATATCCAACAACAGCCACATCAGAATCAGTACCAGAAGGCTCCAAACCAATACCCACAGCAGCCTCAGCAGCAGCCTCAACAAAGACAAGGGCCTCCTCCACCACAGAAACAACCACAACAATCATATCCACAACAACCACCATCTCAACAGCCCCAGAAGACACAACAGCCACAACAGCAACAAGTACCACCAAAAGTTGCCAAATTTGTAAAGCTAAAGACCGAAGCTGTGAGTGACTACCAAAAGAATGGCCAGTTTTCAGCCAAGATCCAACTAGACTGGGTAAAGACCTTGTTTGAGTACACTGCAGATCCTGAATTTATGAAGACATACAATATAAACGGTGAATATTTGGGTCGTGAATTAACTTCAAATGAGGTCAAGAAGAATGAACATGTTTTCATCACACAAGCTGTGAAATTGTTGAAGAAGATTTGCACAGAAAAGAAAGATTCAGAAGCTGAATTCATCCTAGGGTCATTATATTCAAACTCTCCAACGATAAAGGTCCCAAGAAACAATATTTTGGAAAAGAACTACGATAAGTCATTTGATTACTATGCCAAAGCCGCTAGAAAACAACACCCAGTGGCTCTTTACAGACTAGCTGTTTCTCATGAATTAGGTATTGGTTGTTCTGGGAATGATCAAAAGGCCTTCGAATGCTACAAAGATTCTGCAAACTTGGGCTGGGTCCCTTCAATGTTTAAATTAGGTGTCTTATACTCCCGTGGTGGTCTGAAGCTGCCTAGATCAGCCAAAGATTCAATGGCTTGGTTCAACAAAGCTGCCGAACAATCATCTGAGGAGAATCCACATGCGTTGTTCGAAATTGCTAGAGTTTATGAACGTGATTTCCCTTGGCTGAAGACGCAGACGCTTACAAAATCAGATGGCGATTACCTACAAGAGTTGGATCGCTTAGGTCTACACCAGGATGATTCCAAAGCTCTATACTACTACAAGGAAGCTGCCAGATTCAAATATCCACCTGCCCAATGCAAATTAGGTTGGTGCTACGAATATGGGAAGCTAGGATGCCTGATTGATCCAAAGAAATCTATTGGTTGGTATTCAAGAAGTGCTAGACAAGGTTATGCTATTGCCGAGATGGCACTAAGTGGCTGGTACTTAACAGGTGCTAAGGATATTTTGGAACCTAATGACAAAGAAGCTTACCTATGGGCCTCAAAGGCTGCCCAAAGTGGGTTTGCTAAAGCTGAATATGCCCTAGGTTATTACCATGAAGTTGGATTAGGTTGTGAGAAAGATCTGGAGAAGAGTAAGAAGTTCTATTTGAGAGCTGCTACGCAGGGCCATGAGAAGGCTATTCAAAAGTTGAAAGGTGCCAGATGAACTAGAGACGAGTGTTATGAACAATTTGTTATATAAATGTGCTATTATTTGTTTTCTTAGAAATGGGACGGTAGTATTACAATCCTTAATCGGTCATTGCGAGTCTATATTAGTTGATCTATAACCTCCCACTGAAGTAGTTACCAGTGGATGAAATCTTGGAGATGTTCTCATTAATCAATTCTCTCAAGCGTGGCACAGTGACCAATGGCTCCAGTCTTTGCAAAGTTTGGATATCTTTTCTATTCGTGGCTTGTTCAATTGCTTGTTGATATTCTTTCAGTCTGATCAAATATTCAATGTTTGAGTCATATGGCAAGTTGGCTTTTGCCAAAATCTTTGAAGCCAATCTAAATTCTTTCTTAGCTATCAGTTTGTTGATGAATGGTTCGTAACCAATTGGTGGCTTTTTGGCTCCAATCCACTCGTAAAGTTCATCATACTTGGAGTTTTCCACCAAATGATTCAGCTTCACATGGTAATATTTTCTGTCATTGATCTTGAAGTCTTTTCTGAACTGTTGAATCTTGGTAGTCTGACCCAGCAGGATCAACTTCTCTAGTGTAGCGATGATGGACAAGTTTGTGAAGTCAATGTTGAAAGATTCTGAGAATTCTAGTTGGTATTTGAGAAGTTTCAACTGTTGTTCAATCTGTTTGTGGTCATTGGAATTCTTCAACTGTAAGCCATAGGCATCATTAGCATCGTTAAAGACTCTGAGTTGTCTGTTTAAGGATTCGTCAGTGAAAGGCTCCTTCAGTATCAGCTTGATGTCATTGTTCGATATATCAACCAGCCTGTCTGCTTGATTGTAAAAGTCATGAATCAGTTTAGTGTCCTTTTGGTTGAAGTATTCAAAGACATTGGAGGCGTTCTTTGCACTGTTCAAATGTTTGAAGAAGTTTGGTAGTGACAGTGTTTCTTTCAAGATGAATAAGGTCTCTAGGATCAGATCAATATCTTGTGAATCCAATGCCTTTTGAAGTGCCAGTTCGTGTTCTTCCATCTTTAGCAATAATGGGATCTGTTTGGAGAATGAACTTTCAAAGTTGATCAAGATCTTGGCCAAGTTTAGTCTACCTTCTTGAAAAGCAATGTTTGAGATCTTTTCAAATGAGATGTATGAGTTGTTGTTGATGGACTGGAATTTTGAAATGATAGACTGTGATAATTCTTCATCGTTCAAGTTGGCATTGTATTTGATCTTACAGCAGGCCCAATCGATGAATACCAGATCAATAGGCAGTTGTAGGAACTTGGAAATTTGGAATGACTCATAAAACTTCTGTCTCTTGATAAGCAGCTTGATAACATTTTCAATGCCCAGTATTTGATATTCATGGTAAGTTAGATAAAGCCCCACATCAGCAAGTCTGATATCATTCAAGATCCTCAACACGTTACAAGTCTCCACGAATCTCTTAGCAATGGAGCTATCTGAGGTTCTTAGCTCAATATCTGATTTACCAAAGGAAGCTGCCTTCAGAAGTTTCTTTTGCCAGTAAGGTTCAAACTCTTCTAGCGAAGCTTTCAAACAGGTATCAACAGCCTCTTTCAAATTTCTGGTAGAGCCAATGATCTTCAAGTTTTCGTTCGCCTTTGGAGAGTGTTTGTTCAGTTTATCAATGGAATCAAGCAATATGGACGCATTGGTGGTGGAGCCAATCTTGAAGCAGTCAACAGTAGCTTGATCAATCTTGCTCAAGAATTCAATGGTGGTATCGGTCAGTATCGTAAGGCCGTTCAACTCAGTTTGGATTTTGGTGATTTCATTCGCAAGATAGAAGTCAATAGACCCACCAGGGGCAATCAGTTTCAGACTCTCAGGGTATGAGGCAACAACAGCATCAGAACCACACCATTGAACTTGAATCGGATTGGCAGGTATGCTGAACTCGAGCAAGATTTTGCTGAAAGATGTGGTCAAGATGAAGATTTTGGAGGAAATATTGTTGAACAAGGCAATGAACTGGTTGTTTGAAGACACAATTATCTCTTTGAATGGACCATCCACTGATTTCTGTTGTGGTTTACCGTATTTGCTTATCTCGTAGACTGCATTATTCAAACTAATCAAAACTTGAAACTTGTTGTGATCATTAGTGGAGATGATGTCCCAACTCAAGAACTCTAGGCCAGGACCAATATCAGCAGATAGATCCTTGAATAGCTTAGGAATCACAACCTCCTTGTCCAAGTCAATGCAGACAATCTTCAAGTCATTCAATAACACAATGATCACGTTTTCAAAAACAGTAAAGCTTTTCAAACCAACAAGACCAGCTTCATACCCCAGGTCATACTCGCTAAAGTTCCCCTCGAAATCATAGTACACTCTCACAACGCCATTCTGTACAAATACGATCAATTGTTCATCTTGTGTCCATTCCAAACCGAGAATCTTGCCATTGATATGATGATTCCAACTGATCGTGGAGATCAATTGGCCCGAGGATGTGTGTATACTAATCTCACTGGTATTGTCAAGTGTAGCGGGCGTATAAGTGGCAATTGCACGCGTTGTCTTAGCGATGGCAATGATCTGTTGTGGATGTGGTTCGATGTCCCATGTCAAGGTGTATAGTTCTCTGGAGCGGTAGTAAACGTCGTTTAATCGTTCCCATCCTGTAGTGAAAGAGTTAGAAAGCAAACAAGTAACACATAAAATGATGAGACTTACCCAGAGATGCCGAACTCATCTTCTCTTAAGCGTTTTTCTGCTGTTTCTGACGCAGATTTTGCAACTTCTAACTGACATAACGGCTTTAAAGATCCCACATTTCGGGATTTTTGGTGATATTACGTCAGCGCTTAGGTAAGCACTGGTTACCCTAGCAACAGCGAGAAAGGACCTGAGAAGTTAGTGGCCAATATTTTGAGACTTTTATTTGACATATTCATCTTCTGCCGGTAAAGAAATCAAAATTATCAATCATCAATCATCGCTGCTTTTGACATGAGAGAAGATTACATCGACTTTTTAAGAGACAGTCCAAGTGATGTACTCTCATATCTAGAGAAGACATACGCTCAGGAACCAAATGGCTCATCAGTACGTCGTCTAAGATTCGTGCCAATAAGCTGTAAATCGATTTTAAATTACTTTAGATTGAGTTGGGATGACCCCGATGAGCTTGAAAGGGAGTCAAAGGAGAATCCAAGACTATATAATCAGCAATGGGAAGCATTCCTAGAGTTACTGAACAAACGTGACGATATACAAGACGGATTAAAGCAGCATCTTCGTCTAGTTTTCAATATATCAAATCTGGAAGTTCTTGTGAAACCATTTGAATATAGTCACCTTTGGTTGTCTACAGATGATATTGAACTGACTGGCTATAAGCGGCTTGAGCCTGAAATCAAGAAAGAGATCGTTAAACACAACATATTCAACAATGAAGGAGCCCTAGATTCTAGAAATCTGCAAACGGAACTCAAAGCAATCATACTGCGCGTACTTCAAGTCTCGTCTCACTTGAACAACTTGAAGCTAAAGGGTGGGCGTGCGGTGAATGAAAATGATTATTATGTGAAGGGTGCTAAACCAGATGACATTATCAATCCAATAGAATCATCTATCAAGCTTTATTTTGACACTCTGTCCAAGGATGATGCAATAGCAAAAAGGTTTAATATTGATCTCTTATACAGTGATTTCAACCTTGCAGCCAAGCTAATCTCTATACACAGAGCCCAATGGAGGGTAGAACCTGGCAAAGATGACAAATATCATGCCCCAGAAGATTGGTGTGTTATTATTGGAAACAATTTTAGATTTTTTAATGATGATCGAGATGGCTTTAAAAGATGTGAGCTGCCATTTTCTTTTCGAGATGCTGTATTCAGGGATCTGATAAACTCCTTTGAAATCATGACAAATAATGTTTCTGACGCTTTTGGAAGCTCAGACATAAAGTTCAAATTAGATGGTAAATGGTATAAATACTTTGTTATTCCAGATACCCACCCTAGTTCTAAGGGAAACTTGGAGACCGAAGACCCCACTATGCCTGATATGAGAACTAGTGTTCAGCCTGAAATTACTGATGTGCATGTGAGCGTTGGAGTTCAAGAAGCGGGAAGCTCTCATAAAGGTATGATGCTAAAACTGACGCCGATGATGATAGTTTGTTTGGCATTGGGATATGATGAAGGATTTCCAAAAGCTCCTCAAGAAATCAGGTAAAGATAAACGAGATGGTGGATAGCAAAAATCCCTTGGTGCGTTGGTTGAATCGCTCAGCGACTTGCTAAAGTATCAAGAGTGTTACAGAAGTCCAACAGCTATCGCTTGCAATGGGAGTGGATTTATAATTTTTCACCTACCAGGCGGATACCAGGACTTGATAGCAACAGGGAAGAGTGGGATGCTTGCATACGAATACTTAACAAAAGCAAAGATGTACACGTTGGATACTGCTGACGTACCATTGGCCATGGTAATGTCAACGCTGTTGATTGATGATCTTGAAAGTTTTGCGCAGGTGATTAAGAAATCAACTACAAAGGGCCAGCTTGATAGTAAACTGCAAAGGTCATTAGAGTGTTATAAAGCTGATTATAGTCTCACAAATTTGCAAGCCTGGCAAATGACTGGCGGTGCAGGAAGTGAAGAGATCACAAGAGACACCGTGAGATATTTGATCACTCACTATGTATTCCTGAGGTCTTTCCACCTACAAACAGACGAGGAGAGATCAACGTTGAGTGACTTGATAGTGAGAAAGGTCAGATACCTGAATGACAAGAGTAGCATTGGGGCCACCATACAAAGGGATGGGAACCTTGACTATTTTAACAGTATGATCGAAAAGATTCGACACCATTGCAGTGAACTTGCCGCTAAATTTGAAAAAGCGGAAGAAGTTTCAAGATCCACTTCTCAAAATCCACTTGGGATCACTATCCAAAGTGCTACAAAATACACTCTGGTCAAAGCAGAGGGTTATCGAGGAAAGGAACAACATCATTATCTTGAATATACCTTGAGAGTGAAAGATACCACCAAGACTGAAGCAGGTAGAACTCCATATTATGTGTTGATGATGTTTGATCCAGTTCACATGCCGATTTTCCATGAAACTTCTTATTACATCTATTGCCCGCATGACGGAGACGAGTACAGTGGATTATTGACCCGGAATATAATGACTTCCGTCCATAATTGTTTCCTCAGAGAGCTAGGCGCATACCTCAGGATTAAAAGCTATTTTGAAGATGATCCAACCGTTTACGGAGTTTGTTTCCCGGAACTGAGAGATTATGGATATTTGGTAAGGAAATATAACCCAATTGAAGTGCCGAACTCATATGACACCCAAATGTTATATGACTGCTGTGTTGATCCTAAGAACAATGATACTCGCTTGAACATACAGGGACTATTCGTTTGCACTTCTTATGTTCCACCCA
This sequence comes from Taiozyma rabaulensis, assembly GCA_030574855.1. Lineage (NCBI taxonomy): Eukaryota > Fungi > Ascomycota > Saccharomycetes > Phaffomycetales > Wickerhamomycetaceae > Taiozyma > Taiozyma rabaulensis. The sequence goes on from JAJMFP010000175.1 coordinate 218,848, forward strand.
ACCTCAACTTCAAAGACTACACTACAAAGGAGCAGTTGAAAGGTATCAAAAACAAAGTCATGGCTGCTGCCAACGAAACTCTTGAGAAATTACATCATGCCGGTGTCATACATGGCTTTTTTCACTGGAAGGACCCAGCTGTTCAGTATGTCAATAGTACAGAGGAGGTGACCAACGTTTGCATTACAAACTTTCAGCAATCGATGTTGATTGTATGATGATTCCTTGACATTACCAGACCTTGAAGCTTGGGGAACCAGAACCATCGAAGGTCTAAAAGCTCGGGACAGGAGTTGGCTGGAACAGGCTATTGATGAGAAATTTCGCTGGTACGTCAACCAAATTGAAGAAGAAGATTTTTCTGATTAGCACAGGGTTATATAAACAGCTATATAGCAAACAATATTGACAAGCTGATAATGTAGTAAATTGCAGCTACAGCCTTAGGGTATCTCTGTTGTCAATGACTAATTCGTACAATAGACATTGTGCTAATGCAATAGAGTTACAATGATTAAGAGTATCAATGAATGCAAATATAAATTAAGGTATAAACTCAAACAAGGTAGTGAGAAGCGATGTGTGCTGGAAACAGGGTATCATATGGGGTCACAACCCGTTTAGGAACAATATGCAGAAGCTGTGACGAGAATTATCTCGAATATTTCCAATCATCACTGCTTTCACTTTCATTAGCCGACTTCCCGAAATCAAACTGATCATTAGCAGCAATAGTGGTATCATTCAGCGTATCTTCATCTGGGTTCACGATTCTCAAAGTCTTCTCCTGTCTTGCATCTGGTAGGGAGCCGTTGGATAGACGTTTGTGACCTTCTGTCAAATATGGAGGTTGAAAACCGTAGTAGTCATTGTAAGTATCCTGAGGAGAATGATGAGATTTGGTTTCTTCTTCTTCGATGTCCTCTTCAGAACGTCTTGAACGGATGCAAAAAAAGACGATCAATGCGATTAATAATGCTAGTGCTGCAACGGCACCAATGGCAATACCAGCGATAGCACCTTTGGAAATACCTGATGATGAAGACTTGGAATGGGAAGCTGCACTGGATGAGGCACTTGCTGTGGCTTGTGCAGTGGTTGTTATTGTTTGGACTGTGCCAGATGCTGAAACTATGCTAGTGATGATTTGTGTTGTTGGTTTGACGGTGGTTGTAGGGGATGAAGATGATGATGAAGAGGAGGATGTTGTGCTTGGAGAAGTGGATGATGAAGTTGTGGAGAATGATGATGTTGTGGAGGATGATGATGTTGTGGAGGATGATGATGTTGTGGAGGATGATGATGTTGTTGTTGTTGATGGCTTAGAAGAAGTGGTGCTCGAGGCAGTACTGGAAGTGGTGAAGCTAGGGGATGAAGTTGAACTTGTGGAGCTTTGAGTCTTACCAGTAGAGCTGGAGGTGTTGTCAGAGCTGGATTCAGAATTTTCATCACTTGTGTCTTCATCACCGTTGGTGTAGACTGACAAGTAACCATTACCACCACAGACTTCAGATGGATAACCTTGACAAGTGGTTGCACAATTGCTTGAGTCCACAGCCTCGATGTTGGCCGGTAATTTGTCACCGCAATAACATGTTGCACCGTTCAGAGTGGCAGCAACAGCATGGCCTGAACATTGGTCTTCACAGTATGAATTGGTCTGATAAGTGTATTCCCCCTTGGATGAAAGTAAGGATTCCAAGTCGGAGTAGGCATAGCAACCCTTGGAGGAGTAGTCCGCAGCGAGGGCGGCTGGGAGCAGTGCGAGCAGCGCTAGTGCTGGTCTGGAATGCATGTTGTGATGAGAGCAGCTGTGGTCAGTTGGTCACTGGGTGGACTCTGCTTATGTGTTGGCTGCAATTGTTTACAAGCTGGAAAGATAGGATAGGGATGGGCCGGTGGAGATTGGATGAGGAAATAGGCAGTGGTGTGTTGAAGACAGTGGTTCTGGTGGCAATTGGGACAAGGAATGCTTCTGGAAGGTCGTGGGAGAAGAAGAAGAAAGAGACGCAAAATTTGTTTACTCTATAAACAGTCAAATTTCAGATTTCATTTTCCAATCAACGTTTAAAGAGGCAGTCCCGACTGTAAAAAGCTTCAGCCGGAATCGATGCAGTGTTATGCAAGAGAAGACACACAACTGTAGAACGTTTTGCTAAAATTACAAACAAACCTGAGACACAAACAAAGCTTAAAAGAGGCTAATTTGGGCCCAAAGAGTCGTCCGATGAGCCAACTGTAGTCTGATTAGTACTTTGGGCATGGGACTTTCCCAAAGTAGAGGGTAGACGCCATTTGGGAGCACCGTTTCTATTTTTACACATAGGGCCAAGTTGAAGTGTTCTAGCCAAAAAGTCGCATTGTTGCATGAACTGGCTTAAGCGCGGGCTCGCGAAAGAAGAAAAGAAGGAATAGACGATCACCAACGACGTAAAGGGGCAGAACAGAGAGCAAGGAGACAAAAAAGGGTCTTTTCGCCAGGCACGGTGTTGTTAGAGGGACACACTACAGTGCACTTGGTACTGGTTTGCTTTCTATACACTGATATATTCCAAGATTTGCACTAAATTTCTACTGTACGCACTCTTCTGGAGAAGGCTTCCAGTTCATGAAACACCAAAGCCGAAGCCCGAGAGTGAAGATCTTTTCACCACGGAACAAAGCCTTGGGATCGCTCGTATCAGTTATATGACAGCTCACCTGCTGCTTTTGATACATCCCATGTGTTTCATCATGGTGGTGGTTTCGCCTGGTTTTCGTAGCTGGTTATATGTTCGAAATGCCCTGATTCCTGAGATCTCGGCCTACGTCAGCGTGTAAGTTATTTTGGCAGATGTTCGCTGTCGAGTTGCAACTTTTGATTGGACACAAGCATTACCTTTATGGTTAACATGGGACCCTCTTCAGCTCTCGGAAGGAATGAAGTGACTTTGAAATCTGTAAACCCAACTTTATACGTTATCAGTCAACTGATGATCAGCTGTGTCTCAGGCCAACTTTGGAGCCCAATTTAAGACACAGGCATACGAACAGACAGTTCAAAGTAACGAATGCCTCAATGCTCGTCTATTCAAACGAGCCCGAGTACAGGAGCCACTGCTTGTAGTTTATCAAGCAAATAGACTAGAGAGCCCCTCTAGCTCGTGGAAAGAGATAGGTCCCAATGTAATCGTTCCTGGCTCATCGCTTAACTCTAGTCGACATGCACCTAATCAACCAAAACGGGCATAAGATTAAGGTGTCACCAATCTTTTGGACCTTGAAGTTTGAGCCCTGGGCTGTGTGTGCCAAACTTTGATATCATGGTTATGGAGACACTTCTGAGACACTGTTGCCTACAATGTTGGCAGCGACGTGGGGCACAGAGAATGTTGTTCCTTAGTCTTAGCCCCAGCGTATACTAATGCTTCTCCGCGTGGTCTGGAAATGTCAACTTCACGAGGGATGATGAGAATTTGTAGCTGTCACGTACAACGAGGTATAAGTACATGCTCTGGTTAGTGGCCTTGACTACGCTTTGATTGAGCTTAGGCTTCTCGTACATACAAAGGGTCCATAACTTTTCAACCAGAAAGACTTTCAGCCTTCTCACAGGTTTGCTCTCGAATGGAATCCTCCACCTTGGACTTAAAGCTGGAAGAAAATCCATTGTCTTTGAGTCTGTGATCATATTGGAGAGCAGATGGATTAAGTACGTGATTGATCTGAAACCTTTGTGTCAAAAAACTTGCGCAGTCACTAGTGCTTATGTGATAGCTGGGGACACGGCCGAAGACTAAAGACTTCTCAATGTGCGTACGATTTAAGCACGTCCCAGGTCTCTGTTTCGTTTAAGCCGGTGACTCTGAGTGTCTATTCCTGACTCCTCCACATTCTGAGGCCAACTTCCAACAGTCAACTTCCAAGAGTGTCGAGACTTGGGTCAGGATTTGTTAAGCGAAAGGTTCGCCAAACTCGAAAGGTTCAGAAATGGGTCTAGCTGTAAGTTCCCGGCGTAACATGCGTAAGTTAAACGAGAGACTGGAGAGAGCAACGTCTGAACCCAGTGTTTCAACCTTGAAGACCCAAGACTCAGTCCCAGTCTCAGAGTCCAATTCCACACAGCTGGCCAGCCCGACTTTGGCCCGTCCAGTCCAGCGATCGCGCCCATCGCGTCTCTTAGTTTGCACTTTCTCGCGCTGTTTCCCCAGCCAGCAAATTCACCGCGCCAATCTGTGTACAAAAATTCGCATTGTGCTTAGTCACCGCCCACTGCCAAAACGCGAAAAGCTGACATAATCACAGCGAAAGACGCGGTCTGGGCCACAAAACACGTCTTTTTCAGAGCGCGTATCGCGTACAAAACGACTCCTTTCAAGCAAAAAGGAAAAATCTGTTGTGGTTATCTGTTTTGCACTGTGGGTAAAAAATTGTTACACCAAATTTCGACTTGTTCTTCTCCATACCAGACACAACAGATTACAGACATAGACCACAGAGACAGAGACTGAGACAATGGACGTCTACAACGACCCGTTATCCAACATCATCAACGACATCAAACTGTCCGAGATCGAGTTCCGTGAAAACCTGCTGAGACTGCTCGCCTGCTGCAACCCATCGAAGAAGAATGATCCCTTTTGCAAAGTCATCAGAAAGCTGATTGCGACACACAACGAGCTGGACATCGGTAATGCCCCAGATGCTGAGACGGACCTGGCCCACTGGTTCAGTTGGCTGCTGCTGGCCATTCCTGTCTACCATCGCTACATCGAACTGCTGACTTTCAAAGGCTGCATTGACTTGGAGATTAGCTATAGAAAATTCCCTTTGATGAGACTGAACCAGATTAACAGGCTGCTGAGAGCCCTACATGATGAGATTGAGTTCAACCAGGATATCCTTGTCGTGGTGAACAAATTCCAAGAACTGCTAGTCGATGCAAAGGATAAGGTCGAAACTGAGAACCTGTCTTTGGACTTGAATACATTCAAGTTCGACAATGTGATGTCCATTTCCAACAACTTCACAGACGCTTCCTATTTCAACAAGAATGAGATTGTGAGAAGAGATTACTTCAAGTTGAATGTCTTGGGTCATGAATTGTTCACCAATGAGATCTTAGTGGAATTGTTCAAACTGAAAAGTGACCGTATTGCGATTTGCTCCATGGAGAAATATGGTAGAAACATGGTGTTCCCATTGCTAAAGATCAATGAATTCATAATATACCAAAATGATATCAATCTGATTCACTTGAAATCCAAAGACTCTGAAATTGAATTCAAATTTACTTGTCCAGACAGAGAACAGATGAACAAATGGATCCCTATCATCAACGATTTGAACAAACTTGATAACTCCACGTTCCTGAACAGATTCAACCATTTAAACACTTTGAAGAATGGGAAAGTCGGTACAGGTATCTACACCAATGAAATCATCCCATCTTTGGCTCCATCAAGAATCATCAAACCTCATTCACCAAACCGTGACTCTATTAGACTGAAGTCCAAGTTCTCAGATCTAAGCTTGAACTCCAAACTAAGTGATCATAAAGACACGCCACCACAACTGCCTTCTTACTCCAATGATTCCACAGATTCATTACACCTACCACCATCATTATCCACTGAATCATTGAAACCAAAGACTTCTTCCTCGTCATTAAAGACATCTCAGCATTACAACAGCAAGACACCATCCCACCTAAAGAACTGCATTTCTGAAAACGACTTGAGAAAGAGTGCCAACTTAGTCGCAGACCATGATTCATTGGGTAGCGCTGAAACCAAAGCATTGCCAACTTTGGCACCACAACAACAGGAAACAAGCCCTGAACAACCGGTGATTCCATTATATGCTAAAGTCATGAACTCTACCGCATCACTACCTGCTCCAACAAGACCATTACAATCCAAGGACTCTACATCATCATTAAGAAGTGCTAGACCAGCATTACAGACCAAAAACTCCAACATCAGCATGGATAGCGCTAAGCCAAAGAAGACGGTCAAGAAGAGAAAATCCATTTTTGGTCTGTTTGGTAAGAAGAACACATCTCCAAAGTTTGAACTTGTCCCTCCACAGAAAGTGCCTTCTCCTATGCCATCAGTGAACAATGACATCTTGGCCAATTGCATGAGAGTGAAGTCCATGAGTAATTCAGTGATGATCTCTAAATGGAATGATGGTAATAAGTGGGAAACTTTGGGCTCTGAAGACAACTTGCTAGAGTTTTACGTCAATGAACAACATCACATCATGAGATTCCAAAGTGGAATGGAATTGACCATCCCTATCAACAATCCAAAGACCACAATCACCAAATCCAACGCTAGAGACTTACAAATCCGTTGTTTACAGAGCATGACTTCATCCAAGTTGATCATCCTATCGATCCGTTGCAAGGATATCAAGACTTTGAACTCCATTTTGGAAGAATTTGAAGAAACTGATTCCATGACACAATCTCAATCGTCAAGTTCAGGTTTTGTTACACCAGTGAGATCAGGTTACAATACCCCATCAAGAACCAATTCTAAAGCTTCAAGTATCAAGTTGAGCAAGAGTACTTCAAGTGATCTGTTCGATGAACTCCCATCCAATTCCACCTCCATGTCATCGGTGAACTTGAACGATATGTTCCAACCACCAAAGTTATACACTCATAAATCATCATCCACTCTAAACTTGAAGTCTGAAACCTCCACCATCACATCATCCATTTCAGTCCGCGAACTATTACTAAAGAGTGATATCAAGATCAAATTACATAAACTTGATGAAGAACAAGATTGGATTCCAGTGTCACTGGGCCATTTATCCATCTCCTCCAACATCCACAATCCAGAGTATTCCAAATTTGATATTGTTTTACCAAAGACCAAAATCAACACCATGGTTCAAAACTCTACTTGTTCAAGATTGGGTAAATCCGGTTTAAGATTCATCACTATTGGTGATGATGGTGAAGATTTGAACTACCTGTTAGAATTCAGAAACCAAAAAGAATGTGAGGAGATCTATGAATTCCTGCAATGAAAGATCGGTGAAAGACTGATGCTGATGTGCTGTACTACTATGTGTTACTATTATTTACAGTGTATATTACGAACAATTATGAACGATTTAATATTTGATTTTTTAACAAGCTTCATGATTGTACCCTCTATGATCTTTCTTCGAAGGATAGAATGGCGGCAGAGGAGATGTTTCTTCTAATGTCTTGATAATCGACATCATGAGTGTCTTCGACTTCACCCCATTTCTCAGTTTGATAGATGATTTCCAAAGTGGCTAATTCTGCAATGTCATCCAATAGTTTATGTTCGACTTCTTGACCATTCTTGGATCTGACGACAAGGATACCACAGATCAAAGACTTGGCACTCAGTGTGATCTTCTCTAGTGCGACCAAGTCCCAATAGTTCAAAGAATGTAAATATTGTCTAGCTTTTTCTCTGGTCTCGTCGGTTTGCATGTTCCCTCTTAGACCATCTCTGTCAGAATCCAGGTATGTCAATTCCACACCTAGGAAGTCTTCGATCTCTTTCTTCACAGGCAAGTATCTCTCATCTTGAGCTTTTCTTAATGCACCTTGATATTCAGCAGCTGGGGAAAACACCAATAGAGTATCGGTATCCAAGTAACGCAGTAATTGTTCGATGATATCGGATTTGGAACCGACCTTGGTCAATTGTTCTTCGTTCTTGTTCTCGTTTGAAGTCTCCAGGTCGATGACACGCGAAGTTAAAGAGGTCAATGGTAGTGCATGTGTCTTGACCTGTGAATTAGTCAGTGAGGCCCATTCATGAAGGATCAAGTGTGACAGCAATTTACGTGATTTTGGAATGGCCAGCTCGTTGCCCAGAGGGGTACGGATCGGTTTGTTATCCAGGGTGACCTTGTAGTGTGAATCAGTCTCTGCTAGACCGACTTGGTCCCAGAACTTGGTCATGTTCTTTGCAAGCTTGTTGGTCTCGGACAATGTGTTGTGTTCGATGGTGGTGTCGAAGCCCAGTGGGGCAGAAGTCGGTTTGGCATAGAAGCGACGGGCCAACAGTGGAAGTCTTGGGAAGAGGGTTCTAGGAAGCATTGTGACTGTGGAGTAAGTATGTGATTTATGGTTCAGTTCTACCAATTTTTGATTTTTCACTTCTTGATCAAAATGAAAATCAGAAATCATCATCAATCATCTTCTGATAAGTTACCAGACACGGTTACATTTACAGAAGAAAACACGCGCAAGATGTCAGTCAACCAAGAAGCCCTGCAAAACGTGAGTACATTATCCCCAAAACACGTTTAATTTGTTGCCAATTACTAACTACGTATTCCTAGATCCTGATCGAAATGGACACACAGTTGAAGAAGAACAGACAAGACCTTGAACTAGTGACAATGCAAATACAAAGAAAGAACCAAAGTGCCATGATCGCCGACCTTTCGCTGAGAGAATTGCAGGAGAACGGGTCCAACAGGGATCTTGTGTGGGAAGGTGTCGGCAAGATGTTCTTGAGCTCCAATATCAAAGACTATGAAGAAAGACTCGAAGCTGACAAGAAGGAGATCAAAGACCAATTGAAAAACATGGAGATCAAGAGAAACTATCTACAAACCTCCGTGGAGAACACTGCAAAGAGTATGCAACGTATCCTAACGGGTAAATCCTCAGATTGAGCAAATGAATATATGTATTAGCGTTATGAACGAATAGAGATTACACAGCACTGTAATCGCCTCTGTTTCTCGACCCACCAAAGATCTTATCAGCAACTTCACCTAGAAATCCAGGCAGACCTTTCAATAGAGTAGTGATTGTCTCTATGAAGTCATGGGCAGCGTCTTGTAAATCAGCTGGGGATCTAGAAGCAGTGATCCAGGCACCGGCAATGATATAGCCACCGAACAATAGCACAAAGACAATAAACAACCAGGTAAACCAGCCCCAGGAGTCATCTTTCTTCTTATCCTTGTCCTTGTCGCTGTCTGGGTCCGACACTGGAGGAGCATCCTTATCAGACTTCAAACATGCGCCTGGAGTGACAATGTTGATTTGTAGCTTATTATCAATGAACTTTGTGTCAATGGATTCATCTTTCCCGCATTCGAGGTTCACATATGATTCAACTGTGTTCTTACCCCAGACAGAGTCGAACAGTTTGATGTTGATGTTGGTTTTGTTAGCCTCTTGGATATCATAGCCCAAGTTCTGATCAAAATAGATAACTTCTGTGACAATTGAGTCCTTTTCTGGCAGTTTCACCTCCTGCACACCACAGATCTGTGCGGTCTTAGGACAGCCTTCTATTTGCACTTCGTCTTCGCCACACAGGTTCAAGTACCATGTGAAATTGGTTGTGGAAGGTGGAGTATCGGTGATGATGGACTGTGTCTTTAGTTGCTTGAACGCCTCTTGCAATTTGTAATCATTCAGTTTGTCCTTGTCACAGTGCAGGGCAGCAGCCACTGTGGCCGTGAGTAGCAGCGAGCACCACTGGAAAAGCATTCTTGGTGGCGTTTTCTATGTGTTTATCGGCTAACTCTGTGTATGAAGGATGTCATATTTCTACAGAATGGCAATTTTACGAAATGAGAGGAGATTGCAGCCCTAGCCATTTCAGTCATGTGATCCGGTCACCTGACGTTTGGCTAAAGCCCTAATGAAAATCGCACAATTTCCAAACACCCGGACACCAACTCTTTTTGTGCCAACCACGCACAGAAGCCATTTTCGCGAAATTTCACGAAATTCGCGGCAAACTGCCCTGGAGGAAAAACTCCGGAAACACCCCGATTAGGAAAGTGGCCCTTTCCGGCACCATACATTCTGAAAAATTCACCACTGAAAAAAACCGGAAAACAAAAAATTGCAAACTTTCTCTAAAGTGTATTAAGTGCTAATCAAACACACAACAAATTCAAAGATGGTTCGTTACGGTGCTACTTCAACCAACCCAGCTAAGTCTGCCTCAGCTCGTGGTTCATACTTACGTGTCTCCTTCAAAAACACCAGAGAAACTGCTCAAGCCATCAACGGTTGGAACTTAGAAAAAGCTCAAAAGTACTTAGCCCAAGTTGCCAAACACGAAAGAGCCATTCCATTCAGAAGATACAACTCTTCCATTGGTAGAACCGCCCAAGGTAAAGAATTCGGTGTCACCAAGGCCAGATGGCCAGCTAAATCAGTCAAATTCGTCCAAGACTTATTGACTAACGCTGCCTCCAACGCTGATGCCAAAGGTTTAGATTTGACCAAATTATACATCTCACACATCCAAGTCAACCACGCTCCAAAACAAAGAAGAAGAACTTTCAGAGCCCACGGTAGAATCAATGCTTACCAATCTACCCCATCCCACATTGAATTAGTTGTCACTGAAAAGGAAGACACCGTTGCCAAAGCTCCAGTTGATGCCGTTGCTAAACTATCTTCAAGACAAAGAGGTAGATTAGCTACCCAAAAGAGAATCACTGCTTAAATTTAATCTTTAAATTGGTGTGTATAATTTTAGGGGTGTGTTTTAATGAAAAGACATAAAATATCAAGTTCATGGTTTGTAGGAAAGGAAATGATATACTGAGAAAGGAAGATTGAGAACAAGAAATACAAAGAAGAATACCCACTGTACTACAGATACAAAGTGATTTCATTTGTAAGATTCATTTATTAAAACTATGGTATCGTGTTGCTGGCCTTATCGATCGTTTGTCCAATATGACCACCGACATCTGGGGTCAAACTGCCATGCAAGCTCATCACATAAATGCTCATAGCCATCACCAAACAATGTAACCCAACACAATAGCCCAAGAATAGCATTCTGCTTGTCTTGTTGGCTAAGATGGCTTTGGCAAACCCAAGGAAGACTCTTTCTAGTGCTGAAAGCTTACTAGCGACTCTTTCTTGTTCTCTTTGTCTGAATTTGGCTAATGGATGTAAACTTTCTTCATAGTTGGATTCATAAGAAGTTTGTTTCTCAGCATCAAATCTCTTGACAGCACCTTTTTGAAATGATGATATGTATCTTGTCTTCTCGAATAGATCGGTATTTTGCTTTTTCAACTTGTTGATCTCAGAACGTAATTCCGTTACTATGTTGTTCTGTCTCTTTAACTGTGATTCTAATTCAACATTTCTCGAACGGAATCTGTCTCTCTGGGATGTAATGATTGGCAAGACCGAACTATTGACACCTGGATGGTCTTCTTGGATGTCTTGTAATTGACCACCGGCAATTGAGGAGGCTGGTGATAGTCTCTTAGTCTTTGAAGTGAACTTGGAAACACCAGACATCATACTCATAGTATCAAAGTTACCATGACCACCGTTGTTCTGTAGCGCACTTAGATCAGTTTCTAATTGGTTGTTCAACTTCTTTAGGGATTCTATCTCTTGTGTGGAAGTGGTTAGTTGATTAGATAGTGTGACTATTTTGGTATTTAGCTCTTCGTGTTTGGCTCTATATTCGGCAACCTCTGAAGTTAACTTCTTGTTTCTGGTGACCAAGATCTCGTCTAGTTGATTAGAACTTGATTTCACTGGGTCTTGTTCGTCATCTTCATCTTCATCCTCGTTATCAAACCCACCGAATGACACTGAACGTAAAGTAGCCAATTCTTGTTTGATATCTTCATAATCTTTGTAACTGGCCAATTTGGACTTCAATTTGGTGTTTTCATCACTAAAAAACTTCAAGTCTCTCTTCAAGTTGTTCAATGTGGATTGGTTAGTTTTCTTCAATGAATCGAATTGGTGCTTGACATTATCTAATTGAGCCACCAACGTGACATTCTCACTCTCTAGTTCGTCCAGTTTCAACTCTTGAGCAAATTTGGCCTCCTGGGCAGCAACATCTGATTTGGCAACTTTCAATTCCTTGACCAGTTCTTGGTTCTTGTTGAACAATTGTGAGATCTTGGAGTCTTTGGTTTCAACCTCTTTCTGTAATGATTCCAATTCTTTACGTGAGACAACGCCATCATCAATGGTGACTTTCTCTGGCTGATCCTCGTCTTCATCTGGGTCTTCACCTAGTGCAATTCTTTGATTCTTCAATTTGAGCTTATCAATCTTTTGTTGTGTTTCCAATTCGTTGTTCTGTCTTTCCAAATCTTTCAATTTCTTCTCTAGATCTTCTTCTTTCTCTTTCCAGTGAGTCTCTTTCTCTTCAAAAGCAGCCTTTAGTTCTTCTTCCTTCAATTTCAATCTGTTGGTCAAAGTCTCAGCAGACTTTTGTTCTAGTCTCAATAGCTTAGCCTTTAATTGATCATAATCAGCATATTTCAACAGTTCGTTGTTCAGCTCAGCATTCTTGGTTTTCAATTCACCAACTTCCTGTGAGGCAATGACACTGTCAATACTGACCTCCAGCAGCGGTTTAGGGTCCGGCAGTTCACTGATTGATCTGTAGACATGGTAGAAGGCGCTCTCGGATAGTTTGGCCCTGTTAGTCAACGTGTCAATCTCGCCCTGGTACTGTTTCAGCAGCACCTTGAACTCAGTCAGCTTGTCCTCATCGTCCAGCTTCTTGAAACTCTTCGTGTTGGCAGCCAATTGCTTTCTGCTCTCCAAGGTCTGTGTTTGCACCTGTTGTATCTCATTACTCTTATTGTCCAGCTCCGTCTGCAATTCCGGCAAGTTCACCGCCGTCCACGAGTTCAGCGCCTTCTCGAAGGTGCTCTCTCCCTGGGTGGCACTCATTGTGGTCCTAGCGCTGTGTTAAAGAGGAGAATTGTGAGTTTGTGGCGAGTTTATAAAGGGTTTCCCCGTGAAATTAACGCTGCTGGCTCTAATTTCCAGAAATTCGTGTTATTGTTATGAGCCCGGTAGGGGCCACAGCAGAATAAAGTGTCCATGTCTGGAACATTGGCAGGTTTGTGCAGGTGCTGGTAACTACAGAAAGCTGGTGCTGTTGGGCGAAGACGCATATCTCGTATATCTGTAGCCTGATTTAGTGTTTATTTTTCTGGTGCTGGTGGGTGGTAGTCCATCTTGGCCTTCAATACAGCTTCCAAGAAGCGGACCTCACGTCTGGCTTTTTTGTTAAATTGATCCAATTGGGAAGGTTCATCACCTCTAACAATGCACTCACCATAATCGATTATCTTAACTGTAGGTTCGCCATTCTCTGTAACGATTAACACGTTATCCCATTTGATATCATTGCAAAATCCCAGCTTGTTCATGGAGTGACTTCAATTTGGCAATGCCTTCGTTGAAGACTTTCTTCTTTCCATCATCATTAAGGTCTTTCAAGACATTGTATGGGATATCTTCTAGTTTTTCAAGTAGTAAGTAAAGCCCACTTTCTCTTAGTATCTTCTCCTTGCTCTGATAATGATCATCACGGTCATCTTGGTTTGATGTTTCAAGTCTTGATTGAAGGTATCCAAACCCGAACAACTTTGGTGAGATATGATCCAACTGTGCAACCTTGAGTTTGTTATAGGCAAAGATCTCTTTAATAAACATATTCACAAACAACAAGACCATATTCTGGAAAAAATTACCTTGGGTTTCACTTGCATCTCTGTCTTTGTTTGGGATCAAATATCTGGTCATTACTGGGTCATAAATCTTCAACACAAAGTGGTTACCTTTGCTCATCTTGTCATTGTCCAGGTCCTCCATCAGCTCAACAGAAGCAACCATCCCAAAAGATTGGAACCAAGTCCCTTCTTTCAGTACACCGTTGATCTTGAATAGTTTTGAGTCTAATAATTGAGGGATCAAATCATCTGACTTCTCATCCTTGAGACCAGCAGTCATTTAAACACCTTTAGATCTCATTTCTTTCACAAAACCCTTTAAATCTTTGAAAGCATCTTGAACAGACGTCGATTCTGACTGAGAAAGACCAACTAAACTGGAAATTGCTTCACAAGAGAGCTTCAGTTCTGTTAACTCCATGATAGATGTGTACAACTTCTCTGATACGGTGTAGCGTTTAGCATCACGGGCAGGTTTAGACGAACCTTCTGGTAATCCCGTAGTCCAGATGAAGTTTTGTGAGTTCAAGTTCTTGGACAGCAGTTCACAATTGAGCACCTTTCTCTTGAACTTCTCCTGAGTTGAAATCAATTTCAAGAAATTGGCAATGTTTTCGTACGTTAATGTTAATAGAAACAACTGTACTGGAAGATCTTTGGATTTGAAGTACTTGATACTCTTGAAAGTTCTCAAAGGTGTGATGTGGCCTGTTGTAACTGAAGAACAACTCGTTGTAATCAAACTCAATCATGACAAATTCTGTAAAATTTGACACAATACCAACAGGTGTCATAGACAGCAAGCAGTATGACTTCACTTGATCTATGACAGCAACAACTTCTTTGTTATCTTCCTCTAGCTTCTCAATGGATTTTGGATCGTCACTGGTAGTGCTATTGATCGAGCTTAAATACCGGTCAAAAGTCTCGATTAGAGGGCCGCCGCCAAATTTCTTGAATTCAATGGTCACAGGCTTAAATATGACCTCTCTTGTATAGCCATCAACCTCTATTTCAAGAACAGTGGATAGTTCAACGTCTGGCTTGAGAGGCGTGTAAGTGTAGCTTTCAAACGTCAAGGATTTTTTGTCTTCTAACTCGATGGGTTCTTCAAGGGTTTTTGTTGCATTAGACTCGAGATTTCATTCGATATCGCCAACACTCTTGAGCAAATGATCCAGTCTCTCGTATTTCACCTCTTTCAATTATTTCATCAAATAGGGAGTGATACCTTGGAGGCATTGGGCAATATGAGAAAACTTGAAAGAATCACAGAATTTGCTTGAGATAACATTCTCTTTGAAGTTCAAACTGTAGGGGTCAAGTTGGAACATTGGAAAACACTTGTAACCATCAAACAAGGCTGCTCTCTGTGGATTCATAAGGCAATAGAGTACCTTCCATGCAGGATGGGAATTATCAAATTCTTCAAGCTGGCATTCTGGATTGATTATTGAAGCTGGATCTTGCTCATTTGAGCGTGAAAGATCAGATTCAGAAGTCTCTAATGCACCCTTAACTCTGTTTCCTGTGGCTGAAGGCTCATCAGCTGTATTGTCTCTTGTGTATGGATCAGAAACGAGTTTGTTGACAAAGTTTTGTAGTTCCACAATAGATAATACCAAATCCTTGAAAAACTGCATATACGTCTGACCAGCAGCTTTACTAAGAGTACATCCAGCATCTTTGATCAAGCGTTTGATTTCTGGGGCACCAATTTCGCCATCAATCTCCAACATTGTTTTTTTCTGGACAAAGGTTCCGTACAACGTAGGCTTCAACAAAGCGCTTACGGATACCATGGAACAAAGTTCTTGTAGCTCAGAAGCAGCATTTGGGTAATCTCTCTCAATTAGTACGCGCATGGCCTCGAATTCTTCAATGTGATGCTTCACATTCTTCAACCAAACCTCAAAAGGTCCTGACCAACCTAGTTTGAAGAACTTTCTAACTTCATCAGCCATGACCAGAATGGTGTGGTTATTCGGATGTTTTGACCACTGGTTATGCAGCCACCTGACCTTCTGCTCGATCGTGAGATCAACCTTCTGCTTTTTCTTTCTTGGTGGCATGATTTGGCGTTGAAGTGTTTCCTATGAAATGAAGAGTTGATGAGCTTTATTTTCGTTTGTGTCAAAATGACCAAAATTCGCGAGGGCTCATAACACACCAGCTTGCAAAAGTTGATACACGCTTTCAAAAGTTCTATTTCTACAGCATTTCTCTATTCAAACATATAATACAATTCGTATACATAACAGTCGCACCCAAGTGGCTTTCTAACCAGACCAGTAACGATAAGTTTGAGGAGTTTCTATGGATATTGGTTTCAAATCATCGTCATTCTCAGCCTCTTCTTTCTTTTGATCAGCTTCAGATTCCTCTTTTGTATTGTTACCCAAATCAAACGATGAGATCTCGGATCTTGGTGGTTTGGCCAATAGTTCCTTAACGTCACTCACAATGCTCTTGATCTGCTCTGGGGTCTTACCTTCAATGTGTTGTAATTTACCCAGCACAGAGTTGGTCAATTTGGCAAAGGAAAGTCTGTCAACGAATAGGTCTTCTTGTTGTTTCTGTATTATCTTCTTTTGTAAATCTAGTTCCTTCTCCACTGTTTCCAGTTTCTTCAGTTTTAGATCAACTTTGTTCAACTGTGTGTTGACAATGACACTTGTAAGTTTGTTCATCTCGATTTCTTCAGCAGTCTTGAAAACATGAGATCTAGCACCGACAGTACTCAGAGCAATTTTACCAGCTTCTTCCAAAGTCGTACCATCTTCATCCTTCTTGGCTTCATTCTCCTTTTCAAGTTGCTTTTCAATGTCTTTTTCATCAATGACCTTGATAGCGGCTTCGGTGGCAGCTCTCACCACGTCTGGATCAACCAATGACACTAGGTAAGCCACAGTGGATAACACTGGGTTATCAGCCTTGGAAAATGGGAAGTATGGAGCATATTTCAATGGCCCCAAGTTCTCTTTGTCATTGTCTAAGAATTTGTCTTCAATTGGTAGTTTCAAGAATCTCAAGATACACTGTTCAACAGTATGAGAGCCCACATATTCGGAAATCTTTGTCCAATCACCTTTGAATTTGTTCAAGCCTTCCAACAGTTTCTTCAAATCGTCTTTGGACCAACCATCATTAACGCTGTTGTAAATCTTTGGTTTCTTACCATTGATCTCCAGCTTAGCATCACCATGTTGGCTCGAAGAATCACCATTACCATTCACTTCAGAAAGTGTTCTCTTCAGACCTAGGCTCTCTTTCAACTTATCCAATTTATGATTCTCCACTGGAGGTTTGTATGACTCAAATGGGAATAGCCCTCTTGGAGCATCATAACTAACGTTGTAATCACCAGTGTATGGAGGTTCCACAGGTTTAGGCTTGACTTCGGCATCAACTTGATAATTGATCAACCCCCATCTTGATAGGAATCTATGCAGTCTTAAGATAGTACCGACGTCACCAACCAAAGATCTTCTAGCAGCTGTGACTGTTAAGTAGTCATTTGGGTTCAGTCTGTATGCATTAATTAGGAAGTTTCTGTATTTGACGTAGATGGCTGGTGTCTTTGAAGGGTTGTTGTTCGTGAAGAATTCAGGTAATGACTCCTTTTCGATTGGATGTATCTTTTTGAAATCAAACCAAGCGGAGTATGATGGGATGACAATGTTATGTGTTTGTGGGATATATGGTTCATCGTCTCTTTCAGCGGATTCTGGTTCAGCTTCAGCTTCTTGCTCTGGTTCTTGTTCTGGTTCTTGTTCTGGTTCTTGTTCTTGTTCTTGTGTTTGTGTTTGTGTTTGTGTTTGTGTTTGTTCCGGTTGGACTTCAGGTTGAGCAGCCAACACGTCCTCGACTTTTGGAGCTTCAAGGGGTTCAGGTTTAGGTTCTTCATCTTTGATCTTTGGAGTAACAGATGGTTTCTTAGCTGGCTTCTCGTCATCTTCTTCTTCGTCATCCTCTACTTCTTCACCATCGTCTTTATCGTCATCTTCCTCCTCTTCTTCTTCCTCTTCATCATCATCGTCCTCATCGTCTTGACTCTCACCTTCATACTCGCTGTTGTTTGCATCAGGAATGGAGATATCGCCTTCGAAATCTTCTGGTGCCTTTTCAGCTATCTCTGTCGATTGAAATGGTTGTGGTTGTGGAGTAGGTTTGGCAGTGGACACGTCTGAATCATTATCAGCATCTTTTGGTTCCTGTGGGATCTCAGAAGGCTGTGTCGTCTGAGGATCTTGTATTAGCGATTGAGGTTGTAGTGGTGGTTGAGGTTGTTCTTGTTGTTCTTGTTGTTGTTGCTGTTGCTGTTGTTGTTGTTGTTGTTGTTCTTCTTCTTGGACTGGTTTCTCAGGTTCAGCATTCTGTTGCTGAGGGGGAGGAATGTCGAAAGGTGCGCTTCCACTGTCCAGCACTGGATCTTGCGGTGGGATGGATGGGTCTTGGTTGTCCAGAGACATGTTGTCGTGGTGTCAATTAGTGCAATGAGTCTTCAAGTATAATGGGCCTTTAGTATTTCACGGGGGAACAGACAATAGGCAGCAGCTTGTTCGAAATCGACACAAACTGGGCAAGGGAAAAGCAGGTGAGCTCGCAGCACTGAGTGTCTGGCTAATTGGTTGTGATTAGATGTGGTAATCGGGGCAAATGTTCTATCAAAGACACAAAGAAGCACGCGTTTCTGCCATTTCAAACAGGTTTTCGAGCTTTGGTTGTTTTCTTTGATTTTTGAGAAAGTTGTCCAGGAACCGTTGACTTCCCGATTGGGTAATGAAAATGGCAGGTGAGGTTCGAGAAATGGCATCCACTGGGGGAGAAGAATCAGGAGATAAGAAGTAGACTTATCAACGAGAATTGGTGAAGACGATGAACTTGGCTGAAAAAGACCAGTCTTCAGCACACTCTGAAACCACCCATTTGCCACCCTCGTATAGCCAACGCCCCCTGGATCAGCTGCTTTTTCCTGCACTAAAAATTTTGTGTCAAGTTTCCCATCACAGCTCGAAAAAAAGCTGAAGCAGTTGTGAAACAGAAGGCGTGTATAAAAACAACGCGACTTTTGCCACTTCCCCGTCGTTTACCACTGATGATATAGCACTGACCAATGATGAAACCACTCAGAAGGCTCCATTTCATACGGTTCGTGTCCACACAGGGCTCTCAGATACCCAAAACGAAAGCACAGATCCCATTATCAAGCAATACGTCTGGCTTGATACAGGATCATGAAATCCCTGATTTCTCCCTGACCACGGAGGAGGTCGATGCTATTAACAACAGTCCCTTCATGAAGAGCATCAAGCTCCCGGAGATACCCAGAGACATCCCTGAAAAGATCAAGATCACTTCCAAGTCCATCCCTTTCGAGAATGACTTCTTATCGTTCAAGAGACCGGCTAATGTTCCGCCTCCTTTCCAGTTCCTACAACAGACACAGGAAGACACACCAAGCAGACTCTCGGTGCGGACGTTCCCAAGACTATCGGTGACACAGCTGCTGACTCAAAGTTGGTGTGAACTTCGTGATTTCTATGAGGTCTATTCCAAACAGAAGAGAGAAGAGACGGCGGCGATGGCTAGAGGTCATGAGATCCATTTAGGTTTGGAAAATGCTACACATCCACCAGTGAGTGACGAGCGATATAGAGAGGCCATCCCAGCTTCTGATAGAAACGCGAATGATGAGTTGGTCTACGATGAGATCAAGAGAATGTACAAGTTGTACTGTTTGCTGCTGATGGGGAGATGTCGTGAAGTTTACGTCCATGGGTTTGTCAATGAAGACACGGGTATCATATTAACACCTGGCGAGCCCTTAAAAGAGTCAGATCTGCCAATCACTGGTATCATTGATTATCTTCTGCTTAGATCTAAGGACCCTGCACATCCATTGCAAGAAGAAGCCAATCATTACAGGCGTGATATTGGTGCATTGATCAACCATGTTCCAGAGATCATCGAAAAGCATAAGGAGAGTTACAAGCTCACGGTATGTGATGTCAAGACAAGATCATGGAAAAGTATCCCACAACAAAGTTCAGTTATTGAGGCTTCAAAATTACAAGTGATGCTATACGAGAGAATGCTGCAGAATTTTAATGGAGGAAGTTCATACGAAAGCATATTGGCATATTATGAGAGAAAAGGGGTGAACGTTGATGCACCTTTGACCCCGGAGTACACTGCCATTTGGTCCCTGTTGCATCCATACCTCTTTCAAGATTTCGTTCGTGTTTCCAATGGTGAAAAGATTGGGTTTGAACCTTATGATAATTATGACTATTCGGAACATGACGAATACGACTTGACTTATTTATTAGAGACAATCACTGATGACAACATGATTGAAAGGTTAACACCATTGTTGAAACCATGGAGCAAACCATTAACACTTCGTTACTTCATTGCACAATCATCAAGATTAATGACCAGTGTCTCCCAATTGTTAGACGGGGATTTACGTATCCAGTACTATCACAAGAGGGATATGTTTCAAGAGATCAAGTTCAAGTACGATGAATCACTAACTGACAAAGTCGCAAAACATGCCATGGACTTCTGGTTTGGTCATAAGGATCCAGAACCGATTCCTCCAACGTTCCAAAGCATCAATGAGAAATGCCAGTATTGTGATTTCAGATTCCATTGTTCTTGGAAGAACCAAGCCATCAACACGCATACAAAAGTGTAAATAACAACATTGGATCGTCTAATGAATGTGTATATATACAAAGAAAGGAAAACAAACACTCTATTTAATCAAATAATACTTGGCCATTTCGTACGCCGTCCAACAAATGGCAGTTGATGGCACGTTCGAAACGATTCTAGGTCTCGTACCTTTCCAGAACCCGTTCCAACCTTCCTTGCTATAAATAGCCCTCGAGGCACCTAATAACGAATTGATCTGTCTCACCTGTGGATCAGAACTCAGACCTTTGGTCTGTAGGAAAGTCTTGACACAGTCCAATGGGGTAGTAAGAGCAGCGGCGACACCACCGGCAATACCACCCGCTAGACAATGTTTCAGAGGGTCATGGGTCCCCGATGGGTTTAGGATCTTTGTGGAGCTTTCATAAACGACAAAGTTTAGTGCTGTGAATGGGATCGTCATGGCAATGGTGGTTGGATAACTGTAGTATAACGATTTGAAACCTTCATTCTTGATCAGGGAGCTGGTAGTCTTGACAAAATTGCCCTTGTTTGAACCCACGGCATCGATCTGCATACGTTGTTTGATCACATCGAATGGATTCATCAATGCCTCAGAGGTGATGGTGGCTGCACTGCCCGCGATAGCGACCCTCAGAGGTTGATGGCCCTCGTCGTCACCCACAAGTTGTTTCTTCACGTATTCATAGGTCCCAAAGTACACGGCATGGGCAGGACCTGCACCCAGTATCACTGAACTCGTCCCTCTCCATAATGAGAACCAACCTTCGGTGGATGAGATCTTGTAGATATTGGAGAAGATCCCACGCTGGACCAAGGACCCACCGGACAGGGCCTGCATTCTGGTCTTCAGGGCGTCCACGGGGTACATCACCGTGTGCTCCAGGATCCCGGCAAAGGCCCCGGCGATGCATTGGGCAGTCAGGGTGGCGCCCTCAGGCAGGGCCTCGTAGTCGATTTCGTCTGGGGTACTGGAGTACTCATGGTGGGGGATTGGCGGGTGGCTGGCGTGTTTCGCCTGTGGTTTTTGCGTGGTTTCAGCGGACATCGGTGGCGTGTGTGTCTGTTGGTGAAGGGTGTGTGTGGTTTTGGAAGGTTTATATGCCTCTGATGAGCTTCTTTTCAGACTCTTTGGCAATTCTGGGTGTCAAGTTTCAAGTCTTTTTTGACAAAATAATTTTTCGAGAAATCTTATCAAAGTCTGAGATTTGAGGTTAAACGCGTTTATAAGCGGGAAGCTGCATACAATTCGGATCTTTGTTCTACACTTAGCAAAAGGTCATAATTCATTAGTATTAACACTCAATATGCTAGTCCAGCATGTTCTTGATCGTGTAGGTCGTCAGAAATGGCAGACTCACCGCCAGGATCGTGTACTGGAAGATGTACACCATGGACAGGTACTTCATCTGGATGTCCTTCCCATTGCTAAAGGCAGCACACAAGTAGATCAGACTAGTGGCACAGGGCAGCCCGAAACTGACACAGCACACAAACATCAGGATCGTGTCGTCCGCTAACCAATGGATCCGTTTCTTCAAGCCATGCATGAACAGGATCCCGATGATTGGCAAGATACAAAGTCTTAACAAGGCCAGACAGAACGGTGGCAGCCAGATACGGCCACCTTCGGTGCGGTCATCGGTTTCTCTGATCGATAGTCTTGATAAGGTGGCTCCTAGGATCAGGATACCAAAGGGAACACAAGGCTGGGCCAAATAGTTGGTGAAGTCCATGATCCAACTCAATGGTGGGTTCCCGTCTGGAGCATTAGGGAATGAGTACTGTGGTGTGACAACGAATAGGGTTTGGATCCATGGGATCATGGCGATGCCCAAAGCGACAATCATAGTCACAGATAGCGGTCTTTTGCAATTCTCAATGAAGAACTTGACGGCGGTCAAAGGTGAGAATTTCTTGATCAGACTCTGCTTAATGATCTTCTTGTAGTTCAGCTCAGAAGGTTTGTAATCCTCAGCAAGGCTTTGTAAATCTTGTGGTTGGTTCTTTCTCCTTAGTTCCATGTTTGAAACATTCGAATGCACTCTTTGTAACTCGATCTCTTTGTCACCTTCATCGATGTCCTTATAATCCAACTCGATCAACATTATAGCACCACAGTTGAACTGAATGACAAAATAGACAGATAGGAAAATGATGATATAACTCTGGCCCTTTTCGATCTGCTCATAGCTGAAGATGGACCCCAGTGCGGTCAAGTAGGCAATAGGCAGCTCAGCGACATTGGGAAACAGCCCGACGCTGACACAACCACCAAACCACCTTTTGGGCACCTTGGTGGTGAAGTAGACGATAAGGCCAAAGATGGCCCCGACGCTGTAGACGACGACGGAGACGAGGCAGATGACGCCGATCTGCTTGATGTCGGCGTTGGTGATGTTCAGCACGATCTTGTTGAACATCAGGCAGGGCAGCAGCAGCTTCACCACCAGGTTGGACACTTTCTTGCACGTCTCCACTGTCAGGACGTTTCTTCTGCCCAGGAAAAAGCCCACGCCGATGATGCAGTAGATCTTGAAGATGGGCTTGACCGCGGTGTACACAACCTGGCCGATGTCGGTGTCGCTGACGGGCATTGCTGGTGTTTCTGGGAGCTGTAGTGGTGATACGTAGTTAAGACAGAGAAGTTGTGAAGGGCTCTCGAGATGACCTTTGGAAATTTCCGCGAGAAAGATGCATCGGGGAACTCTTCACTTTATCCGATAAATAAATATCACAGAGTCGTTAGGTACTATAAAGACCAGAAGCCTGCTGAATTCCACAGAAGGACACACTCACTAACTTTCAACGATGACGCTCCCCCTGGGCAACATCGTCTACTCGGCGTTCAAGCCGTTCATCAAGATCTACCTGCTCATTGGCTGTGGTTATGCCCTGGGAAAGAGAAACACACTGACGGTGGACGCCACGAGAAACGTCTCCGACATCATCGTCTCCGTGCTGCTGCCCTGCCTGATCTTCGACAAGATCGTGCGCAACCTGGAGAACGGCGACATCAAGCAAATCGGCATCATCGGGCTCGTGTCGGTGTTCCTGATCACTTATGGTGGGATTGGTGCCTACATCTGCTATTTGATAGGGAGACCAAGCTATTGGCGTGGAGGCTGCCTCGCTGTCGGGTTGTTACCTAATATCTCAGACTTGCCTATTGCCTATTTGCAGACTTTTGCCACCGGTGCTATCTTCACAGAGGCTGAAGGTGAAAAGGGCGTCAGTTACATCTGTATGTTCACTGCATTCCAGATCTTGTATCAGTTCAACTTTGGGCTTAATAAGTTCATTGGTTGGGACTTTTCACAACAGATAGCTGCTGCTAATGATGAGGAGAAGA
The DNA here is from genome assembly GCA_030574855.1 of Taiozyma rabaulensis. Taxonomy (NCBI): domain Eukaryota; kingdom Fungi; phylum Ascomycota; class Saccharomycetes; order Phaffomycetales; family Wickerhamomycetaceae; genus Taiozyma; species Taiozyma rabaulensis. Next base: position 242,357 of record JAJMFP010000175.1, read on the forward strand.
ACAAACCATCGGTGGTGTCGAAGGATGAAGACCAAAATGAGGAACAAGAAGTCGAGATTGAAGAAGAGGAAGAGGATGAAGTTGATGAAGAATTGAATGCTGTGCCATTGACGAGATTATCAACGAACTCTACTGCTTCTACTTCACAATCATACGGAAGATCAAGTGCATCGATAAGGAGAACCATGTCACACGTCTCATCAATGCACGATATCATTAGAGAATACTCCCAGGCTGATACAATCATGAGAGAAACTTCCAGAGTGAGACCTGGTGAATTCACTGAGTTAAAAGTCGTTCAAATCCCAAAGAAACAATCCAAATTGAAGACCTTCGCATTATTCATGATTGACAATTTCAAGAAACCACTTTCTATTTCATTGGTTTTGGGGATTGGTATCGCCATGATTCCATGGATACGTGCCCTGTTTATCAAGAACCATCAAGTCACTTTGAAACCTGCCCCTGATCAACTGCCTGCCTTGTCATTTGTGATGGATATCACTAGCTATTTAGGTAACGCATGTGTCCCCTTAGGTCTGCTGATCATTGGTGCTACGTTATCCAGATTGAAGATTGGTGAAATGCCTAAAGGTTGGTGGATAACACCGTTGTGTTTGACAATAATGAGACTAATCATAGGTCCAATCATCGGAGCCTGTATCATCCTGGGTTTGAAGAAGGCCAATTGGTTCCACAACGACCCTGTGTTGCAGTTCGTGTGTTCGTTAGTGTGGGGGCTGCCTAATGCCACCAGTATCATCTACATCACAGCCTTCTACACCCCATTGGACAACGACGGCCAGTACCATCAGATGGACTATCTCAGTTTGATGTACATCTTCCAGTACCCGATCCTGGCCATCAGCCTGCCCTTCCTCACGACGTTTACGATGAAAGTTCTCATGGATTACTAGCATGTATTGAAATGGATACTGAAATACCCAGTTAATTGTCAAACTTCCTGTAGAAATATATCGAAAACGCAGTTACCAAAAATTGCTTGGGAGTAAAAGTAACAGTTTGGGTATGAGGTCGTGTTCGAGCGTTGCTCTCGCTTCCTTTTCCCCTCCATTCAACCACTGACACACGGTTGATGCAGTGAATAGGAAGCTTTCGTATCAAAGAACCGGGAATGTGAGAAGTTGGAAAGAAATTGGCCAATTTGAAATTTTTTTATACTCGGGGAAAACTCAGAAACTCCGATCCGCGAAAATTGCCCGATCGGTGGTGACACAAACGAAAATGGCAGAAACGAGGTCTTTGCAAAAAAGGAAATAAAGTAGGGCGAAACTCTATGCGGGAACAGAGGCCGTTTTTTCGCCACATTGAGCTCACACTACTGGCTATCTTCGCTCCTTGCACAAACACCACCATGGGCATTCTCATAGCGAGCACCATCACGGGCGCCCGGCGAAACCTGAAGCGCAAACGGGTCAGAATCGCTGAAGATGAGGTACAAAGGGGATCAGACACTAATAACGACTTGCCCACCACAGAGCCCTCTCCACCACAGAGACTGAGACGACGCAATGCCAGACGCTGGCTGAGAGCTGATATGAGACCCGCACGGTCCGCCTTGAGCGCAAATTCCTACTCTTTTGGTCTGCCTGCTCATGATCTGGATACACATGATGACTCTAATGACTCTATGGCTAACGGTGTTCCTTCCACAACAGGTGCTAACAACGCTGCTACTGTTGCTGCTTCTGCAGCTGCCCCAACTGCTAATGACAACTCCTTGCTGATAAGACAATGGGAGAGAAGAGCCGATGACATACGGAGAAGACTGGGTGATGATATCAATTTTGACTTTACCAATCTGAGCAGTAATGAACCGGTTGTTTTCACCAACATGAGACAAGTTGATTCCAATGACCAAGGTAACACGGTACACCCGGGTAGGGTGGAGAACAGCGAATCATTGAGACAGAGAATTCATTACGAGTCGAGACGGAGAACGTTGGGACAAGTTCGAAGAATTAGAGAAAGATTTGCAAGAGTGTCGCCCCCAAGATCCACGCCACAGAGAGATTCAGATGCTGGTCATCATCTCCCTAACAGTCTCATAGGTGATGCACAACGGTTTGATAATCTCCAAAGAACGGGTTTCCCTGGTTCAAGAAGCTCTCAATTCTTCGGTCCTCCTACAAGACAGTTTTACCAATCACATAACTCTGCTGAGATGTTTGATGATGACTCCGAAAGAGTCCAAGAGCATGATCGTGACCGTGACCCTGAGGATGCTGTTAATGACAACAATGACAATGATGCTTTGAGATTCAGTTACCAACATAGAAATGATTCCACTGATGAGATTGTTAGATTCCCACTACCAATTGTCAATGCATCATCTAGAAGAAGACCAGAATCATCTGGATCAGGTGCCAATGATCCTAGACCAAGAGCAACATCTCCAAACTTTAGAAACAGAAACAGACATGCAACAGTCATGGCCATTGACGATGATGATGATGATGATGATTATAACGTTACTTGGACACTACACCGTCCAAATTGATGTACATACCAAGAGAGGAAGAACTGGAAGTTTCTTCACATTTGTCTGAAAATAGAAAAAAATTGGGAGGTTTAATTAATTCATGGGCATATATGGTTTGTTATTAGTTGTAGACTTTAGTCAACTTACTACGATGCAGATAAACTTGGATCATTTTCTCATTAACACATAAATAAAGACAAACCAAAGTGGCAGCAATAGACCATTCCTAAAGTACTTTAGTTCTCTGGCACCAACTTCCCAACGACAGGGTACTTCTTGGTGAAATGCTCTTCCCAGCCATCAAGGGCCTCGATATCAGCAGGGGTCAAATCCTTCAAGTCATCAATAGGTTGGTCGAACGATCTGATAACGTCAAAATCGAACGAGTTCAAAGCCAACCCTCTAGAAGCGTCATGGCCGGCAAAGTTCGAGTAGGGACCGCTTGGCCCATAAAACTGGCGGCCGGCAGTGACATCGAACACGGTGCCCTTCACTGCGATGAAGATCTTCTCGTCGTCATGGCCGTTGTACTTGGACAAAGTGCGTGGTGTGAAGACGCCCTCCACGATTGGGTCCTTTGCGGCGCCCGAGGACTCGGAGGTAGGGTCGGAGGTCTTCACGGGGAAGAAGAAGTCTTTGATGAAGGACATTGTGTGTGGTTTGGTGGGTGGTTTTGGCGGTGTTTGCGTGGTTTGGAGAAGTTTGTGGTTTGGTTCAATGTGGCACCAGTTGAGCTTTTTTCGGAAATTTGAAAGCTGAGAAATCAGTCGTACTTTAGAGGTTTCAACAGTACATAGAAGCCAGCAATGCCAGCCATCGAACTAGACGACCTGACGGTCAACAACAAGGGCGTGCTCCAATTGATCAACGAGACCGTCCTTCCGACGAGATACCCTGCAGACTTCTACGAAAAGGCCCACACTTTCGGCTTCTCCAAACTAGGTGAGTATCGATGCCCAGTTGGACCCACTGCCTTAGATCCCAGTACTAACAACCACCACAGCTTTCTATGGTGAGGTCCCAGTCGGTGCTGTCAAGGCCAAGTTGACACTCCCACCTAATTCCAAGACTCCTAATGGCGTTTACATCGAATCTTTGGCGGTGTTGGAACCATACAGACATAAGGGCATCGGTAAGAAACTGGTCGATTTCATCGTGGAACAGGCTAAGAACTCCTATGTCCATGAAGTGACACTCCACGTTTGGGTGGAGAACAGCGGTGCCATTGAATGGTATGAGAAGTTGGGATTCACGGAAAAGAGCAGAGTTGAAGGTTATTACAAGGAACAAAAATTGGAAAATCCAACTGCTGTGCTGTTAAGTAGAAAGTTCTAATGAATACTGGTGCTTGGTGAAGTGGAATTGTAGTGCTGCCTGGTTTATAGTACGATTTGGAGTTCGAAGAGTCATTTGATACAAAGATCATACTTGTTTCTTGGTGTACTTATTGGTCAAAGTAGTTATCTTCAAACGCAATTCACAAAATTTCTGGCGCTATATATCAGTAACTGAGAGTACTCTTAGTATTTATCTTACTCTAGATTACTGGACTGAAGGCTGGAGTAGGTGTGCTGCCTCTAATCTAAGAGTTTTTAAAAGTATTGCAGGCGGTACGCGCTCACCATTAGAAGGCTGATCCAGCTACCATAGTCGATATATTACAACTATAACGCCGGTTTAGACGACGTGAATTACGATTATACTTCATTAATAAAGTACTTAAGTGATCACCCAAGTAGCTTTCATAAGTGCTTTTCTTGGTTCTATGGTCACTAATTGGGTGGCGTTGCTCTTATAGTCTGATACCTTCGGGTTATCCCACGGTAACTTGTCCTTAAAATTAAAGTTCAAAGATCTGAAAGTTAAAAATCAAAACTAGTGGTTCTCTTTTTCTCAATGTTTAAAACTTCTGCCTGACTTTTTGAGTCCGTAAGCAGCAATTACCCGCTATAAGGCGATAAAGATCATATTTGAGAAACTTGGGGTATTCCTACCACCAATTATTTTGTGTCCTGTTATTTTTGTACTGCGCATTAGATCTGGGGAATTAGTTGATAGAGATCCGCATAAATGAATCTTGAAAATTCCAGCTCCCCTACAATTAGAAGCACTAGCCGCCAGCTTACGAACGATAAAGCCAGACAGACATCATTAATGGATAGTATGTTATACACCCCTAAGGTATCTAGTACTAGGGTTGTTACTTAGCTTAAGCTCATCGAAAATAATCAGTGAAGCTCCGAAACTCATAAAAATTACGAAGAGAGAGATACAAAGTTCTTTCAAGCTGCACGTAAGGAACATTATATTAACTTTCTTGAATGCTAGAATAGGTCATAACAGGATGAAGGTTCTCCAATGCTTTATTTCGTTTGAAGAATCGGCTTCTCAATTGGTAGCGAAAACAGTCACGATGAACAGGGCAAGTAATAATCTGGAGTAATTTGAAGAAGCATGAATGGAAACACCACTGTTGGCTTTTGCTCTGGCAGCTTGGTATTGTGGAGAGGTGATGTTGTCAAACCATGATGAGTTTGTTATAGCAGCTAGGGCACCACAACTGTAGATTCTGTCGAAATCAGTTAGGTTTTCAGCGGAGATGGCACCGTAGTCACCACAACTATATTCTCTGTAAGTGCTGGAGTTGGACATTTTCTGTAAGTATCTGAAGTGGAAGAGAACTTACAAGCAAAGAAGGAAACTTCAGATAATTCAAGGGTCCTGGGATGCTTTTATCGCTTTTTCAATCGGCCTCGAGAACGGTCAAATGTTTTAATAGTTGCATGACTAAAATTTTCAGTATGCACCTGTCTGCAGACCCCGTATTGTCCACTTTCGATCAGATTATCTTCGATCGATTGTTTCGGAATATTTTCCCAGGGAAGCTGGTCCCTGGAGTGCCTATGTCAGAACAGAGTATTCTCTCAGACTCTAAGTCTTGTTCCATCAAATACTTCAGCACTTTCTGGGCTTTGAGGACATCCACCCTTCGCCTTCAAAATTACCAGATCTTGCACTAGTTCTACAGTCCCGCTAGATACTCGACAAGTTGACAAGGCACTGTAGAAAACCCACATACAAAGTCTTAGTCAGCACCGCCACCGGCAGAGAGCCATGCCAAAGGGTCCAACGTTCCAACGTTTCACACGGCCAATTTTTACGATGGAGGCAGCTTGATTTTTTAGTGCTACACCCGCCGCCTGTCAGATGTAGGCCTGACGCGATTTTTATGCAGGCTTTAAAACAGCTGTTGGCGACTACGACTACAGCGTCGAAGCTTGAGACTTGGGTGCTTGGATGGGTGCACTGTGTACGGGGTAAGGAGACTGAGCTCGAAAAGTTCATTCGTTGAAGAATGTGGAGAGAGACCTCTGACCTTGTAGACTCTTAACTCTTTTGTGTATGATCGCCGTTCACTTGTCAAGTTTTATATTATTTATGCACCTCCACTTCTGCTCCACCCTCTCTCGGAATTATAAATGGATGCTATGAAGCTATGAATGTGAACCCCTGGCACACGAATATTCTAGAGCATATTGAGTCAATAGTATGTTCACCAGGAAGCAGTAACTTGTATTGCAAAGTGGCCCCATAGGCTGCTGACCCTAACAGCTGGGACGTCTCGGAAGACTACCAATTGATCTTTGATAACAACGTTTATCAACTATTCTGGAGAGTGTATGCGATAGAAAACACAGGAGTCAGGGAGACACTCTAGAGAAACAGATTCCATCTGAGTCGTGTAAATATTCTAGTTTGTGGCAAACACCGTCACAAAGAACAAGGCAAGTAATAATATAGAGTAATTTGAAGAAGCATGGATTGAAACACCGTCATTGGCCTTATCCCTTGCAGCTTGATATTGAGGAGAAGTAATGTTGTCACCATGAAGAGTTCGTTATACCGGCATAAGCACCACAATTGTAGACTGCTTTAAAATCAGTAACGTTTTCAGCATACACGACACCACCTTCACCACAATTAAAACTTTCACCAGACATATTTTAGCTCAGGGAGTTTAAATTCGGAAACCTGGGGAAGCTGGGGCAAACAGAAGAGAAAGAATATGAAAAAATAGACCAGGATCCTCGGCTGCTTTTATAGCTCTTCATATAGTACCCACAAGTTGTTATTTTTTATACAGATCTGCAGGTGCTATATGCAGGATTTAGGCACTAGGTATAGATAAGTTCCGAGAAAGTCACCCAAATACCCAAGATTGTCTCCTGAGAGACTCAAAATTCAGCACATCTTGGGTCTCAGATGTCGATGATACACTAGTGTATTGCACTTAAATTATCTTAGAATTATTAATAAGAGTGAGTAGTCAGTAAGTAGAGTACAAGACACCCATTTAGTGCGGAGGTCATCAATTTAACACGCACCGCGTTCAGTGCTATCAAATTTGGCAGAGCAGCAGAATTACTTAAACTCAATTTCATAAACGATACTACACTTCAAAGCTGTTTGGAATAGCGAATCCTGTACTCGCTTTTTGTAAATTCTATAGTACACCCAATGAACAACTAATTATCACCTTCATCTTCTGTGTCAGTATTTATATCAGTGAAATCACTCTCTTCTTCCAAATCACTCTCATCATCACTGTCATCATCGATCTTGGAGACCTTTTCACCCTTCATAGCAGCCATGGCACCGGCAATTGAATCTTCTTCTGGGTCTGGGATATCATAATCAACTTCCTCCAATTTAGGTGGGTTCTCAACATGCATTATCACAGTGGTGTCTAGATCAGGTGTGAAGTAGTCTAATGATTTGATGATGACTCTGAATTGGTATTTACCTAGTTGTTCTGGGGTTGGGTTGGTCACTTGGAATTTCAAAGTACCATATGTCAATTTAGAACCATCTTTGTATTCTGATTCTGAGAGTTCCAAATTTGATAGGTCCAAGTTTTCAAAAATGGTCGGAGCTTCAGCAACTTTCCCATCTTTTTGTAAAATGACAAAACCAATGTAGTTGGAGTTCTTATCGATTGGGAAATATGGAGCATATGCTTTTGGTAATAGTGGTTGGTCGTTCATGATTTTGTATGGGTCTCTTAGAGCCTCTAATGTTTCTTCTTCTTTCAATTTGGATTCTTCTAATGGGGCTTCACCGTGATGTTTTGGAGATTTGACCAAAACTTTGACAGAAATATAAGCATTGGAAGCTGGAGTGACAACAGATTCACCTGGAACTTTGAATTCAGCCTTGACCAGCTTTAAAGTTGGGATATGAGTGGCAACGTCAAGAGTTTCTTTCAATTTGGCTTCATCTTTGATACCCAGGACTTCTTGGATCTTATCTTTTGGTAGTGTCAATAGCTTACCAAGTCTGACAATGTTGGATTTGTTAACAGCTGATGGGTCGACATTTGGTAGTTGTAACAGTTCGTTTCTTGGGTTTTCTGGTAGAGCTTGGATGAAGTGTTTCAAAGTTTCAATAGCAATGACGGAGACTTCAGTGTTTCTGAAACCGGCAGAAATGTCAACCAAACCATTGATCAAATGTGGAACTAGGGAGATGATCTTCAATTCCGTGTCATTTAGTTCCTTTCTAGCCAAGTGCTTGTCAAAGACAGCAATGATCTCTTCCTTGGATAGACCAAATTGTTGTAATTCATAAGTATCGCTCAAGTAGTCCTTGATGGTGTCAACGGTGGTAACATTAGCTGGATTGTAGTTCAACAAGTTTTCAACATACAAGTTGGCAGTATCATTATGGATGCCTCTCTTGGTGTATGATTTGGTCTTGTTCCACCATTTGCTGACGATGATTGGCAAGACAAGCCCAATTAAGATGATGTACAAGATCAACAAGAATGGGGAGCTCTTACCTTCGATCAAGAACTTAGGCAAGGCAATACCATGTGAAGCTTGTTGTGGACCATCTGGATGACCATACTTCTCATAGTTCTCTTTGATGACTTCATCAGTTAGGGCCTTGTAAGCCTTTGAGATCAACACGAACTTCTCTTCAAGTTCCTTCTTTTCTTCTTCGCTGACATCACTCTTGATCTTATCTGGATGGAACTTGACAGACAGCTTTCTGAAATGGGACTTGATCTCTCTGTCAGTGGCACCGTAGTCGATGTCCAAGATCTCGTATGGATCGAATGAGGTAACGTTTGGTCTGACCTCGGTGGTGGAGATGTGTTTGACCAGGAGCGCGATGGCAGCCCAGCCCAGCAGCAGCAGCACGTTCTTCTTGGTCAGCCACTTGGTTCGCTTGGCCCTCTGCTTGTACGACTCAACGTTCTTTGGGGCGTTGGCGAGCTTGATGGCGCCCTTGGCCTCTGATTCGGCTGTCTTGTGGAAAAGGCCGCCCAGCGCGCCAATTGAGACGGGGACAACGGCGACGGAGAGCACTGCCAGGGCAAACACCGGCCAGGTCTCAGCGTGTTCGTCGTAGGAGTAGCGCGAGTCCATTTTTTGCCTCTGTTTTGTCGACTTCTTCGCCTTCTCATGAAAACACGTCGACGAAATTAATTCGCTTTCAACTTTCACCGCGAAATCCAGAACTTTGCCGCGAACTCGTTCTGTGGAAATTACCGTTTGCAAAAAAAGATCAACAAATTCATCTCGTACAAAACTCAGTAAAGCCGGACACACAACTACCACAGCCCCCAGAACTGCTGCCTGCGATGAGCTTCAACAGACGGTACGACGTGAACATGAGCAGCCAGAACAGCGGCCCGAGAATCACCGGCCCGGGCCAGCAGCTGAACCAGCTGGCACAGAGAACAGTGGACCAGAACTTGATACCTATCGAGGTCAGAAACTGGCAAGGTGCCTCCAAGGACGACCTGCTTTCCTTCCTTTCCAGAAAGACCAGGATCCCGGTGATCAATGCCAGAGTCGAGGGCGATGTTGTTGTCGGTTACGTCAAAAAGGAAGGTGATGCCCAATCCTTGATCAAATGGAGCGGTGTCAGATTTGCATCCAATGCCCTAAAGATCACCAAACAAGCCAACCAGGCCACTTCCAGCACCATTGACCTATTGAAGAGATTCCTGCATAGACGCTACAATAGAGATGCTAAGCTACTAGACCTAACAAACATTGCAAGTGACGCTGAACTCCAACAGCAAGGTGCCTTTGGTTCAATCTCAACACAATCCAAAATGTTCCCTGCATTGATGAAACTGGCTTCACAAGAGAACTTTGACGTTGAGAGTGTTAGTTTATCAGAAAACAATCTTGAAGATTTATCTGGTGTTACCACTTTATCTCAAACTTATCCAAAATTGATCAATTTGGCCATTTCAAACAATAGAATCACAAGACTGAGATCTTTAGAAATATGGAAGAACAAGTTCAAGTTCCTTAGAGAATTGCATTTATCCAACAATCCAATCTGTACAGATGTGAATTACAAGAATGAAATTGCCAAAATCTTCCCAAAGTTGGTTATTCTAGACGGTGTTGTCATTAGAGATGAAAGCAAACTGAATGCCATTTACCAACTACCTTTCTTGAAGAAGCAGTTCTTCTTTGAAGATGCTGAAATCCAACAACTATCCACACAATTCATCTCCAATTTCTTACAGCTATGGGACACTGATAGATCACAATTACTACAGCTTTACACCCAAGAATCACAATTTTCAATATCAGTTGATTCTTCTGTCCCAAACGATGCTTCAGCTTCTAATGTTGCATTTGGTCATTACATCCCAATCTCAAGAAACTTGTCCCGTGTGTCAAGTGAAAAGACTAGACAGCAAAGACTTGGTAAAGGCCCACAAGAAATCATGAAGTTGTTCCAAAAGATCCCAAAGACCAAGCACAAGTTGGCTGAAAATCCAGATCTGTATTCAGTTGAAAGTTGGAGATACCAACAAGTCAATGGGTTCATAATATCCTTGCATGGTGAATACCAAGAGACCAGTGCTCCAGAAGTTGATGCTAATGCTGCTCAGGCTAGAGGTCATCGTCGTGGTGGTATAAGTTCTTCAAGTTCCAATAGATTGACCCCAAAGTCGTTTGATAGAACTTTTGTCATTGTTCCAAGTCCAAATGGGTTAATCATTGCGTCTGAATTGTTGATTGTTAGACCAATTGCCAATGCTAATGCCTGGAATGAAAAGGATAGCGTTCCTGCTGCTGCACCACCTACTCAAACTCCAACTGCCACCCCACCTGTGAGTGCTGGTGGTCCAGTTGGTGCTCTTCCAGACATTCAATTACCACCAGGTGTTAACATTACACCTGAACAAAAGGCCATTGTTACCAGATTACACATTGAAACAAAATTGAACTTACAATTCACCTTATTACTTGCCGAACAAAGTGGCTGGAACTATGATAATGCATTGCAAGGTTTCAAACAGTCCCATATGAACGGTCAAATCCCACCAGAGGCATTCCAATGAAGTTACAAGTTTTGTATATAGTGTCTTTTACCTTTAATGAACAACTATTTCATAGTCATCATCAACAGTTGATGGACTTTTGCCAAACACAAAATGAGAACATAAATCTCATTGTGCTTTATAATTAATCGTCTGTAGTGCCTACATCTAATCAAGACTCAAAAGGTATAATACTGTGGTATATTTTAATGATTTCTCTATATGATCTATAGTATTATTGTGGGAGCAAGATATCAAAAGAATGTACCAGACGTGATGAATAATCAATGCCAAAGATATAAAAACAGTTATTAAAAAGACAAAATGTATGGTATGGTTATGATAGATGATTAAAAGGGGATGATCTGTGAAGGAATGGTTGAAAATTAATGATCAATGATTTTTTTTGTTTGGGTATGTTTAAAAAAGGTCATGAACTGTCAGTGAATAGGACGCTTAAACGTTGTTGAAGCTTTCTTCACCAGTGGAAGCACTTGAGTTGGTTGAACCCTTTTGAGTTTCACTGACTTCCTTTTCAGTTTCAGCTTGTAAAGCGGCTAGTCTCTTGCTCTCTTCTTGAGCCTTCTTGATCAAAGCAGCATAACCATAAGTAGAGGTTTGTCTCAACTTTGGACCCCATTTCTCTAGAATCCATGGCACTGGAGCCAAAGCTAGGGCAATGAAGGCAAAAGTGGAAGAGGCCCAGTCGATACCCAACTTGTGGTACATTTGGACAGTGAACAATGGGAAGGCAGAGGCCAAGACGTATCTGAACAAGTTGTTAGCAGCAAGGGCAGAAGCCAAGGATAATGGTGGGTAGGCCATTGAGAAGTAGTTCATGGTACAGAAGAAGATCAAGATCAAACCGAAACCGAATGGAACACCGGCAATGACTGGGGAGATCCAATGGATGGAAGTTCTAGCGGTCCAACCGATCCAGAACAAAGCTGGTGGAAGGGAAACACCACCGATCTTACATAGGATCAATCTTGATTCTGGAGCATCAAAGATCAAGTTACCTTCAGCATCACGGTTACCACGAGTACCGTCTGGGTTTTTCTTGAACCAGATAAATCTGTCAAAGTAGGCGTATAGACCAGTACCTAGGACGAAACCAATCATGATACCTAGGAAACATAGACCTGAAATACCAAGTTCCATCTTGTAGACACCTCTGAAGATCAATGGGTAAGCTTCGAAGAAACCGAACAAGACGGCAAAGACAAAGGCAATGTAGATGGAGAAAGCCATGACAATTGGTTCAACGAATAACATCTTGATTGGAGTGACTAAAGTAACAAATAAGATACCAGCAAGGAATTGACCAGTGGAGACCTTAGATTTGGCTAGCTTGACACCTCTCTTCTTAGCTCTGGCTTTTAGGATAGCAGGTTTGTAAGTTTCAGGTGTCATCAGAACTGGGACAAAGACAGCACCGGCAAACATCAAGTTAACCCATAGAGTCCATTTCCAGCCCTTCTTTTCGGCAACAAACCCACCAATGACTGGACCTAAAACTGGACCCATAAATGGGGCAAGACAGAAACCACCCATGGCGAGACCCATCATTTCAAATTCCCAGATATCGGCAATGGTACCACCGGCAACAGCCATAGCTGGGGAGGCAATCAAACCTGAGAAAAATCTTAGCACTAAGATAGTTTCAATGTTCTTGGCTAGACCAACACCCATGGTGAAAAGCATGGAGATTGGCAATGAGGTGATGTAGACAATTCTTCTACCAAACATTTCAGACAATGGAGCTGCAACGACTGGACCAAAAGCTAGACCCAATATGTATAAACTTAGACCAGAGATGGCCAATTCTTGACTAACGCCCATTTCAAGCATGATGTCTGGGACACCACAAACGAATAATGATGAACCGAAACTGACAACTAGACAGATCATAGCAGTGGCCATAGTAGCGAACCATCTTTTAGCAGTTGGCCAGTTCTTTGGGTTGGCCTTGTCATCTGGGGAATCCCAGTCAAGTTTAGCAGCATCAATACCTTCATCTTCAGAGTCTTCGCCATTTAGGGCGGCTCTTTCTTGATCTATTAGTGACTGTCTGGTGATTGACTTTCTTGAAATGGTTTTTTGTAATGCTAAATGGAAGTCTTCTGAACCAGCCTGTGGTCTATGATTGACTTGTTCAGTGACCGGAGGACCGTAAGGACTGGCCTTGTCGTCAAAGGACTTGTGTGATTTCAAACTGGCAACCTTGGATAATGGGATAACTTCGTCAGCAACGTCTTCAGCCTCAGTGGTTTCAGCGTTCAATTGTGATGGTTCATCAACGATGGCTTGTTGGATCGTAGATAGGGATTCCACATCGTCGATATCAGCAGTTTCGATGTTGGAGACTGGACGGGAGACAGGTTCGTCTGTGATGTGTGATTTCGCACTCTCGTAATCTGTAGAGGTGTATTGGGACTCAGGCAGCGAATGAAGGGAGTCCGTTCTTTGGACATTACTCAATTGTTGTTGTTGGGCCTCTCTCAAGGCTTGTTCTTCTTCTTTGGAAGGATTCACGACACCCATGATTGTGCAAAGTGTTGTTTCAAGGGGGGATTAGGGATCACGAAAGTGTGCAAACAAGGAAAAGGGAGGAAAAAAGATTCTTTGTGTTTGTTTATAATGGGATTTGGGCTGAAAATTTCTGCCTCGGCTTCATCAGGCAGCTACGCTATAGCGAATCCAAAATAAAGTTGCATGTCGCAGCAGCTGGAAAAGGCAAGATCAGAGGGTGGGGCTTATGTAAGGCGGGACAGCACGAAATCGGAAAATTATGTAAGCCCCACTGTTAAGGGTCGGCAAGATCTGTCAAAATGAAGAGAGAACCGAGGGCAAACGTGCATAAACTTGCAGTTCCTGGCAGGTGCCTACAAGGGGTTGACAAAAGGAAAAAAAGAAAGAAAAAGGAAAAATTTAGGCGGAAGCTCGGCGCAGGCTAGGCGGAACGCTAGGCAGACGCCACTGTATTTCTAGGCAGAAAAGATCCTTCCAGAAGAAATATCGGCCCACTGGCTAAACACCGATCGGCCAAAGTCAAGATCAAGGAAAGCTCTTCTCAATTCTCATCCGAGAACCTCGGCTACTGCTTGCAAACTGTGGATTTCGTCACCTTGGTGTTTATTGGGAGATGCTCATTGCGCAGTGTAAGGCACGCTAAATCCTAAGACCGAGCGTCCTTTGCTCCTAGGAGGCTGTACGTGTTGTGCTTTATCCGTGGTACGTGATACCTCTTCGGCCTGTAAATTATATGTCCGATGATCGTAGTACAGGGTTCAGCTGTCAACACACAAACGTCTTTGTAACCGTTCAACGGTTTATTACTTGCAGAGCCAGCACATGCTAGACTGGACCAAATAGTATGAATACTTTATGGCGTGCTACGAATCAGTCAATCATAAATAACGTCGTTCAGTAATCAATGCATAATATAAACACAAACTGTATATCATTGAACAATGATCTTACAGCCCTCTTGGATCAAGTTCCCGATTCTGTTGATTTCGTATTGAATCTCTTGCTTATCAAACTGGTCCAGGGCATCACGAACACCTGGGAAACTAAACCATTCGAATTGCCCCAACGTTGGATCTGGTTTGAAGATCTGAGGACCAATCAACAAATTCTTGAACCATTTTCTACCCAAGATGCCCTGTTGGTCTAAGAAAACTTTCTCCACAGTGTTTAACCTAGAGTTCCAATTCCAACGGTGTACTGATAACAACGAAGGTTCAACGCCAGCATCATCATCGACAAGGTCCTTCCAGGCCTTCTTCCATAGTTCCAAATCCTTACCAATTTGCTTTAGGCGTAGTAAACCTTCCAAGATTGGGTTGAAATCAAACTGTTCGTTAGGTCTCTTGACATTGGCATAGTGTTGTAAGTCTTTGAATTGGGAGTCCAAATTGTCAACGTATGAAGTGATGTCGAATGGGATCAGTGGGTCATCAATGATTGAGATGATTGTTCTCATCACCAATTGCACTAGGTTTGAATGCTTTTTGAAACCGGGATCGTATTTCTTCTCCCTGAAGTTGTCAAATGTGTCAAGACATGAGTCCTTTGGATAGTCAACACCTTCATAGTCAAACGTCATAACAGGGACACCTTCAATCATGAATGGAAAATAACTCCCCCAGTCATCAAAACTCTTCTTAATAGTGACATTGAAATCATTCTTGAAAGATTCCACAGTAGAAGATAACAAGCCCGAGCTTCTGACAACCAAATCATCACCCGAAATGGCATCGGTCAAGTCAATGTAAGCAATGGCTTCACCTTTGATTTCTCTCATCTTGGCCTCAATTAATTCACTGATACCGGCGTAGTTGTATTCACCACCATCGTATGAGATGAAGTAGATGGAGCGTAATGGTGTCCAATCGAACTTGACTTTCAATTTGGTGAACAACTGGACTAATTCTAGTAGGATAGTGGTACCGGTGTTTGGATTCACGGCACCTTTACAGATGGCATCACGTTGAGCACCAATAATAATGGCCTGTTCAGCTTGTTCTTTACCCTCAATCTTCCCTAAAACGTTCCATATACTGTGATCTTGTTGGAGATTGACTTTGTTCTTTAGCTGTAATTGCACAGAGTTACCATCACCACTGAATTGACCATCTTGGAACTTGAAGCCCGAAGTCAGCTTGACCATGATTGGCGTGGATTGGTTCCTGGATAGTGAAACAGTTGGGATCTTGATGATTGAAGAATCTTGTAGACTGATTCTTTGACCCACTGTGGAAGAAGACCAGCCTGGTGATAATGGATCACCCATGTAGAATTGTGGAATAGCATTTGACTTTCTTTGAACCATCTCTGGGTATTGGTCGTTATCTGAGATGAACAGAACACCTTTGATGCCATAGTTGGATGCGATTAATAACTTTTGAGAAGTTGGGATATCACCATCATGTTTGATTATGGCAATATTTCCATCCAAATGCACATTATTATCCAGCAGTGTATCAAAATCTGATTTGTAACCATAGTTAGCATATACCACATTGGCAGTGACATCCCCATCGTATGATAACGGGTTGAATTGTTGTGTTAGATCTATCAGTGTGTCGTCATACTTGATAAATGTTTCATTAGGGAAGTTCAAAAACGTCTTCATCTCATCCAGATTGATGATGTTCATATCACTCTCTTTGAAAAAGGCATATATGAACTTAGCCAGTGTCAAATCACCCTTTGTACCGGCAACATGATCCATAGATGACAAATACTCCAAGTTCTCCTCCATGTTCTTCAAGTCCACACTGTCTCTAATGAAATCTATCAGGGCCCCGTGGTCACTGAATGAGCTGCTCAACCCGGAACCATCCTGTGGGAACACCCCTGTGAAGGAAAGCATGTAGACAATAGCACTGATGAAGATAACGTAGACAAATCTCTTGACAATAAGCGGGTTCCCCAGCCTGGCCAGGTAGCTATCCGCCTTCAGGGACCAGTGTGCCCAGGCCTCAGCGACCGGGTCGAGGATGCGCAGGACGGGCTCCTGGACCTTGTGCCACTGCTCCTTGAAGCGCAGGGACGCCACCCTGGCCCTGTGTACCAGCCCAGGCCGGGAGTATGTGTTGTCCTCCAGCTGCATCTCCTCCATCTCGCGCGCCAGCGAGTCCTGAGACGCCCTGGCAGCCTCCAGGTCGTGGCCGAAGTCGTCGTCTGCGCCGTCGTAGGCCGGTGGCTCTGCGGGAAGCTCGTCGTAGTGCACCATCGTGTGTGGTTTTGGTGGGTTTGGTGTGAGTTTGGCAGAGAAGTGGCAGTTTTGGTATGAATTCGCCTCGTTTTTCATTTCAAATTGTTGATACCAAAACACCAAGAAAAGGACAACGGCAGCGGTCAAGGATGGTGAACATAGCGTGAGTGGCAGCTGAGTAACTGCTATGGGCCACTACTAACAACGGACAGGATGGTCTGCGACTTCTTCTACCCACAGCCCGGTGGCGTGGAGTTCCACATCTACCATTTGGCACAGGTGAGTGGACAATGGGCATTGTCTTCGAGAGAGTGAGAAACTAACAAATTTAACCAGGAGCTGATCAGTAGAGGCCACTCTGTGATCGTGATCACGCACGCATACGGGGACAGAAAGGGTGTGCGGTACTTGACCAATGGGCTGAAGGTATACTATATCCCCTTCTTCGTCTTCTACAGACAGACAACCTTCCCAACTGTCTTCAGTGCATTTCCCCTAATAAGAAACATTCTGCTCCGGGAGGAGATCGAGGTGCTCCACGGCCATGCTTCAATGTCCAGTCTTGCACAAGAGGCCATTGTCCATGGGTCCACCATGGGCTGTAAGACGGTGCTGACTGATCATTCACTGTATGGGTTTGCCGGTACAGGTTCCATCATGGGTAACAAAACCCTGAAGTTCACCTCGAAGGCCACAGATCGATTCATCTGTGTTTCCAACACTTGCAAGGAGAATATTGTTCTAAGGGGCCGTATTGATCCACTGTTGGTCTCAGTGATACCGAATGCCGTGATCTCAAATGACTTCCTACCTGATCCAACAAAAAGAAATAACGATAAGATCACCATTGTGGTCATTTCAAGACTGTTTCCTAACAAAGGTGCTGATTTATTGGCCAAGATGATTCCAAAGATCTGCCAGGCTAATCCAAAAGTGAATTTCTTGGTGGCTGGTGATGGGCCTAAGTTCATCGACGTTCAACAATCCATTGAGAAGTACAGATTACAAGATCGTGTTGAACTGATAGGTGGTGTCAAGCATGAAAAGGTCCGTGACGTGATGATCCAAGGCCACATATACTTACACCCTTCATTGACCGAAGCCTTCGGTACCGTCTTAGTCGAGGCTGCATCATGTGGATTGTTGTGTGTCACGACAAGAGTTGGCGGTGTCCCTGAGGTTCTACCTAACAACATGACAATCTTTGCCCAACCCTCAGTGGAATCCCTAGTGACGAAAACCTTACAGGCCATTGACATGATTGAAAATAAGAGGATCAACACCCATGATTTCCATGACAAGGTGAAAGACATGTATGATTGGTCCAATGTTGCTCTTCGTACAGAAAACGTTTACAATTCGATCAAAGACGATGAAAGATTAACGAGACTCCAACAGTTCAAGAAGTTCCATGAATGTGGAAAATGGGCAGGGAAATTGTTCATCTTGTGTTATTTGGTTGATTTGTTCATGTTCTTCCTGTTGGAGTTTTTCTATCCAAGAGACAAAATACAGATTGCTAAAAAATGGCCAAAGAAAAATCCTAGAGATACGAAATTAGAGATTAAGAATAGTACTAATGATTAATTTTATAATAATGACTTAATGACTTCTAGCATCAACCTTAGTTTCGTAGAAATCTCGCAGTTGAAAGTTGATTTATCAAATCTGCCATTTATACATGGGCAAATAGTAATGTCTAGAACGAGTTCGCGAAGCATAAAGTACGCCCTACACAAAATTGCAATTGGGGTAGTCATAAATGCATTAACGGATCACACTTCTCTCCACAGCTTTACGAAGATCTCTCCCAACCTTTCGTAGCTCATCAACTTCAGAATATTCAAATGGATTATGTTTAACCAGTGGTTGTCTTAACCAGGTGTAATCCCTCTTCTTATTCAACGATTTGAAACGAATGGCATTTCGTAATGAATGGATCTCTGAGATCAACTTGGTCTTTTCAAAATGCTTTCTTTGTTCCAATAAACTATCAAATTCCGAATTGTTCAACAGGGATAGGTTCTTGGCCTTTTGTAAAGCCACCGTTAGTTCATTATTTGATTCGATCAATTCTGATAATCGTTGGTTCAAAGATTCATTCTCTTGGGATATCTTTTCATACTTGGATTTGTAATCCTTCATCAGTTTCTCAATTTCTTTGGAATGAATCAGTCTTGAATTCAAAACACCGATTTTCACCTCCAGCTCCTCGATCTTGATTGCCTGTGTACTTGCTTGAGTCTCAAATTTTTGTAAGTCAATGGAAAGTTGTTTGGTAGATTTTGCAGACGTGCCAGCCTTAGCA
>JAJMFP010000176.1:0-242716 GCA_030574855.1 Taiozyma rabaulensis
TATCCAGAGAGAGCCGCAGTCTCCTCTATCTTATCAAATGGCTCCAGATCGTTACAATGTTGAGGGTCGGTTCTTTCTTTGAACATTTTTTGAATACAGCTATACCACTGACTAGATATTTGCTAGTTGTATCATAAA
The DNA here is from genome assembly GCA_030574855.1 of Taiozyma rabaulensis. NCBI lineage: Eukaryota > Fungi > Ascomycota > Saccharomycetes > Phaffomycetales > Wickerhamomycetaceae > Taiozyma > Taiozyma rabaulensis. The sequence continues at coordinate 139 of JAJMFP010000176.1, forward strand.
CGATATTATGTAATCAGCATTTGCGTTTAATGCTCAATCGCTCACCTCATCCAACAATTTCGTAGTGCCTCCCAACTTCTCTTCATTCTTTTGGAAGGGCAGCTTCCTTCCAAAGTAAAAACGTTTGCAGTCAGTTAGATCTGAGTTTACTGAATTAGCTACCAGGATAAATGGCCAGTAAGTGTCAAGAAATACAGTGCTTGTATTACTAGAGGACCGGAGATCTCGCCACACATACGTTTTTTCTAGTAAGGCTAAAGCTCCAATCAACTCAGCATTAGAAATCACAGCTTACAATCCCCTGACAATCTGAAACCTGATCTTGATGTACAGGTACAGGAACTTTTGGGCTTGTAGACTCATTGGCTTAGAGACAGAGGGATAATAGTGACTACTAAGACTTTTACTGTCGAGAAGGTTTCCAGAAACATTCTAGGAAGTCCTCCCGTAGCATCAATTGATCCATAGGCCACAGAATGTCCTATCAAATAAAAAAGGCAACTATCTAATCAACGAACAAGTGAAAATCCACAGACACAGACTAATTACCAAGGTGAAGGTACACCCGTATAATCTGTTTCAAAGATCTTGGGCTTCAAGATTAACTCTAAAATGACTTCTAGGATCTTGAGGAAGGGTTTTTTTTCTCTTCTTGCTAACGACTTCAAGAGCTTTTTGGTAACCGCCGAGGTGCATTTGATTTCATATTTAAAAGACGGTCGAGCCAGCCCGCCACGTGCAGCTGGAGAGACTTTGTGCCTCAGCGGCTATTGATGAATATAACGTCTCCAAGGTAAACCGAGCAGCCTATAAGCTCCTGACTTTATATATAGGGACTCCAGCGCCTTTGTATTCCTTTTGTATTTCTTAATAATGGGGAATGTACTTATAATCATATGAAGCGTTAATCTAAAAGTAGCAGCGTATGGTGATATTCTTTGAGGATAATTAGGCAGGCCTACTAGCAATATCTAATGGTAATGTAAAAGTTTGATTAGTATTTCCCTTTGGATTTGCTTATCGCTTACAACATCCAATTTTTGTAGTGCCCCCTCAAATTAGTCTACATAATTTGCCTCATCTACTAGTACCACACTAGCTAACTGGTTGTATAGGTAAGCCATATCTGAGGACACTCGATAGGCTACAAGTTATGATCAACAAGCTGTACTGTGTTTTGATTCTGATTTTGGCAACTGGAAATCTGGCCACAGACCGCGTTAATGTTTCTATCTAGGTGGCAACTCGGTAAAGCTGCACTAAGCTTGGCAATCTCCCATGGAACATATATCTATTTCCACAATGCTAGAGCAAAATAAAACTCCATGAAGATCACAGTCCTATCTTCATCTTACAAATCGCTCCGAGAACCTGCATCCCCACAAACACTGACATTGCTAGCCTGGCGGGAACATACAGGTAGATATGTACCAAATTAGCCGCTGAGGAAGACGTCGTAGTGAAGACGAGATAACTGATTTCCAAAAGCATACAATTCTCATCGAGTATTTTAGGGAGGACGCCTGGCCAGCTACTACGTACTACCACTAGTAGGTAGTTGTAGTTTGTTGGTAGTTTCCAGTGGTCTGCGCTAGCAAACGCTCTCACTGTGTGTATTCATGTCTCATGCGATACTCTATTAGAAGCATATCCACCACTGAAAGCTGAAGAAGGCCAAATCAAGGCTTACTGTTAAGCTTTCATGTTACCTGCGATGGAATATTTCAAGTCAAAACCTGTGTGTATCATTAACAACATCAAGTAAATTGGTCTATGGAGTTTTTATGTGTTTGTATGGCGCTCTGTAAGCTGCCTTCTAGTGTGGATACAAAATCTCTTGTTTAACCACGGAGTGTTATTATATGTAAAGGCCGTTGACGCGATCTTTATACCTCGGCGGCTAATACAGATTAGAAAGCTGATACTTGGTTGTGTTCTCTGTGCAGCTTATTGTTGTGTAAAGCTATCCTGTGGTTATTCATGAGTCTCAATTAGGGCTCTCAGAATACGCGTTAATTAAATCTAGATTTAGCTGTGTGTTATTCATGTGTTTTGTAATTGTTTAATTGTGGGCATCAACTGGCTTTAGTCACTCAAATTTCAGCTATTTGCAGTTGCTCTGATCTGAGATACCCTAAAGTCCTGTCACTTGAAAACGTACTGTCTATAGTATTACATGTTCTTTTCCTTCTTCGATTTCTGTCAACCAAGGTCTTTGTAATGCAAACCCCTTCAAGCTTGTGGCGGTATTGATTGAATCATCTTACCCATGAAGAGAGACAAACGAATTTCACTACAGAAGGACTTCATGTTTTCTACATCCCACTAACGCTATAGATACTGGTTTAATCAATCGGCATGCATACAGGCAGGCGTTAAATCACTGAGATCAATTATGTCCGGCACTCCTTACGGTTCCCAGTACCTTTAAAGGATCCATCCTCGTGGCTAGCTTTGCATTAAATCAGTGACAATAGTTCTCATCATGCCCTGGCTTGAATCAGGTGTACCAGCTGTGTTATCAACACCCCTTTTCGCTTTTGGTTGTCTCGAGGTCTAACCATTCGATTCCTCTTGGTGTTATATTTGGGTGTTATATTTGATCCATAGCATAGTGGATGCAGCTTATAACTTACACTCTCCCTCTGTCTGTTTTTAGGCGCAGAAATTAGTTCTTTTCATGACTTCAATATAGTTACATATATAGTGTCAACTTGAAGACTGAAGACAAAGAGTTGGATTTTAGAGGTGCAAAGTGGCTACAAAGAATTGAAAGTTGAGAGGTAAGAAGGCTTCCCAGGAATCCTCCCGTATTATTGAGTAACACACCGATTCTATTGTATATCATCTTAGATTCGATGTATTAGACAGAGTAACAGAATTACCCAGTTGCAGACTCACTACTCGACAGACACCATTATCCTGACCATTCAGTTCATTCTAGCAAATTAAAACTTTTCGAGTTTAAAAGGCGCAATTTCCTGTTTTAGCTCGGTTCAACTTTCTGAAGATCCATGGTTGAACTGCAAAATTTGTTGTTATAAGTACGTACAAGACCGCCTGAACAAAAGCTTCTAGTTAACCGCCGAGGTCATGGTGCAGTGGCCGCCTTTCGAACTCATATTTCAAAAATTAGAACAGTCGAATCTACCCACGCGCGGCTACTGGAGAAATTTACCTCAGCGGCTATTCCTTAATACTAAAACTTTCATATGAAGTACAATATTGTTTTGGAAGACTTATAATATTTAATCATGACGTCTTACACGCTTTATAAAGTGCTAACATTATCTCCTCTATGTTCAAATCTCATGATTTGGAAGATTGCAGCTAGTTATGTCTTATTATAACTAGTAAATATTATTTGCTAGTCGTACTATACACGTGTGATTATCTTTCAAGCCCTTTGAGTTTGGTTAATTGCTTACTACCTCGCATCAGTTTCGTAGTGTCAACCCCTCAAATTGTCCTATATTTGCCTCTTTTATGTCTTTCTTCACGTTCCGACTGCAGGTAATATATAAAAGCTGACTCCAAGTACACGCGATATACTACAGATATGTATGATGAACAAGGTATACTGTGTTTTGATTCTGATTTTGACAACTGGAAGCCTGGCCACAGACCCAGTTGTTTCTAATTAGCTGGTTGCAACTTGGTAAAGCTGCAATCAAGTACTTACTGGGCTAAGATGATCTGTTAACATTACAACACAATACCATTAGACTGAAATTGCATGTAGATAGCTCCAGAAATTATGGCAGACATGGCACAGAAATTTGAGAATATTGCCTCAAAGAACACTGACACCGTGACTGACATACAGGCAGATGTGTACCAAATTAACCGCTGAGGTCGAAGACTCAACACGAAGTCACTGGTTCCCAAATGCCCGCAAGTCTTGTCGAAACATTTAGAGACGTGACATGGCCAGTTATTACTACAACTATTAGGCAGTGTTTTGGAGGTAGTTCCCAGGAGTTGGCAACTCAGAGCAAACATACTCACTGTGTGTATCTACAATCAACTGGCTACTTGGAAACGTACTATGTTTAATAAGAATTCATGAAGTGCCTTTCCCCCTGTCAATCAGGCCATTTGTAGTGCTATAAATCCTGTTCATGTGTCGCAGCATTGATTGAATCATTTAACCAATATCGATAATCGCGCATAGGCTACATAAAGGACTTGGGAAAGAAGCGCAAAGTAATATATTGGCTTTGAAGTTGAATGCCTGGCTGTTAGTGGACTTGGGAAATGACAAAACAAGCCCAGGACGTGACAGGTACTCATAAAGCTGCTGATGAAGGAATATATGACTACGACTACTCATCCAAGGGCATACTAAAAGTTGTCAGAAAGCCACAAGTCCATCTGCTCCCCGTGATGCGTTGTTGGTGTTGGATATAATAAGCTAATAGTTAACCGCCGAGCTTTCCGCTAATTTCTAATCCCATCCATATTCAATGACAAACTTCCACGTGCATGACTTCCCTAGAAATAAAGTCCCCTGAATATAAATGCCGAATATAGCCTTCTGTCTAGAGACCTAGTTATAACTTTTATGTGAAGAGCTCCGCGACTAATTTTGTCTACAATATCTACACCTTCATACAGCTTGCTGCCAAATGTTTTGGCACTAGTGCAGCCCGTGTTGTTGTTTATGTCGAAGATCAAGAGTTGCAGCTCTCATTAGGAGGTCATCATTTATGATCAAGTATGAATTGAGCTAAGAGTGTCAGATTCCATTGAATTTGAATCGACGGTTAATAAGCCAAGTCTGTTTAGGTAGAAGTTTTGAAGCTCTATAAATTCATGACGATTTGGAATATTAGTACACTATGCCAGTCAAGGACGTATCTGTAGTTCTAGTCGTGTATATAGTGTGAGATGGGTGATAGCTCATAGCTCAGAGTACTGGACATCACCACGAGCGTTCCTAGTTCCTAGTGGGCATGTTGTCGGTAAGGTAACTGCTACGACTTGTTGTGGGCACTCTCGGCCACCGTGGACCACTAAAAATTTCAAATGATTATGGCCTTCTGGATCGTTCCCTAGCTGGTGAGCCGTGACTCCAGATTCTTAGCGTTTGCTCGTTGACTTTGTTGTGAATCTCAAGTAGATCGAACTGACTGGCATCTGCTTTGCTTTTCTCTCTCATTTTGGTTTATGAGATGCTGAATTCTGTTCAGATTGATAAGAAATTGCTACATCTGTCCTGGGCTTCCAGCCGAGCAGGCTGGGGCATGGGAGTATGCGAGTTGTATTCTCCTGCAGAGGTGTATTTTGTGAAGATCTGGTATGCCTTTTCCATACAAGTCACCGTTAAATACATACCAGTCACAACTACTGGGTTTCCATGTAGATTCACCAATCACCTTCAGTCAAGCCTTGACCTCTAAACAGAGGGATGCCGTCAATGATTGACAGCTATCAGCTGCCTGTACAGTCGCATCAATCATCAATTTAGGCGGTTCATGATTGACTTACAGCCTCTAGTATGGCCAGCTTCGTGGCTAGTTTGGAAGAACAGGGTCATTCCGGAGTCTAGTACTGCATGCCCTCTCTTGAGGCCAGTTTCACGGCTGCCAACATCTTTCGTTTCGTTTCAGTTATACTCTCGAGACACATCTATTAGTTAGTAGTTACATTGTCGTTGACGTCGGCCGTCCACTTGAGATATTACTTAATTCATTGGCTCACTGCTCAGTTTGACAGTAGCTCGGTGCAGCTGGCTTATTACTCACAAAAGTCAAATGCAATCCAGTGCGTGCCTGTACTGAGAAATCAATGAGCTTGAGCTTGAGTTTACAGGGTTCTCATTTAAATACCTTATAAGCTATCACTACACCAATATGATCGATAATGTTAATGGCCAATTTTTCATATTTCGGTCAGCGCCCATAACCAGCTTTATTAGACTCACATGTTATACTTCAGTCCCATATTATATTGGCATATATATATATCATGGCATATGGGTCCTATGGCATACGCCAGCGTATACCTCATATGGGCTTCTTTTATTTTTGGTCTGTGTCTCCTACAGTACGGCTTTGTGGGCTGAGGTATGATTTTCAGTCTTGTTATCTGGCCGGTGATACTGTTGGCTCCTAGCTTGCTTCTAGTAATACCTCATCAATTGTGAGTTTTCAATTGATCCTCAGCAGTGTGACCCATCTCCAGTACATCCCATGGTCTGTCTTTCAAAGGGTATCTAGATCTGTGAGGCTATACGCTAAAGTCACTTGCTATTTTTTTTTTCTCGCTGACTTCATCTTTATGCAGTGTAACTCTCGCAAATCGGTACCAAATGCAAACTACATGGAGTATAGTGATCGACAAGCAAAAAAAAATTTATTACGCGGCTAGGATTCGAGCCTAGAAGTCTTCTGATAACTCTCTTGACTATTTCGAAGTCAGACGCGATACCAATTTAGCCACCCCGTATCAACTGTGAAATATATTTTTTTAACATGGCCTATATCTGCAAGCACCATTACGTAAGCAAAAAAATACAACGGGGCTCGTGACCTCTGGTGAAGCACATTGCAATTGCAGCGTTGTAATATTGTTGCCACTACGCGTTCTCGTGTTTGATGTGATTCTAATTATGGTACTAGTGAGAACTGATTTGAGCTTTAGACTTTTGTTACTCTAACGTGATCGGTGTCTTACGTCAGCAACATAAAAGACCTGATACTTTTTAATCAAGAGCGTAGCTATCTGTAAAAGTTCATGAGGGCTCTGGAAGAGCCGAATTTAGTATAGGTCATGAGTAATATATAACGCTACATTGTTGCTAGAATATTCAGAGGATCAGGATCGTCTCCAGAAAGCTCTCTGACGCGTCGGCGTCTAGTCGAGGATATTTGTACGCCATAGGTTACTGCATACACGCTTCAAGTCAAGGCTACTGAGTTTTCGCTATTCGAGTGCTTTAACTTGTTAGGGTAGGAGATGAATACTGTACTGGCGGTTAATTGACAGGACTTCAATTAGACAACGTCTGACCCCCGCGGCTAATCTAGAACCTTCATAGAGAGCAGCCCGCAGAACAATACTTTTGTACGAGTCCTTAGAACTTAATCATCTTGTCAAACTAAAGAGCAATGTGTTGTCTAGCATTGGCTGTGTAGAACTTTATTATGTCATGCACTGAGAAATGTCCAGCCTATCAACTGGAATAGCACTTCAATGTGTCTGAGCAATATATGCAGAGTTCAGGCTCATGGATCTTCAAGCTAACCGTTGTAGTATTTCTCGATTAGTACACAGAGGGCAGAGGAGGTAATTCAATCCAAAGAACACCTACAAGTTGGCATCATATCGTTGGTATCATTATTGTCATTATTTCCAAGTCTAAACTAAGAACGTCTGCTTGTCCAAGAACAGCTCCAACTGGTCAATCTTTGTAGAGTCCAGACCATTCTCAATCATAAAGTTCTCTAGTTCATTCTCAGCGTAGGCGCTCTCACTAGGAGCTTCTTCATCGCCTCCCAACTCGACCAACATCTCACAAATGAGTCTATGCTTAGCCACCGTGGCGTCATCCAGCTCGATCTTGGAATCTTCCAGGGATTGAATCACCGCTGGGTTTCTGATATGCTCTAATTGTGTGCCAAAGTTCTTCACCGTCATGAAACTGTGCATCATGTGAAGTCTCTTACCGTAGACGTTGTGGCTGGAGACTTTTCTGAAATTACCCAACAGGATCTTGATATTAGTGGAAGAAATTCTTCTTAGCTCCTTAAAGACACCGTTGTTGGTCTTCAAAGTGAAGTAATGGGCTCTGATCAATAGTGATAGTTGAAACTGGAAGATTCTGTGTAGGCAACTCAGGATCTTTGGCATTAAGTGGAAGTTGTACCCAAAGTGGCGTTGTAAGTTGTAGAAATGATTATGATGTGAATCCAGGAAGTATGTTAGTTTCAATAGACAGTTTGCAGATTTCAACACTCTTCTCAACGTCGATGTAGTGTCTTCCTTTATGAAGATATGCAAGGACAGAGTGAACAACAAGCTGGACAGGTCCAATAAATTGATGAACTTCACGGATTTGATCACTCTTTGCTCAATTGTTTCAGAATCCAAATTCATGATATGATCCAGGTTGTTTTGTGAACAATAATCCATGATCTCATCCAATTTCTTCTCAAACGACGACACAGTCGGTGAATTCTTCACACTGTTCAGCAAGTTGCTCAATGATTTCAAGAATGGATATATCTTAGCTCTCTCTTGATAATGTGTGGTGATGGCAAAACTCAACCCAGCATCGGTTTCAACACCTTTTGGCAAGGCAACGGCAAAGAAATTCTGATGGATTGAAAGTGGTGTACCATCATAGATGAACTTAGTATGATCCAGTTCCACCAAAGTATGCCATATTCTTCTCTTGGAATCTGTGATGGCAAAGTTCTCGGTGTTGTATTCAGCTAATGAAGCGATTCTGATCAGTCTATTAGCATCCAATGCGATTAAATCATCAATGAAACTGACAGAGTCTGGACCGTACAGTTGGGAGAACTCTATGAGTAATGACAATTTGATGAACTCTAGAGTGTTGTTGTGAAGTGGTTTTTCAATCTGTTCTAAGCAAAGTTTCGCAAGGTACACCGCTTCATAATTGATGATATAACTCTGTGTGACCTCTGGGTATCCACAATTGTAATAGGAGACCGAAGAAATTCTCATTATCAACAGCAATTGTCCCAGGAATGCATAGTCCATGATCTCAAATAGATTATTGAACCTTTCCATTAATTCACTCTTCAAGATGAATGAAAAGTTGGCATATAGTTCAGAATGGAAGAAATGGTGTACCAGTTCATGAAGATTTGGATGTGTCAAGTATGGTTTGATCAGATCATACAATATTTGGTTGTTCTGCATCATGGACAGTTTGATAGAATCCATTGAATAAGTCTGATTCTTTTCCCTATTGAACTCATTCTGGATCTTTTGTGGGACGTTCTGTCTTGTATTCCGTATCATGCAATTAAGAAACACGTCACTTTTGAACAATGAGAACAAGGATAAGGCTCTCCCCAATTGTACCGTCTTCTGTGTGTTTTCCAACTGGTCCTTCTGTCTTTTCAGGGCGTCTATCTGTTGTTCCAAGTTATAAATCTGTTCATCCATAGAAAGGATATCCTCGGCCCGTGTGGAGTCGAAGTAGATACATTTGATGTTCAACCGGAGACACGTGGAGCATAGAGGTTTTTCCTTATCACACTGATACAGCTGTTAGTACTGTTTCAACTCGATATATGTGTCATTCTGAGACTTACTTTTAGTTTCTTGGACCGACAGTACTGGCATGAATTGATGACTCTGCGCTTCTTTATCTGCTTTGACTGTGCGCTCTCATCCAACGTGGGCGAAGACATCTTTATCGAAAGCTGGAAGCTATCACTCAGCTAAAAGTTCACTCCCCGGTGGCGCTGCAGGGCGTCTTTTCCTAACGGTTTTTTGTGTCTCTCGAGAGAAGTAAACACCAAAATATCTTTAAAGTTTGAACTTGATCAACGCCCGGAAATTTAAATGTAGTGTCCGGGTGTTTTCGGTAATGCTCGGCTATCTTGCCGATGATAGCCGTCGTGAGAGCTCTGCAATATGAGCCAAATTTCTTGCCACTGTTTTAGAATTCTCATTTGCAGTGACATGAAAGATCCCTTCTGCTTCAGCCTCCCTACATACAAGCACGCTTCTAATATCACTAACAGTTCGCAATGGGAAGAGGTGGCAAAACTCAACAAAAGCGTAACCTGTACGTGGAGCCATGGGACGAATATTGCATTGTCTTGAAAGTTAAATAGTTAAATGCACAGAAAGAAACTCTTGTAAAACTGAATTGTCTAGCTTCCCTGAGTGATTCGGCTTCAATGGTGCTATGGGATTTAATGAAGTTGACTGGGTGTAAGCTAAAACTGTACTTCAGATAAAACCCCAAAGCTTTTCTTCCAGGCCCTGCCAACAAAATCTGGAAAAGGCGATATGTTGATGTTATTGGAGAACTTCAGACTTCCTGGAGCTTCTGATGGATCTTCAGATGATCTTCTTGAGAGCGATGTTCAGAGAGTTATGACGAAGTATGGCTTTAGAAGTGTCCAAATAGAGAGTGTCATATCAGATCTTGTCATCCTGAAGTTTTTCGTTCAGAGCCAACTACTTGGAGTCCATTATTCTGGTACCTCGCTACCTCCAAAAGATATTCAGTCTTACTTCACTTTGAGACTAATCATTCTGTTTCTACTATGGGCAGTGGGGTTTTTGGACTTCATCAGTCAGAAGAGCTCACTTAAATTCATCGCCTTACATTTTGCACTAGTCCTACCAAACACAAGCATCATATGTCTTTCTTACTCGTCTTCAGTAATATTGAAGCTTGTTAAGAGGCAAATCATCATCATGATGAAACAGGCCCTGTTGGATAGCGATAACATCAAATCCTATTCCATCGCTGACAGAAACAGGGTATTGGCTAGGTGCGGTCGGTGCTTCAACTATGTGCTCTCTGAAGTTTACGACAAGCGAAGTCTCCAGAGGCAATTCACCACAACTATTGCGATATCTCTGATATTTGCGTGTCTAGTGTCTGGGTGGATTCCATTGTTATACCTACAACTGGCACTATTTGGCTATACATGTATGGGTGTTAACGCAAGAGTGTGATCCAGAAGCGCTATTTGACAATCGAATTGGCTACTCCCACCTGCTAGCTACAACATACCACAGGTATTATCACAGCTTATATATTGATGATTCCCGTCAGTGCAAGAATTATGAATCAAACACCCAAGACTTGACCTTGACCTTGGAAAGTTTGGTTCCCTTCATTACCAGTAGTGACGATCTCGGTAGGGATGATGGAAACGTAGTCTTCTTGTTGTCTCAGAGGCTTAGCATCGACTTCTCTATAGTATTTGAACGGGGTAGGGATCAGATTGATCAATGGCTCGGCCTTCTCTTCGATCCATTCGATGATGCTTGATTTTGGAGCCAATTTGGCCAAGTAGCCAAAAGCCAGGATGTACCCAGCGACCAAGCCGAAGGCGTGACCCCAGAAGGAAGAGCCTGGAACAAAGATGGCGATCAGGATCAGTGGGACGACAGGTGCGAAGATCGTTGGGAGGGAATGTGTTGGGGTGATTTGATAGGTTGGTTTCAAAAGGGATTCCTTGTAGGCGAAGAAGCCGGCAAATGAGAACACCCAGCCTGAGATACCCAGGACTTTAGCGTTTGGGTAGAAGACCAAGCCCAGGATGGAGTATAACAGTGCTGTAGCGACGGCTAACAAGTTCAAGATGACACCGGTGTAAACGGTACCGTGTCTTCTTTCAAACAGGGACAGAGGGGTGAGAATGGCCAGCAGGTTGAACAGCAGGTGGAACAAAGAAAGGTGTCCTAGTGGGTACAGCGACAGTTGGTTCAAGTTGAGCGAGGACAGCGATTTTGGGCTCAGGGCCATGAAGTCATTGACAGGCAGGATGAAGTTCAGCAGGTACAGGAAAGTAAGGAACACCACCAGGCCGATGGTCAGTGCCGGCGGGTATCTGTCGCCGATCGGGAAAAGCGCTCTGAGTGTCTCCTCGTTCAAGGCCATTGCAATTGGCTGATTCTGTGTTCTGGTGGCGGTTTTTGGTGGTTGTTGTAAAGTCCAGGCTACACGGTTAATTTTTTTCTGGACGCGTTAAAAGTGATCCGAAAGAATTACTAGGGCTGTTATTAGTAGTGGTGATGATAAGGGCTACAAATTACCAACAAAAAGCAAATGCAGACGTGTAATGAATGTGTCTAGTCATAAAATGGGGCCTCCCTGTCCAGCAGTTGTGGCGTTTTAGCTATGTAAAAAGTGTGGAATGTGTGGAATATGTGTGTGGTGTTATTTCTTCAAGAAGCTCATGAATGAATCGTTGGAGAAGTCAGTGAACATGGTCAAAACTGCAAATCTTTGGAAGATGTCGCTCTCAAAACTGCTCCAGAACTCCCAGATGAATGATTGTCTGAACAAATGGCTCTTCAAGTGATCGTTCATGTTGAAGTTTTTCAAGATGAAGACGTATGCAAAATTGTACAATAGGTGGAATCTCTGGGTCTTGATGTTTTGGAACTCGACGTTTGGGGCAACGGCGATGGAGGAGCGGAGACTGTTGGTGGTGGAAGTTGATGATGCTGATGAGATGGATGTTTTTGAGATCTTTGGGAAGTAGATTGATAGGAATGGATTGTTTTCCAAATCTTTCAAATCTTGAACGATGTGTGTCAAGTGCACAGTGGTATGATGATCGGATAGGTTCTTCTCAATGTGTTTCAAGTTGTTCAATTTCATTAGCACAATGAAGATTCTGATCAGGAAATAGTTCAAGTCATCAAACAGGTTCAAATTGAGGATCTTCTTCAACAGGAATTCAATCTTTTCATCGTTAATCTTGATCAATGGTGCCTTTTTAAAACTCAACGAATCGTTCAGGTCAAGTAAAAGCAATTCAAAGAACAACATCAGATTCTCATATGTTTGCATCTGTTCCAAATGCATCATGTTGTTGATGAAACTCATGATTTTAGAAGTTAGGAAAGTTTCTTCAAACACTTCGATCCTGTTGGTTTTCAAGGCAAAGATGAATGAGTTCAAGAACAAGTTGAAATCACTGACAATGGTTCTTTGTGGTTGAGGTTGTGGAGAGCTCAATAGCACAGGAGATGATGATGAAGAAGAAGCTGCTGGTTGTGGAGAAGGTTCAACAATTTCATCATAGTTTTCCAAATAATCAACAAACTGACCAAATTCCACCAACGTCAACATGTTATCCACCACTTGTGTTATTTGCAGACCAGCTGAATTGTAAACGATGGAGTTTTGATGGGAATAGACAAAGATGGCTTTATCAGCAACAGGCAAGACAGGGAATGATAGGATCTTGCTGATGAATTGTGACAAGTTGAAGTCCTCGTTGTTCAAACTAACAGATTTCTCAGAATCGGATTGATCGTTCAATTGCACAACGGATATCACTGTGAGTTTGTTCTTGTATGGGTCATTGATCACAATGTCCACGGAGTTCTGGAAATCATCATCACTGTCTTTCAACTCTTCAATAGAATGATTCTTTAACCAACCGGAGTAGTCATGGTACTTGTTCTCCTTGTAGACCTTGTGGATGGTATATGACTGGTCCATGAATCTGACCTTCTTGAAGTATTTCTGAGATCCAGGCAAAGTGTAAGGTTTAGCAGTGATGTTCTTAAAGAAGTTCAATCTTGAGCCACGTTCACAGACTTTGTTCGACTTGACACAGTTCTTGCAAACAGGGAGGGTCTCGTCACACTTGATGTGTCTGGAGCGGCACGTGAGGCAGCCGTTTCTCGAACGTGAGTTTGGTGTTCTGGTAGCTTTGGGAGTCATTATAGCACTCTCTTGACAAACAGGTAAATCATGTAACTAATGTGTGGGTGTTGACCGTGGTGAAATGGCAGACAAAGTGGTGGAGTATTTCAATTGGACACAGTGTGTGGGAGGGTATCCTGTGGCAATTGAATGGAGGTGACGTAGTGGATCAGAGTGTAGTCAAGGAACAACCGAAGCGAGATCTGGAATCGGAGGGATCTCGCATGTTTATATACAATTGTGAAACCTGGAGAAAGCACAATCAGCTTCGCTTTTCTTTTGAAACGAGCACAGCTTCCATGCATGAAACACAGCTTCGCTCGGGCTGTAGTTCTGCACAGTTATGCGGCGTTATGCAGATGAAAGCTTCGACCAAGGCGTAGAATCCCCGAGCGCCTCCGTTGTTGCCACGGAAACGCCGCGATGGAAGGATTTTCGTGGGCGGTGTAGTTGGCGATGGGCAATTACGATCTTCGATGGAAGCAAGTGTGGTTTCTGGAAAGGCCCCGGTTGAGGGACCAGGGGGTCACACAGGATACGACACGCCCCGGGGACTGCTCCACCGCCGATCACAGTTTCTTTTGCGGCTCTCTGGCTTCGGTGCTGGTGGCCAGTGTTAGTGCCAGTGTTTTGTTCGTTTGGAGAAGTATCCCTTTGTTCTTTGTCGATGTTTCTCTCAATTGGCCGTTCATAGTTAACACACAGGACAAACTACAAAAATAGCTGAGACAATGGCTTCAATTGTGTCCGTGACGGTATAGCCCTGACCGTTTGGCCTGTAACGGTTGACGTTGACCGTTAGACCGTTTCACCCGTACGTCATGTAATACCTGTGTTAGTGTGTGAGTCAGAGCCAGGGTTTACAAGTTATTATGCAATGATGTAATCTGTAGACCTAATTCTACCCCGGTCATAGCTTTGCCACTAAGATTCGATGATATCATATCTGGATCTAACTGAGGCGTGCACAGCTTGAACCGGTGCCTGCCAGGATCTGCGGTCTTCTACGCCTCTCCATAGCCAGAGAAGGATTCCACAGTTTCCATTTCGACCCATGGAAGCTTCGGTTGCAGATCGGCTGCAACTGCATGTCGATCTTCTAAAAAGAAATTAGGCTGTGCTCAAGGCGACCGTTTTAGATTTCTTTTTGACAGGGAACATACAGTATACGTTCGCTACCATGCACCAACGACGTAATCGTGAGTCCACGTAATAAACTTGCACACTTCGGGGATTCGGTCGTAGTGTTTTTTAGATCGAGCGTCTTGTGGCTTCTGAGGCAGGAACCAGTTACCATCGACCATCAACTCTGGTCAGGAACAACAGCACTGCCTTCTTTCTCTATGGGAGTATAAATACCTGACAATGCCCTGGAGAGTCTTTTGTGTTATTACAACACTCCTGATGGGGTTTGTATAATACCTACAATGATCCACAAACACCCTGAGCTTTCACAGAGTAGATGGCTACACAACAGCATTGGATATCTCTCCTTAGTCCCCAAGTTCCCAGCGTACCAACGCCACAGAAGCACTGAGACCTGCCTCCCAGCACGTCCCCTGCCATCTCTTCGCCTTCGTCAAGGCTTTCCCTCTGTTCTGTTGATCGTTGTTTCCAACCACAGACCCGATCTTTCACTTTACTACGCCATTTCTCAGCCTTCAGGCTGTGCTAAAGACTTCGCCTCTACGGGAAAATCGAACGGATTCGCGGTGGCGCGAAAAAAAAAGAAACACAGCCTTTGAAAAGTCGGAACTCATAAATTCACAGCCATTCCCCGAAAGTTATGTCATGTGAATATCATGTGACTTGTAGTCGGAATGATGGTTATGAGCCCATATGAAAATCTTGATTTTTTAGTGTAGGAAGGCATAATGTCATGAGATGCTTTGTTAGAATTGAAGCTGCTTAAAGCGACTGTTTTTTGAAAGAAACGAGCCATGTCATACAACGGTATTGGTCTCTCCACAGCCAAGGGCTCCTCCACAAACGGGTACATTCAGAAAAACTTCACCAGGAGAACCGAATCCGCTTATGAAAGAAGACAAAGGCATAAGAAGGATGATATCAAACGAGATCAATTAGTTGACAATTTGAACGATGTGAAAGATAAGGAATTACTCATACATGATCAGAAAAGAAACGTTGATTTGAAAGTCAGTGAATATCGTGATAAATTGGAGGAGGACGATGATTTAGATGAGGAGGAGATTGAAAAGAAGTGTAAGGCATACAGAGAAGAATTGCTAAGACCTTTGAAGATTAGGGATAGTTATAAGAAAAGAGAAGATCGGATCAAAGAGGATCAAGACAAGACGTCTACAGGTGTCGAGTACTAAAATGGATCATGATGATTAGCTATTAATAATTGATGCAAGAATGTTTGTGTTGATGTTACATTTAAAAGTTGTTGTTTTGTAATGCAAAAGAAGGGTCATTAGGAAAGCAAAAGCTTGGGAATATGAAAGCTGAGTTGGGAAAACAGAGGCGTTTTATAAATTCTTTCTTTTTTGTTGTCTATTCGTGATGGTGAGACCGTTGTTGTTGGTCTTGGTTTGGGTATCATGGATGTAAGACCTTGTTGTTGATCAAAGATTTCTTGTTGACCAGTTGTTTGTTCTCAATGTCATAGATGAACATTCTCAAGTCGTTATAGAAACAGATGTCTTTGTCGAACTTGCCATTGATCAAGAAGATCTTCATCTTGGACTTGTATCTTGGGAAAGTGATGAACTTCTTGATGAACTTGATATCAATCTCATCGTTATCGACTTCTGACAAGATTTCAAACTTGATCAACTTACCTTTGGTGTTTCTGATGATCTTGACAAAGGATAACTCGTCAGCGTTGAACACTTTGCATAGCTCATCATGGACGTTGATGCTTTGGTCCTTGTCGATGTTTTCAAACTCGATGGACTGGGTCTGGAACTTGCAATGCTCCTCTTCTTTCAAGACCAGGTTCTTGGAGTTATCAATGATGTCCTCTCTCAGGGACTTTGTCAACTCGTACTTGTTTCTGGAGGAGATGACCGGGTGTTGTTTAATCAATCTGATGGTGTCGACATCTTTGGTGTGTAGCACGTTGATGATCAAGTCGTCGATGGTCTGGAAGAAGAAGAATCTGGCGTTCAAGGTGTCGTTGAAAGGGCGGCCCTGTGGCTTGGCGCTGTTGTTCTTCTTCTGGATCTTGTAGGCGGACTGGACAGGGACGTAGTGTTTCTTCTTTGCCAGTTGTAGAGGCTCCAGGTCCCTGATGTTGATGATCTGGGGAGGGTTCAGGTGGATGGCCTGGAAGGAGCGTGGCGTGGCAGGGTCCGACTCCAGGGACTCCGTGTCCGAGGAGGAGGGTGGCGAAGGGTAGGAGGCTTGCAAGGAGCTCTTTCTGAGTCTGACGTTGGACATGGCTTGTGGAAGTCTCTGACCAGGGAGAGGGAGAAAAAGAAGAAAGTGGGTATTTTGGGCATTTTATAGTCGGTTGCTCAACTTTTCCAGAGACTTTTCACATTTTAGTAGGCCCCTCCCGGCTGCTCTCCCTTTCTCCTGTCTTCTGCCCATACTTAGGCCGTTTCTGGTAATAAAGTGTTGATGAATTCGCATCAAAATCAACTTTTGTTACCGGATCTGGGCTTTTGCCCAATGCAGCCAAAATTGGGCTGAAAAGTTGGGAGGAGGGAGAAAGGGGGACTCAGTCTTCAGAGACTGGAGACTGGAGACCGATGGGACTATGAGACTCAAAGACTCATTCATGAAGGTCTGGCTAGGCGTTCTAAAGAGATCCAGGACACAATGGTCTAGAACAATACCCGTCACTTTCCTGTTCCTGGCCAGAAAGAGACCCGGATTGTGCCGGTGTCTTTGGTAAGACCTGGATAAACTCGCCATCTTCCATCGAGTTGTCACGTTACTCATCGTCCCCGTCCCTAAGCCTTTGTATGACAACCAGAACCAACTTTTTTTCCTTTAGTAGGCGCTCCACAAAGGAAGGTTTTGTTCCTGGCTCGTTTCCAGGGCAACAGACACACAAAGAATTCCTGCACTCTCCTGCAGATACGCGAATTTGTATTTTTCACAAAAGTTGGCAAAGTGTAAAAAACGCGAATTTGATTTCGTCCAGTCTTTCAAGTCTCAGCCATCAACAACAGTTCACCGACTTTGCTCTGTTTATTGCTCCAAAATGGCCAGACTGAGCGACAGGATCATCAGACTCGGCGTCTTCTCCGTGTTCATCATCGGCCTGCTGACCTTCTTGTCCAAATCGGGCACTCCCGTGGCCAACTACATCCCATCCACTCCCATCGCTGGTGATAAGTCCAGCTCTTACAAGGCTGGCAGCTCTGCTGCTGATTTGACCCCTGAACAGAAGGAACAACAACAGAAACTGCAGGACGCCCAGAGCGGCAGCTCCTTCGCCGACGACAGCTCCTCCGTGGTTCTGGGCAAGAGCTCCACCACCTATGTTCGTGAGAACGCCACTTTCATCTCCCTTGCCAGAAGTGAGGATCTATGGGAATTGGCTGACGCTGTCAGATCCGTCGAAGACCGTTTCAACCACAATTATCACTATGACTGGGTCTTCTTGAACGATGGTGATTTCACTGATGAGTTCAAAACCGTGATGAAATCATTGATCTCTGGTGAAGTCAAATTCGGTAAGATTCCTAAAGAACATTGGTCATATCCAGACTGGATCGATTTGGAAAAAGCCGCTGAGACCAGAGTCAAGATGAAAAACATCATCTATGGTTCAAGTGAATCCTACAGACACATGTGTCGTTTCGAATCAGGTTTTTTCTTCCAACACCCATTGATGAAACAATATCAATACTACTGGAGAGTGGAACCATCAACCAAACTACACTGTGATGTTTCATACGATGTCTTCAAGTTCATGAGAGAAAACAAGAAGGATTACGGGTTCACCATTTCCATCCATGAATTCGAATCAACCATCCCAACTTTATGGCAAGTCACCAAGGATTTCTTGAAAGAGAATCCAAATGCCCTAGCTGCAGACAACTTGATGGGCTTCATTTCCAACGATCAAGGTGAGACTTACAACTTGTGTCACTTCTGGACTAACTTCGAAGTTGGTAACATGGATTTCTGGAGAGGTGAGGTCTATCAAAAATACTTTGACTATTTGGACAAGAACGGTGGGTTCTTTTACGAAAGATGGGGTGATGCTCCAATCCATTCCATCGCCGCCTCCTTGTTCCTGCCAAAAGACCGTGTCCACTACTTCGAAGAGATCGGTTACTACCACGGCCCATACAACAACTGTCCTATCAACGATGAGATCAGAACCAAGAACAAGTGTCTATGTGATCCAAACAACGATTTCACATGGAAGGACTACTCCTGTACAAGACGTTACTACGACATCAGAGGCTTTGAGAAGCCAAAGGGCTGGGACAAACACACTGGTTAAACTTATAAAGATTATACAAGATTGGGGAGGGTTTCTATACACTAAAACTCTTGTAGAGTCTTTGACGTCATTTTTTAGTGCCATCTATTTTTATCGCGATCTTTTTTGGCTGCAGGCTAAAAATGAAAAGTTAACAAGGCTGTAAAGAAATCGAGTGATCCGCTGAAAAGTCTTCCGGATCAGTAAGATTTGCCGTTTTTGCTCACCACTAGCTTTGAGAAAGAATCTGAAAGATGCCCAGCTCACGCAGACTGCTTCGGTTCACCGCTGTGCTCATCGTCATTGCGTTTTTCGTGTCACATCAGCTCATCTCGAAGAAAGAACATGCCCGGATCTTTGCACTGAAGGAACAACTCAGAAAAGAACAGTATGAGCTG
Organism: Taiozyma rabaulensis; assembly: GCA_030574855.1. Taxonomy (NCBI): domain Eukaryota; kingdom Fungi; phylum Ascomycota; class Saccharomycetes; order Phaffomycetales; family Wickerhamomycetaceae; genus Taiozyma; species Taiozyma rabaulensis. Next base: position 19,337 of record JAJMFP010000176.1, read on the forward strand.
AACAAGGAGCTCGGGGTCACGGGGACCACAACCGGTGTGAAAGTTGAGTACAGGGAGAAGGTCGGTGCTGATTATGAGAGAGCTAATGCCACTTTTGTCACACTGGCGAGAAACGATGATCTAGAGGCGTTGACAGTGACGATACGATCCTTTGAAGATAGGTTCAACCATAAATTTCATTATGACTGGGTGTTCATGAACAATGAGGAGTTCACTGAACAATTCAAGAGAAGAGTGACCAATGTGTGTTCAGGAAACGTTTATTTCCAAACGATCCCGAAATCATTCTGGGACTATCCGTCATTCACAAACCAGGACAAGGCCAAGACGAATCGGATCAAATCGAGAACAAAGATGATGTATGGTGGTTCGGCAAGCTATCGATTCATGTGTCGTTTCTTCTCTGGGTTTTATTACAAGTTGGATATCTTACAGAAATACGAATACGCCTGGAGAGTGGAACCGGAGACCTTGTTGCATTGTGATGTTAACTATGACATTTTCAAATTCATGAAGGAGAACAACAAACAGTATGGCTTCACCATCACACTGAGAGAGTTCCCGGAGACCATACCGACACTATGGGCCACCACGCAGAATTTTGTTGAATTACACCCAAACTATGTCCATGAGAACAACTTACTGAACTTCATATCGGATAACAAGGGGAATGAATACAACCTATGTCATTTCTGGACGAACTTCGAAGTTGTGAATATGAATTTCTTGAGAAGTAAAGTCTATCAAGAATATTTTGACTGGCTAGATACCTCAAATGGGTTTTTCTATGAAAGATGGGGTGATGCCCCAGTGCACTCCATTGCTGTTTCACTGTTTATGGACAGAAACCAAATCCATTACTTCAACGATGTTGGTTATTACCACGAGCCGATGAATCACTGTCCTATAGATAACAAGATCTGGGAGGAGAACAACTGCAATTGTAACCAGGATGCAGACGTCACATTCAGAGATTATTCCTGTACAGAGCAGTTCTACGACGTCATGGAGATGCCGAAACCGGAGAATTACAGAGATCATAAAGGCGGTCCCAGATAATGAACATGAAAAGAGCTAACGTTTATGCAACTTGTGGAAAATGTAGTGGTTTAACTGTGCTTCGCTTATTACAAAGACGCCAAAATTTCGCGACGCGTAAAAAATGGCGACGCGTGGGCAAGAAAAAAATCTAAAGAGTTCATACAAACAAACAGTTTGCCACTGAATTGAACAAGTCACACAGAAGATCAAAGATGTCTAGTAAGTACACTTAAGGATCCATGTACAATGGCAGACCACTAACACCTCTCAGCTTATCAACCATACGGTGGCTACAACCAACAGGACTACAACGGGGGCGACTACAATTCAGGTGGTTTCGATGCCAACCAAACCAGTTCACAACCTAACAAAGCACAACAGAAGACCAGTTTGACCCCAGTCACAATCAAGGAGATCAACGACTCCAAGACCGAGATCCAGGATGGGGACTTTGTCATCCACGGTATCGAGCTAAGTTACGTCTCATTTGTCGGTGTCATTCGTAACGTCACTGATCAAACCTCCAACTTGTTGATCCAAATAGAAGACGGTACTGGTTCCATAGAGATCAGAAAATGGCTAGATGACAGTGCCCCACCTGATGCCAATGCCAACTTGATCGCTGGTAAATACTTCCACGTCACCGGGTCAGTGAAAGAATTCAGTGGTAAGAAGAACATTCAAAACGCTACATTCCGTGAAATCACCGATTTCAACGAGGTCATATATCATCAGCTAAGTGCCATTGACGTGTACTTCCAAGCCAAGAACATAACGACCGGTCAACCACAACAACAGCAACAACAAGATTCCAACGGCCTGTTTGTCAGTAATCCAAATGCAAGTGAACAAAGTGGGTCTGTTGCTGATAAGATCTTTGAATTCATTTCTGAAAACACCCCATCCATGCCAGAAGGTGTCCCTGTCCAATTGATCGCTCAAAGTTTGGGTCTATTAGTCGAAGACGTTTCTTTACACTGTGGGAAATTAACTGAAGATGCTAAGATTTATGCTGGTTATGATGAAAATGGGTTCTTAGCCGTCTGAAGTGGAAACAAAAGTGTGTGATAAGGTTTTGTGATTTCTAGTTAATTAAAGCAAATTGTACAATAACAAGTGTAGAACATGGACCGGTATATTTGTGATTCTCGCTGCCACCGACCTTTTAGTTACTCAATCCGGAAGTCAACCTTATCAGGAAATATTCGCGACACACAAAGCGGGTATAGGCTGGCAGCCTGCTCCAGTGGCTGTAATCTACTTCATTGGACGATCGAGTGCTTACTTCCATAAGCTTTCCACAAAATACTTAGACCCATAAAGAAGTGCGGATATTCTTGGTCAGCTATCACTAGCTACTGCTGTGTGTTTGTCGCTGGTAAAGAACTTAGGATTATCATGAGCCGGACAACAGATTGGAAGCCGCTTTGATGATATAAATAATCGATGGTATGCTGAACGCCATGATTTCCCTGTTCCTGGTCAAGGTGGATTTAGCTTTCTGTTTTCGGTCTAGAAGAGAGCTTAATCTGTTAAGTCTCAAGGGATATACCCTATATGAACTATACTGTCATGAGCAGTTGTTTCGCCGCTATGAGACGTCGACCTAATTTTTGAAGAGCTGATGGACAATCTTGAGTTTAGATTTCAGAGAAATTACACACAATCAAAGGTTTTAGCATTAGTGAAGCTCTAAGACTAGCTCCAATCTTCTTGGGTCAAGACGAAGAACGTTAGTGGCTCCTGTTGATACTGTTGTCGCTGTGGGACAGTATTTTTGTTGGGATAGACTCAGGGGCTTCGAGGCCACAGAACAGATTGCTACTACTGGTAGAGCAGTCGTCTTACTTTTCTCCGCCTATGAGCTGTTATACCTCCCTACCGTGCTACTAAAGACGCTAAGATAGGGATAGACTGATTATATTACGCCTCTTGATTTGGTGAGGTGGATAGTCTGTAGGTACCAGCAACCAGTGATATAAATAAAGCTAAGAGCTGGGTTGAGGGAGGCTGTAAGTGAGAGGCAGAACCGTTACCAATCTCAGGTTGTATATTTATCACTACACTAGTTAGAACTGAAGAACTCTGTGTTATTGAGGAGAAATATCAAGATACATAGCCAGAATACAATATTGAATGTTTCATTAGCTTATGATGATAGTATTTGTAGATGAGAGCTGCAAGAGCACAAATATATCGAGCTATACTCATAGAAAACCATGAACAGCATCTCTCTTAACTGTGTTGTGTTTCCCAGCTGCTGGTTTCACTAATATTCCATTGACATATCACTGTGTCTTGTGAAGCAGTCTTGATAATATCTTTCAAAAACCAGAATATAAGTTCTCTGATAAAGTAGCTTTTTTAGGATGCTAGTTTGCGAAAGAGGCAGAACATTAGGTCATAGGTGGAGAGGTCCGTATTACTTTTGGGAGGGTGGGCCACAGCTGAGAGTATACGATTAAAGCTTCAGGGATCCGAGAAATATTTTTTAGGTGGCATGCCTTGAAGGGACAAAAAAGAAGTAACATGCAGTATTCTTTGTATTTCATGCATACCACATTTTTTTACAAAACTGCTGTGGTGCTTTCGAAGCCTTTGACTGTATCTTCAAACCGTTCTGGCCTGAAGGCTCATATTTCGAGCTAGGATAAATTTTCCAAAAATGGCTCCTAGTACAAAAGCTAAAATACCGACGTTTGAAGGCTATTTTGCCACTGGTACTACCACCGCTACTTTCTTGGTTCATACTATCAGCAATGTCAGAAACAACACTGTTACTGCCACCTCAACCATCCCATGTGAAACTTCAACAATCACTTCCAACGGTCAAGTTGTTACCCAGATTATCTCCAAGACCACCGATGCTAATGGTTCTGCTTGTACCTCTGCTGCTACATCCATTCTGTCTGTCAAGTCAATTGTTACCAATGGTCAAACTATCACAGCCACTGTTATTGTTCCAGCTGGTAGTGCTACTGATGCTTCTACTATTGGTTCCGTCGCTGCTACCACACAAGCTTCCGTCTCAGGCTCTGGCTCTGGTTCTGGTTCTGGTTCTGGCTCTGCCGCAACTTCCAAGGTTCTGGCCACAACGATTTCAACAGTCGGTCCTGCCCAATCATCAACCCACTCCCACTCCATTTCGGTCTTTGAAGGTGTTGGTTTTCGTTTGGTTTCTTCATAGCTGGTTTCCTTTGCTGGCTTGGTCTTGCCAATGCTCTTCTGAGTTTTCAAGAAGACTGAAGAGGTGACTTCGCCTTTTAGCACTTTTGTTTTTGTTCTATTCGTTATTAAGGCTGTTTTTCTCCCTGGTGTTGCTGGCAGCTTGGATCCTCAATACTGAAGAAGAGTTTTGAGTTCATTGTTACTCATCAAGGAGTTTTTTTGGCTGGTACATTTTTGTCTTCATATTCTTATTTCTCTCCACGTTTGCCATTACTATTATGTATAGGCTAGATCTTTTTGACTTGATTAAAGGTCTTGATTAGTTGTTGTCAGAATTAGTTGTATGTAAATATACACTAGCTTTTATTATAAAATTTGATCTTGTTTAATCAGTAATCACTTCACTTCTAGTGGTGAGTATAAGTTACATCTAATGATATTGTGGGTGTATATAATTAGTTAAAAATTGGTACCCTATCTACAAAAACAATAATGGACGTTGTCGTCTACAAATGCTCCAAAATTTGGGGAATCCCTTTTCTCAAACTTCTGATCCAATCTAAACACAAAAGGCTACTTGTAGTATAACCACTCTTGAAAAATCTCATTCGTTGGTCTACAGTTTCTCATGGACTATCTGAAGATTAATAATACATGCACAAAGCATACGTAAATCTTCATGTACGTTAAAACTTAAAATGTACTGCAGCGCTGGTGCACCGATGTAACTGTTTCAAAACATTTAATACATTACTTTGCATGGTCCGTTCTCTTTAAAGAAAACCTACGGTCCTCTGTTGCTCTCAGGCCAGAAAGAGCCGAGTATCTGACTAATTTGTTACCAAGTTTCAGTGTCCTACTCCCAGCGTTATTGAGTAGCTAGCTACCACAGGCTCATAACAAGCCGACAATTGAAGCACGAGAAGATACTTCAAAGCTGACGCCACTGCTCCGTTTTTAGTGCGTGAGCAGAATCCTTACTTGGAAGCTTTCCTCTTTTGTAAGCCCTGAAACTCCTTCCTGATTAGTTCACTTCTAGCGTATACAGCTCACTTTGCTTTGCAGCTGCTCTGTTTGCTTATATGCCGGCCCTAAATCTCACGTATGTATTTCGCTTTCCTTAGGTACTTCGACCGATTGAGGCATGAAAACCCGGAAACGAGCTTTCCACTCACAGCATTCCTAAAATGGAAATCACATTTTTAGACGCTTCAAACTAGTCTGAAGTTCTACCCCATCTAGAATTCCTCAAAGTGTACTCTTTAGCGTTGGGTACTGTCAACATTTCCTTCAAAGCTTCGGTTTCAGTAATGAGTTATACTCTTCCCAAGATAGACTTGATCAGTGAGTTAGTTCCCTTGTTCTCCTACAAAACTGTCTTTTGACTCGAAAATACCAAACAAAACCCTTCACCAAGTCAAGCTTTTGCCTTCATAGATTTCACCATCATATCATCAATGGTCTCAGTGTCCATATATCAAGTTTTCTTTGCCTAAGAAGCACAGCTTCAACTTCAACTCACCTCAGCTACAATTCTTAATAGCGTTCGAGACTTTAGTACAATCTTCTACCTGTCAATCCCCCCTTATAAAAGCGAAACTTATCCTCAAAGTTTTACCGCCTTCCACAATGTAACTTGTTTGTTGCTTTGCAGGGCGTAAAGGTGTTGTCATATTTACTTAACAAATCAGGAACTGTAACTCTCAACTTCATTTAACAACAACATTTATATTAAATGTGTTTAATCACTAGCAGAGATAATTATTCATGGAGCTGAACCCAAAAGGGCTAATTAATACGGCTGTTATTGGCGTCTTTGAGCTTAACTATCAAACTACTGTCCAGCTTAGCCATTTCCAGTGAGCACAGTGCCGAAGAAATAGGACAGTGGCTCTTGACTTCTTCTCTTCAATCATCAATAAGAGGAAATGAACATTCTTGTACCCGCCGCAAGCAAAAAAAAAATGCAAAAAATAATGATTTCGCCCAGGATCGAACTGGGGACGTTCTGCGTGTTAAGCAGATGCCATGACCAACTAGACCACGAAACCATTTTCTGAAAGCTGTAAAAAATGGCGTTTGCCAGACTCTTCTATTTTTAGTCCAGATTAGGAAATTTTCGCGCGTTGATAAATGACTGTCCTTCGCTTGTTCACTGGCCTTGATTTCTGAGGGTTCAAAGAACTCCTGGGCCTGCTTATATCCTCTATGAGTGTTGAAATTGTCCTTAGGATCTATGATTCTAGTGTGACCTTCTTCGAGTCATCAGTCGAGCCACATCATGACTGATTTAATCGGATCCAATGCATGAAGTAAAATACCACATCACTAGTTGATTAAAGTTTTAGGTTTCAGCCATAGAACATCCTACGTCATTCAATAATTATTCATTTTTACATTCGATGAGTTAATAAGGCTTCTGCTGTATTTGTTCACCACTAGAACTGCTCATGTTGACTTGGAATTGGTTTCCCATGACATCAGGGGTCTGGGGTGCATATATAAGGAGCACGATTTAACCCCTAAGCCCTTGTGAGTCCCTAACGCTTGATTCCAAAGATCATCAGCCATAGATCCAAACAGCTCCGTAATGTCTGCTCAAAAAGTCTACTTCATCACCGGTGCTAATCGTGGGATCGGTTTCCAATTGGTCAAGCAATTGTCTGAAAAGGAGCCGGACTCATTAGTGATTGGTTCAGCTCGTTCCAAAGCTGCTTCAGATTTGACCGAATTAGCTGAAACTTCCCAAAATGCCAAAGTTGTTATTCTTGACGTTTCCTCCCAAGATTCCATTGATTAATTAGACGAACAATTGTCTCCAATTGCCCCTGATGGTATTGACGTCTTCATCTCCAACGCAGCTATTGGAGACCCGGAAACTGTCGCCCCTATATTTGGTCTTTCAAGGGAATCTTACTTACAACACTATATCACAAACACACTGGGTCCATTGTTTGTCGCTAAAGTCGTCTATCCATACCTGCAAAAGAGACCTACCAAGTTGATTTCCTTCACCTCCACGCTTGCTGCCTCCATCTCCACGGATCGGGCCATTGTCCCTTCTTCAGCCTATGGTCAATCCAAGGCTGCTCTGGACCATTCAGTTAGGCTTCTAGCAGCTGACTTGAAGGAAGAGGAATTCATCGTCATTGCCTTACATCCAGGTGCCGTCTCCACTGATATGAATCATAAGTTCGTTCCAAAACTAATCGCTTACAATCCAACTTTTGAAGAGTTCTTGACCAGTGGTACTATCACTCCAGAGGTTAGTTCCCAAACACAGATTGAAGTGTTTTCTAAGTTGACGAGAGACGATACTGATAAGTTCTTTAGCTATGACGGTTCCATCGCACCTTGGTGAATGGTTTCTTGTACAACTGAAGTCTTAAAGCACATTCTTTCTTAAAAGCATGAGAATATTTTCTCTTAAAACACCATCAATTTAATAATTAATTACACTCTTTCAAACCTTCGTGCAGGTAGATTTGATGTTAAATCCACTGTTGGGCATATCAGCACCGTTTCATTATGCGAGTTTCTTTTCTCTTTTGGCGTTCATTTCTCTACCAACTGGAACTTTTATCGCAAAATTAAAGCATCAGAAGCATCCGAATACTCTCTATAGTAGCCAAACAGCTTCATTGACTTCAAATACCTCTCTATACTACGAAAAATTAACAAACAAACAAACAAACATCTATACAACAAGATCTCGATCCATGTGTCCCCATACCATAAAATTTCTTTTTTTTTGGCAGGAAAAAGTTTTAGGCCATTTTGCTGCATCAAAGGAAAAGACAGAATCGCCAATTTGGAAGCCAATTGGAGCTTTCTGTTCTTCATAGTGGAGTCACTGTCTATTCCAGTTGCTTTGCCACCCGTTTCCCACCAAAAGATCCCACTTTCCACAGCTTCACCGCCACTTTCTGCCACATCCAGCTTGGCCCCCATCGCACTAGCCACAGCAGCCACAATAAGCTGACGTAAAACCACAGGGTCTATCAATTACAGGGAGGTACAAAAGAGATGTTTGGGCTGAAGAAGATCAGGACGTCGCTGTTCAAGTCCAGAAAGCACATGGACTTCACACACTTCGACACGGACTTCGACGAGCTGTCCCTGCTGGGACTCCCTGCAGAGCTGCTCAGAAAGATCATACAGAACCTCGAGGGAAAGGACTGGCTGAACCTCTGCCTGACGTGCAAGTACTTGCATATCTTCGTGGAGAAGTACTTCCTGTACCAGAACGTCAAGATCCGGTCCAAGCACAAGCTGGTGCTGTTCAAGAAGGCCCTGTCCAAGAACAAGAAGACCAATGCCCGCTCCCTCTATGTGTCCAGGATCGAGTTCACACATCCGGAAAAGGAGTCCACAAAGGTCGAAACCACCTCGATTGCTGGCTTCTCGTACTCCTCACAGGAGAACTACGTCTCAGAATCATACGTCTCACTGATGCTAGAGGTCGTCTCCCTGCTGCCAAACTTGCAAGATATCAACCTTCGCTACATCTCATCCGGGTTTCAATTCCCAGAATGGTCATCCTCACTGAAGACATATGCCCATGAACACAACTACTACCCGTCGATAAGAAAGCTCAGACTGTCCTCCGAGGAGGGCTGGGCCATCCCGTTACGTCCTAACTTACTCTGGTCATTCGGTCTGATCGAAGAATTGGTGCTGTATGACATGATCATCGATTCAAACTCGCTTAAGAAACCACACCTGTTGACACTGGCTAATGAAAAAGGTCCATTGATCACAAAAGAGGCCTTGAAGTCTGAATCATCAGAGACTTGGTCCCCTATCAAGATCTTAACTTTGAAACAGTGTACCTTTGCGAGCAATGCTTCTAGAAATTTGTCAAACTACTTCAAAGAACTCGAGGTGTTAAGACTGTTGTCATTGAAATCCCATTATGATCTGTTACTGAGCCACTGTTTCCCCTCTTTAAAAGAATTACAAATTGATCTGAACTCCAAATGCTTCAGTCTTTACAATCCTGCTGAGGCTCACACGATCAATGTCATGAACAACAACTCAAACTATTCATACTTCAACTCCAAGTTTGTTCCTAATTTCTACATGCATTATACCAATTTCATAGAAGTGTTGGAAAAACTACCAAAGAGTGTGGAAAAGATTACACTTGTGAATGTCTCATTTACCAACATTAAACCTATTGATCCTCAATCAGAGGCCAGTGAAGATAACAAACTGCCAAATAACAATTTATTCCATTTCTTGAATCTACTGAAAGATTACTCCACCGTTGAATTCATAATGCTCAAGAATTATAAACTACACCAACCAAGAAACAAGAGAGATTGGGAAGAGTTATTGTCCACATCCTTCACTTCTACCAATTCTGTTCGTGTGAAAGATAAAGATGGTTCTGTTTTGTTTTCGAGAAATGAAAAATACTAGAAATCGTTGGACTCCAGCCTTTTAATGTTTAATGACCTAATGAAAGACTATCTGTTAATTCACTTATTTTAAATGTAGTGTACAATCTATTAATCCATGTTTATGTATGCCTTCTAGAGCCAAGGTTGGAAAGTGACCCCGCTCAAAAATAGAAGGAAACCCGCTAAAATAAGCGATCTAGAAGGACCAAACTCAAACTCAATTCTGGTACCTATTTCAAATTGGTTAATAATCTTCTTCTTCATCTTCATCTTCTTCATCTGATTCTGTTTAACAATGTTAGTCTTGGACCTTCATCAATTAACAGAAAAAGACTGTTAGTTCAAAATAGTATCAATACTCACCTTCACTTCTCAATTGTTGTAATCTTAAGGCCTCGTACTCTGACACACTGTGTACTGAGCTTGTAACTTTGACGAAGTTGTCACCATCAAAAGGAGTCCCATCAGAGTTGTAAATCTTATGAGTGGTGTAAACATCTTCCTCTGACAACTTAACATATTTACCCTTAACAACGTCAACACCAGTCTTGATCAACTCCTCTGAAATTGATTCCTCAACAGTGGCGGAAATATCGATATTATCGTATTCAATGTCACATTCTGGGACGGACTGGGTACCCAATTTTTGCTTCTTACCACTCTTGCTGTAAATACTTGCAATATGTCTACCAGTTGGGTATTCAACAGCTTCAAATTGTGCCTTCAAATGGTCAAAATCTTCCAAAATATGAACGTTACCATCTTGTGTAATCTCAACTAAACCGTAGTTGTTTGGTTCCTGGGAGAACTCATAGACTAAACCACCACTGAACACACCAACCATTTCATCTGAAAATATAGCACCAATTTCTTCAAAAGGTCTTGGAGAGACCAGGTTACAACCAAATTCTGAGAAGAACACAGGTCTAACATAGTCTTCATAATCTCTCACAAGGACATCGTAACCACTCGTGTAGAAAGTTTGTTCACCGCACCATTGGTAGGAGTTAACGCCGTAGAAATCGACAGCTTCTTCAAAGGTACCATCTGAACACTCAAGGTATTTGGATAAGGAGATTCTGTAGTTTAAGTCATCAGCAGCAGAATAACCAACAGGCACAAATCTATCAGTGTTCTCAGCGATAAAGGACTTGATGTCTGAGATTAGCCTCTTGATGAAAACCGGTGAGTTTCTGGCAGACTTCTTATCGTTGACAATCTCATTACCGGCAAAGAAACCCAATGTGTTGTTATAAGCTGTGAACTGCTCGACAACTTTGAAGACATGTTCCAAGTAGTTCTCATTGTATGTGGTCCATGGCTCGTATCTGTTCAAATGTTGACCGGTCAATGGGGAGTTCACATCCAAGGCCAAATAGATCCCAGCAGAGGCCAACAAGGTCATACAAACATCATGGTTAAGGTCTGGGTTAATTGAGTAGACTCTAATTGTCTAGTGGTGAATTAGTATACTTCTGAAAGCTGGATATCAAAACACTATGGTATCAAGTTACGTTTATCCCTAGTTCTTGAAACAAGATGATATCACGGGCACAGGCGTCTTGGTCAGACAAGGGATCCTGGTTGCTGTTGACGGCAGACGAGCCGCCAGGCTGGTAGTCAACACCTTTGATGAAGAACGGCTCCCTCGTGACGGAATCAATGAAGTAACGGCCATGGATGGCAATTGGATGGACAAAAGCCTGGGCTAAATGGGACAAGGCGCCAACCGTGAACAAGCCTGCAACAAGCTTCATCTCTAACAAACAACCAACAGACAGCAGACCTTCCAGCTAACGAAATTGGTACTTGGTTACCCTTAAGGTTTTCCAAACTTCTAGAACTTTGTTGATTTTGGAGTTTGAAGTTTGAACTTTTTTCGTTTTTGTGGCCCCCAGAAATGACGGAAGTGACACAAAAACATTAAAAAACGGAACTGATCCGAGATCTGAAACAAGAACAAAATCTTTAAATGCTAACTTCTAGGCTTTCAACTTTATGACCACTTTAGTTACATAATGTGGTTGATCTGATCATTCTGGAACTTTACTCCGCGGACATCATAGAGGAGTTGTCGAGCTATCATCAAACTGCATATATCATATTCACGATGATCAGTCTGGCTTATGTATAAGCCTGGCTCAGCGCCTATATCAATTCATTGATCATACTAAGTCGACAAATCTAGGGCCATATTATTAGCCTGCTAGGCGCTGTGCAGGCTTATAGCGCGCATTGATACCTACGGTGGGAAAATAACCTCGGCATTTTGACTCTTTTTTGATGACTTTCATGAATTTGAATTTTAGATGAACAAACCTTTCCCTCATATTTGATAAATTAAAATCAAAAATTTAAAAATCTCCAAAAGCGTAATGACGTACACTATTCGAGTGAGCTTTGAATGCAAGCTACAATTGCTTCAAAAAGCAAAAAAAAAGAGCATCATTTGAGCTAAAAAACCACAAAAAATGCAAAAAAGAAGGTATTCCGATACGGGGAGTCGAACCCCGGTCTGCTCGGTGAAAGCGAACCGTGCTAGCCGTTACACTATATCGGATTTTGATGTCGATCGACCTTCTTAAAAAGGTAAGTTTCGCGGAATTTCGCGAAAAAGACGCAAAACTGCCTCTGGAAATTACCTTGATTTTTCAGAAAATGGTTTCGTGGTCTAGTTGGTCATGGCATCTGCTTAACACGCAGAACGTCCCCAGTTCGATCCTGGGCGAAATCATTATTTTTTGCATTTTTTTTTGCCACTGGTAGCATTACAGTGTTTATTTGTGACCTGTGTGTGGTTTTAAGGGATGTGGAGGCCATAGGAGTGCCGTTATCTCGGGATTTATATTGTTCTTCATGCTTCTTTGGGCTTCAAACATTGAACTCCAACTAGAAATGAAAAAAAAAAAGTTTGACACAATTATTGAAACCTCTTCACTTTTTGCCTCACCAAAACCACCTGTTCTGGCTAAGACTACACACACATACAATGTTCAGAAGAGTCCTTTCAAGACAATTCACACAGATCGCTTCAAGATCCATCATCCCAAGGGTCATCGCCCCAAGGATCGCCACTTTGCCATTCAGACCAGTTCAACTATCACAACCAAGATTCCAATCCACAGACTCCAACAGCGCACAAGTGAAGGGTCCAAAGCCTGAACTTATGATCGCTTTCAAGTGTAAGAGGTGTGACACTAGATCGAGCCACGTCATCTCCAAGCAGGCTTACACCAAGGGGACAATTTTGGTGACTTGTCCTGGCTGCCAAAACAGACATTTGATTGCTGATCATTTAAAGGTATGTATTCAGTCCTATTCAGCATAGATTAGCAGAGTACTAACACAGACATATAGATCTTTTCAGATGATAGAATCACAATTGAAGACATCCTTAAAGCCAAGGGTGAATCCGTTTCACAGAGTACCGATGATTTAGTCTTTGATGAGATCCCAGAAAGATTGAAAACTTTGATCGGCCACCATGCTAAGGATGCTCCTAACAAGAAAGAACAAGCTGAAGAAGAAAACAAGACTCACTATCTGCCTGAGGACAAGAAATGAATCATTGTTGACGAGTTATGATTGTGCCTCATGAGTTTGGTCCTTCCGTGTGGGAACTTGTTCGGTTAAAAACCCTAGACTGTATATAGAACTGTTTCAAGTAAGTACATGGTTAGATGACTTCATTTACCTTCACATCTGTCGTAGTTATGAACTCTAATTGCATCGATAATGGAGAGAGTACTACCCAAGAGCTCATTAAATGCGTATATTCATCTTGCAAAAAAAGTGTGTCTAAAGTCTCTCAAAGACCATCAGATCTCAGGGCCAAATACTTCCCAATACTTTCAGCCTCCTTATTATACACCAGTCTATTTGGACTAGTACCATTCTGCAATCTCCCAAAGATATCGAACAACTTATCCTTCGTACTCTCCTCGATCATGACATCTCTGACATCAGCTGGGGCAACACCACGATCCAGAAGCATAGCGATATACCCACTGATAATTGGTGCTGACATTGATGTCCCACTCATCTTCTTGGAACCGTTGTCTAAGTTGAAGGCGTCGACACTGATTATTTCGTTCCCTGGAGCGAAGATATCAACATCTTGACCATAATTGGTGAACCAAGTAAGCATCATCACAGATTGGTTAATACTGCCGACAGTGATGACTTTCGAAGCAGAAGCAGGGGACAGAGTAGAGGCATCTTTCACAGAGTTACCTGCTGCGGCAATGACAGGGACACCGGCGTCGACAGCAGCATCACAAGCAGCGTTTAGGACATCCGTCTTATTAGCACCAATTGAAATGTTGATCAAAGAGGGCATTTGTGTATACTGATGGTGATTCACAGCCCATTCGATGGCCTTAAGAGCACCAGCAACAGTACCCGTTCTGTTTCTGTCCAGGGCCTTGACATTGATGATATTAGCACGCTTAGCGACACCCCAGGTTTTGGAACCCACAAGACCAGCAACGTGGGAGCCATGACCGTTCAAATCATCAAAGTCTTCGCCATCGATGAAGTTGGCACCGTGGTAGGCACGGCCTTGGAATTCAGGATGATGGATAGCGACACCAGAGTCAATAATATAGGCGTTAACACCAGCAGCAGTGTGTTTGTACTTGTAAGTGTAGTTCCCCGGATTCTCAGGGTCTGTAAAGACAGCTTCTTGGGAGTTCAGCATGGCTAAATGGCCCACAGCACCGGTCTGAACCTCTTGAGATTGGATCACGTCGTCTGGGAACACACCTATCACTCTCTCATGGGCCCCCAGTGGCTCTAACCAGGAGTCTTCGATCTCAGCGACAACAGCATGGAAGTTCCCAATTGTGATGTTTGTGAAGGACACGGGTGGGATAGACTGAGCCACGACCTCGCCCTGTCCAAGGTCCATGATGTCGCTCACCAGCGACTCCAGCGTAGAAGGTTGGTCTAAGTGTAAGATGAAGTTTGAACCGGCTAGCACACAGGGTATCAACGATATCAAATTTTTAAGCAGCATTATGGAAGGGTATCACTATAGATGGTAAGCTCTAGTACAAAAGAAGACCCAGACCATTAGTTAAGGGGACCCCAAGTATTTTATACACAGCTCCAGAGCTCTGCCCACCGTGTCTGTCCCCGAGATCTGAAGGGAGTTGGACCGTTGTATGCCCGTTGGCGATCTTTCTCTTGCGATTGGCGTCTCGGATCTCAGGGATGGCACTAGCAGGGGTCCCTTTACGTGTTTTACAGCACTCGCCTGCCCAAAGGGGGCTCGTAATCGGCAGTCATTAAGGAGCCGGGACAGGATGCACGCTATAAAGGAACATTCTGTTAACGGTTTCGATCGTAATGGCTGTTGTTTCGGGAAGGTGATCTGGGACACTTTCCTACTCGGGTAAGGAAATTTCCCTTATGATCGACACACTAAATTATAATTGTGCCGGAAGGGGAAGGCAGGCTGAGACAGCAGTGCCAGTGGACCCCTCCTGGAGAGTGCCTCGGCTGTACGCGTTATACTGTAAATATACTAGGAGGTGTCTTTGGGCATGCTGTCTTTTACGTAGCTTCGTAATTGGAGACTCGATTAATCATACGCTATTCGACTAGCGTCAAGGAATTAACTTCATGACACTTAGAAATTGGATAAAGACTGTAGACAATAGAAATAATTAATTAAACCCGTTGCCCAAGTGCAAAGTGTCTGGTCTAGGCGTATGGCTACATAGATAATATTTATAACAAGGTACACAATATTAACGTCAAGAATCCAAAAGCCGCGCGATTTAAGGAAATCTTTGGCTGTAAAATATTTTGAACCTACACACTTCTAGTTCAATTTGAGGTAGCTTTGTTTGTGGGCTTCATTTTTCCCATTGTCCTTTCAGTTGCAAAGCCGTGAATGTTTCGAAGACTGCCGTATACCGTATATGGTGTAGCCTGGGAGTGCGAGCGCATTATGATTTGTTCTGCCGGATCCAAGCAGACGCCATAATCCCAGCGATAATTCAGTGAATATCACCGACTTTTGGGAGTTTAAGTACTCTCAGGTCATGAATATAAGCACTAGCATCCATCGGTGAGCTGAAAGTACAGCTGTTGTAGCCGTACTATGTATTATTTGGTATTTGTTGAAGTATGGCTCATTGTAATTGAGAACACGACTGACCACTCATTTTCCTGGTCAATGATTCAATGATACATATTTGTCCAGACGAAGAGTTCAAACTTCACAATGGCAGAAAGGCTACGTGACACGTCAAGTTGTAGCCTGGTGACAAGAGGTGAGAAAATCTAGAGTGTCCAGATCATGTCTTGAGTCCTTAAGCGTGGGGGGTTATGAGCATTGGTCAAAAAAGTGCAATTTTTTAATTGAGACATACTTTTGTAACCAGGGGACGCTAGGTCGTTTAATTTGTTCCTCTGATTGTTCCATGTTTCTGTTTGCACACCGCACAAACTAGCCCAATAATGCGTACGATATCATTACGGTATACCTGCAAATTGCCTGGCTTTTTGTCGGACTATGTGCCTTTTATAACATGTGTTTGATTTTGCTATCATTGTCCAGAGGGATCTCTCCACAAGAGCTTATCCACCTTGAACGGTACAAGTTCTCAGTCACACATGTATTAAGGTCCATCCTTCTGATTCCTTCATTCAATATACAGCTCCATGCGCATTAAGTTTCAGAATAACCCTCTGTTCACTGCGTTGGTGATGTATAATACTGCATTTTGTAGCCTTTTCGACCTATAATTCAGTAGAGAGAGTCAGAGGTCAGCAACAGCCTAGAGGTCGATTGTCAAAGCTTACACTCGGGCCTGGCCTGGAAGCATACCTCGCTTTTTGCAGCCCAGTACAGTGTACTCAACTGGCCGTGAGCTATGACGTCAATTAGTTATACACTGTTCACTTCTCAGATAACCAGCACTAGGCTTTGAAAAAAATTCTACCAGCAAAAAAAAAATGACACAAACTCTTAACGTAAACTGTGAATTTGGAAACCTGTGTCTTCATTGAATAGTCGTTGAACATCGTGGTTATCTTTTTTAACTGCCTGCATTGTGCCACACACAAGTTTATATAACATGGCTCTCCTGAAAACGGAGAGTCGTGTTAAACTAATTTATGACTTCTACATGTCATTATACCTAATTCTTGAATCTTGACAAGATCCAGCAATATGGTAAGTGGTACATGGACCATTGATTCCTGGGAGTTCTCAGTTTTATCTTATATTAAGGCAAGAGCCGCTAGGTCAGATCAACTACAGGATTTCAATCACATCATTTTAAATTGTAGAAAGCTAGAGTCGGGCACTCATCAGCCTGAGTCCTTAATCAACTCGAGATCTCAGATCGGGGACTTATATATTAAAGTATGCATCCCGCAAAGAGCAATCGCCAGTGTTAATGATATTAATGAGTGCTGGTGCTGTAGCTGAGTAAGTCTTCACATAATTATCAAATGAAGTCGACAATAGCAGACTGATTTGTAGACGTATATCTACCCATACGAGGTTCGAGAAGGTGACAGGTCTTTCTGAGTTGAGTAGCTAGCTAATTCGGAAGTGGAAAGTCCCAAGTAATTCTCAGCACTACTAGTATAGGCGGAGTAGTTATAACACTCCAATTTTCATGTGAGGCTCAACGAGTAGCGTTGTGGTTAAATGTATCTTCCAGTTCGGGTGGTGTTTCTGTTTTCACTTTCAAGTGGCCAACCAAATATTCCAACGTTTTCTGGTCAATTGACTTGAGTAATTTGGCCTGCTGGTAGTTGGATTGAATCAATTGTTCATGCAGCGAATGGTCTGAAGAGTGTGTCGGAAGTCACCAAGCTGAATATTTGGCCCATGGTTCGATACAATCAAATCTCAGCTACGTGACTACGGTTCTTTAGTATTTGTGAGCTCTTGCCAGTTTAATATCAGGCAGACTCTCAATGTACATACTGAAGCAAAGCTATATTTTTGTAGCCCCTTTCTTGAACACGCCGTCCCCCATTAATCTTCTTACGTCTAAAAGACACTCTGGAGAATAAGATCTTCTAAATTGTCGTGGATATCATGGCAAAGATGACATTAGTATACTATAGCCTCAGAGATAGAGGGCTTCAAATACATAGTACAAAGTGTATAGACAAAGCTTCGCAGGATCGAGGCCCCTGACCGTAGGCGAAATTTGACGACAGGCACAGGCCCCACTCGCTGGCATCGGGATGGAGACTTTACTACTGTAATCATGCTCCTCAATAGGACGAGTTAATAGTATTCAGGTGTATACAGTGATCCAAATGTACGTAGGGACACTTATTGGAGGCTTATGAACCTATTACAAATTTTTTACCGCGAGATTTCCAAACATTATTATGACCTCGTCGATTATACTCACAAAAAGGTAACATGATTAGTTGAACCATAATGGTTACACGACGTTAGTGCCAGAGTTTCCTTTTGGGATATATATTATATATATATATATATATATCTTTGTGTAATTCAAACAAAATTAATTATTTTTGTGATTATGGTGTCGTCATCTGGGAGAACCTTTAACAGCTGGTTGCAGTGCCAATTTAAATCTGGAACTTGACACTCATGTTTGTATAACTTTAACAATTGGTGTGCCGGCACGAAATGCTAAATTGCTAATGTCTAGACTTGAAGTCATTCAAGAATAGTGCGTTTATGCTTCAAGCTGGTGTGTCAAATGTCGAGTGAAGAAGAAGATCGGCCGTGGTAATTTAAGTCTCCCTGCTTCAATATATGTCCACATTCATTGAACGTTTCAGATTAGTCGTTTGTTCGTTAGTGATAGTGGCTTATGAACATCAGATACTTTCCGTAGTTATCTGTTAATATATCGACGCTGTTTATTCACTATGAAGAGCAATTACTAGTCAGTGTCACTACTTATACATACCTGTGCCTAAATTATCAAGTGTGAAGAGGAGGTATTTAAGCCCTCCTACAGGAATGGTCAGCACCATTTGCAGTCTAAAAAACAAGGACATCAAAGACAGACACAAAGCTCATCATACAAACCATACAAACTCTCCACGCTCGCTTTCGCTTGCACCGAAAGCGGCACACGCGCCCCGTTGACAGGCGGCCGTTTTCGGACCTGTCAAAAATATGAAAAATTTAGAAAATTTCTCTTTCTTTACTGCAGTACATCAGAGGCCATCTTTTCTTCTTTGAAGTCCGTTAATAACTCAATTAAGCCATATATAAGGAACAGTTGGAGGTTTACAGTTTGTTAGGGAACCGCATATTTGTTTATGGATCGAAAGTCTAGAACAGGTAGGAACAGGTCGGTATTGTAACTAGAACAGGAACAACTTCTCCATTTAACAAAGGGAGAAAGCCCTGATTCATAGTGCTAATATAAATACACACACGCCCCAGAGCACGCACTGCTGCCGCTCTGAGGCACCAACCCACCAAACTGGACCCTGTGTAGATCCTCCGAGCACTGGAAAGAGCCGTGTGGCGTTTGCGACTCCTCGAAGCTCCAATTATGCACGACTCTATGACGGCGTGGGCGTACCGATGAGTCAATGATAAGAGTCCCGCCTTTTTTTGGTGCGATGAGATGGAGGAAATGTGGAATTACAAGGGGAAGATGTGGTGATATCGGGGGTATAAGTGAATATTAGGAGGGAAACCGGTGTCTGTGATCACAATGGTGCAATTTTCATTACAATTGAACCACGGGAACACCGTCAAACTGCCATTCATGCACCCCCGATTAGATAAAATTTTTCACTTTCATAGGGGTCAAAAAAGCCCAGGAGTATAAAAACCGACCATTTCCTGCAATTTGTACTCCTCAACAATTTCCTTCCTCATCACTCAATCAACACATCTTCACGAAATGTCCAAAGGGAAAGTCTGTCTTGCTTATTCTGGTGGTTTAGACACCTCCATCATCCTGGCCTGGTTATTGGAACAGGGCTACGAAGTCATCGCCTTCATGGCCAACATTGGTCAAGAAGAAGACTTTGAAGCTGCCAGAGAAAAAGCCTTGAAGATCGGTGCCACCAAATACGTCGTTGTCGATGTCCGTGAGCAATTCGTCAAGGACGTCCTGTACCCAGCCATCCAATCCAACGCCATCTACGAAAACGTCTACTTGCTAGGTACCTCTTTGGCCAGACCTGTCATTGCCCAAGCTCAAATCCAAGTTGCCGAACAAGAAGGTTGTTTCGCTGTCTCCCACGGTTGTACCGGTAAGGGTAACGATCAAGTCAGATTCGAACTGTCTTTCTACGCTCTAAAACCAGACGTTGTCGTCATTGCTCCATGGAGAGACCCAGCTTTCTTTGAAAGATTTGCCGGTAGAAAAGATTTGTTGGACTATGCTGCTGAAAAGGACATCCCAGTCTTCCAAACCAAAGCCAAGCCATGGTCCACTGATGAAAACATGGCCCACATCTCATTCGAAGCTGGTATCCTAGAAGACCCAGACACCACTCCACCAAAGGACATGTGGAAATTGACTGTTGATCCACAAGATGCTCCAGATGCCCCAGAAGACTTCACCATCTTCTTCGAAAAGGGTAAACCATCCAAACTAGTCTACACCGAAGAAGGTGAACAAAAGACCGTCACCGACCCAGTTGAGCTATTCTTGGTTGCTAACAAGATTGCTAGAAGAAACGGTGTTGGTAGAATCGATATCGTTGAAAACAGATTCATCGGTATCAAATCCAGAGGTTGTTACGAAACCCCAGGTTTAACTCTATTGAGATCCACCCACATTGACTTGGAAGGTTTGACTCTAGACAGAGAAGTCAGAGCCATCAGAGACACTTTTGTCACTCCAACCCATTCCAAGATCCTATACAACGGTCTATACTTCACCCCAGAAGGTGAATACGTCAGATCCATGATCCAACCATCCCAAAACACCGTCAACGGTCAAGTCAGAGCCAGATTATACAAGGGTTCCTTGAGTGTCCTAGGTAGATCCTCAGAAACTGAAAAGTTGTACGATGCTACTGAATCCTCCATGGACGAATTGACCGGTTTCCAACCTCAAGAAGCTTCCGGTTTCATTGCTGTCCAAGCCATCAGAATCAAGAAGTACGGTGAAGCCAAGAGAGAAAAGAATGATCCAATCACTTTATAAATAGAGCTTTGAATTTTCGTCTTGTTATATATTTTAATTGTTAGTTAAGTTTTTTCTGGTAATCCATCACTGTAGAAAGAAGACTACCCCATGAACTAATTTACAACATAATATTAAAGTTTAAACAAAAACAGAAATCATCATCATAATCAGGGCATACTTCATACTTTCAATCATAAGAAATATTCACTTCTTTGAGTCTTTTGAGGGGCATATTTCTGACTATCATCAGGCACAGCACTAAAGATCTTAAACTTTGGAGAAAGATCATCATCGATCTTCATGACACTGGCAACATTACCACATCTATAACAGTAATTAGGGGCACTCCACACCGTAACGACGTCTTTTTCTTTGAAATGGTACTTGAAACCTTCCATGACCAACTGATGTGCACGAGCAATCAGTTGCAAGTTATTAACGTGGTTGAACTCCCTAGCGACTCGGCTACCGAACAACCAACCGGCACCACGAGGACTCACTTGCCAAGTATCCACTTCATCGGGGTCACTCCACACCAAATCACAGAACCCACCTTCATGAGGAACTTCTTGGGCACGGGATAGGACTCTGATTTGGTCTAGCATTCTAATCTCTGGTGATAACCCACCATGGACACAAAGAATCTTACCGTCAATGATAGCGGCCAATGTTAGGAAGTCAAACACTTGACAACAGTATTTCCAGACTGTGGTGGAGCCATACTTGGTCAAACACTCTTCGTAGAACCCATACACTTGCGTAATCTGTCTAGACTCATGATTCCCACGGACCAGAGTCAATCTTGAAGGATACTTGACTTTCAAACACATCAACAGCGTGAATGTCTCCAGACTGAAGTACCCACGGTCGACGTAGTCGCCCAGGAAGATGTAGTTGACGTTATCAGGGAGCCCACCACTTATTCTGAACAGCTCCAGCAAGTCATGGAACTGGCCATGGATGTCACCACACACGGTGACGGGACTCTGCACGGGCTGGATGTTGGACTCCTCCATCAGCAGCTCCTTGACCATCTCACACAGCTGCTTCATGTCGTTCTCAGGCAACGACTGGCATTTCTTGACCTGTTCAAGCCAGTAGTCAGGACCTCTCTCAGTCATTATATGGGTCTTGTGTATTTCTCTTTGCAGGAAAAAGCAGCGATCTCAGCACTCAATGTCCAGATCGAGGCAAATTGGGGGATTTGTAGGAATATGAGCAGTTAAAAGCGGCCCTTGTGAGGAGAATCCACCGCGGTTTGGGAGCTTTTGGGGGACTTCCCTTTGTTCAGTTGATGGCCATTTTTTTGGTTTTTGGCCGTTTTTCTTTTTCGCCAAAATTTCCTCAGCAGCGCCGAATCGGGAAAGGTTAGGAGCGGGTGGCGAGAAATTGGGTAATATATGCCATTTTGGGTGGCAAATAACAGCTACAGGGAAAGTTTTGGTATGCAAAAGATATGCCAATGTGTAGATATTCTGTATAGCTAGTGATCCATCCACTTTTCCTGCGAGGAAATGCCGTATTTAGCATCATAAGTGGTGAAAATATCAGGAAATGGGTCCCTTTTAGACAACACCACCATCTTTGCCTTTGATAGCACGTTCCCCTTCATGATCCCATTCTCGATCAATGAAACACAGACGTTCTCCACAAAGCTTTCTAGCTGGACCGGGTCTTCAGGGAGTGGGATTTGATACATGTGTTGATTGCCGAATAATGAAGATTGTTCCTGATTGGAACGGATGGACTTGACAAGGGCAGCTTGCACTTGTGCGAACGGCAATCTGTAATTCTGGTTGTTGGTGTACTTCAGGATGTTGAGGATCAGGTGTTTGAAGATGATTATTCTTGATTTTTGAACCAATAGAACCAAGAGAGTCTTTGATTTGAAGTATTCTTGGTTTTGGAACAGATGATGTTGGAACGCTATTATGTTCCCCTGTTTCAAGTACTTCACCAAAGGAGCATAATAGTTTTGTAATTCTGGAGATGTGGATAGCAGCTGTTTGCTTGGAGCCCTACCGACAAGCAAGGACACCGGGATAAGATACCTTAGGATCTTGAGTCTATTACCATGAGCTGCCTGGTGACAATTGACATAACTCCAATTCAAATGGTGGAAACTCTTCATGAACTCGTTCTTGATCATGTAGTACCTCCCCAGGATGTATCTATACTCGACTTGCTGAGCCTTTGGGAACCGGGAGAATTTCAGGTCTAATAAGTTCATGTTAGCAAAGATGTTGGCACATAACAATGGGGCATTGATGATGAAGTAGATCTTGTTCAGTTTGTTCACGATGTAGATGATCAGTTGCTTCTTGGAAGTGTTACCTTTCAAACTTCTCAGATGGTTGAAGATCTTGGAAAGTACCGTGGATAAGTATGTCAATCTCTTGAACTTCTTCCCCGGGATGTTCTCGTTCAAGATCACATCCAGTTTGTACATCATGGGTATCAGGAACTTTGTGATATCATGCAGGTAGTTGACCATATAGTCACCAAACGAACTGTTTAGGAACGCCACAGAACAATCGTTGAACACGACGAGCAACAAGTCATGAGATCTCAAGATCGATGAAGGGTCAATATCTCTGCATAATTTCAAATAACTCTCCACCACGTTGTTGAACGCAGGCCAGTCGCCATCGAAGAAGTTCTTGGACTCTACCAGCTCCGTTATAGCCTTATCGGTGACACTTTGGAGCTCGTTCTGTAGCGAGGAGATTTGGTTGGCAGCCTGTGGGATGGATAGGTTGATGTTTAACAAGTTGGCCAAATCCAGCGGTAATTGGTCCGGAGAACTCGAGGAAACGACACCCGAAAGCCTCGTGATGAAACCATTGAGCGACATGGTGTGCGTTTGTGTGGAATTGTAAATGTGGAGGGTGGGAATGAAATGATTTGAAGGTCTTTGTTTTCTTTGTAGAGTTCTCTGTTTACCTCTTCTCGACTTTTTCGACTATCGATCAAAGCGAAAAAAAAGTACCAACACATGAATAAGTACCTCAAGTAAAAACCGCTCTTCAACCACCCAATTAACCTCCCACACGCCATGTCCACTGCCCAGAGGAAGCCACAGAGGGCTCCCAAGAAGACACCTCAGGCCACATCCTCGGAAAACGGCGCTCAAAAGACCCCAGCGAAGCCTAAGGCTCCAAGAAAGAAGTCATCCAAAAAGAAATCAGAAAAGAGTGGGAACGCCCCAAGGGACTCGATCAAGGTTGTTGTGAGGCTTCTGCCCGCCAATTTGCAAGAAGATGTGTTCTGGGACACTGTGAAAGA
This sequence comes from Taiozyma rabaulensis, assembly GCA_030574855.1. Classification (NCBI taxonomy): domain Eukaryota; kingdom Fungi; phylum Ascomycota; class Saccharomycetes; order Phaffomycetales; family Wickerhamomycetaceae; genus Taiozyma; species Taiozyma rabaulensis. The sequence goes on from JAJMFP010000176.1 coordinate 43,350, forward strand.
TTACGTCAAGCCCGAGACGTGCTATGCGAAGTATTTCGCCCAGGGCCATTACTCGACAAAGCCATTCAAGACACCGACGCATTCGAGGGCATATATCCAGTTCAAGAAGGTGTCATTGGCCGATGCATTCGTCGAGAAGTTCAAAGCCACTCCTTTTGAAGATGATAAGGAGTCCACTGTCCCACAGATCACTAGCAGTTTGTATAATAGAATGCCTGAAGATAGAGAGGAAAAGAGCTCAGACAAGCTGTTGTCATTACAGGATACGCCTGCTTACAAATTGTTCTTGAAGTTCCAAGCTGGTGAGATCGAGAGACCAAAGACTTTTGTCGTGTCTGCCAAGGCTGCTGAGAAGGCTACGAAGGAAGCTGAGAAGAAGGTGGGAGAGAAACCTGTGAAGGAAGGTGCTGATGACAAGAAGAAAAAGAATAGAAAGAAGAAGGGTGACAAGAAGGATGAGAAGAAAGAAGGTGCAGCTAAAGACGCAAAGCAAGACGGTAAAGCTGATCAGAAGAAAGAGAAGAAACCAAAGGAAAAGTCGAAGAATGCTAAAGACACTAAAGACAAACCAAAAGACTCCAAACCTCAACAAAAGAAGGACAAGCCTACGGAAAAGACTACAAGTGATAAACCTACAGACGATAAGACCAAGAGCAAGGCCAAATCCAAGCCAAGACGCAAGAACAACAAGGAGAAAGACACCAAGGCCACAACCGATGCTAAGACTCCACAAGCTAAACCTTCAAACGCTTCACCGGCTTCCAAAGCTTCTCCAAGCCCAAATCCTCAGGCAAAGTCAAAGATTCTAATGAGAAAGCTGGAAAAGAAGCCTAAAGAACAGGCAACTCCTAAAGTCATCTTGAAAAAACGTCCAGTTTCATGAAGGTGAAAGTCATTGTCAGTTGTTGGTTTTGTGTCACTTTTTTGCCCTTTTCTCGGGAAAACCACTGTGAAGACAAAACATGAAAAGACTCTGATGACGTTCCCGTTACTGATTCTCTGTCTTTGTCTCCATCATGTTGCCCAAGAACGGTGTCAATGTCAAGTTCATCACTGCCGTGTTGCACTGGTTGTGTGCCTTCCCGTCATCACCACTTTCTGTCACAGATCCGGTCTTGAAGATGAAGGAACCTGCTGTTATGGTCCATTTGTTGAAACTTACCCTTGATGAGAAGTTTGATGTTGCCTTTGGTCATGGTGTATCTACTCTTGCTGAGTCAGATGAGAACAACACAGCTGTCAATGTGGAACTCTACCAACAGATCTTTAGAGAAGTTTTGGAGTATTTCAAGAACAAGATGATCCCAAGGAAGAAGATCACTAGGTTTATCAACATGTTGGACTATGAAGAGTTGAACAAAGGTGATTATTACCATTTGAACCTATTGTGTTTCATCTTGCTTGAGGCTGGGCTACACAGTTACAAGTCAGGTATTGCCATTTCAATCATTTCCACGCTTAGTGATGAAGATCAAAGACTCTTGAAGAATTTCATGTATGATGAAGATGATCTCCATGGCAAGAACTTGATCTTGAATAGAGAAGTCAATCTATTGGAGTTGAACAATGTGGTTTTGAAAGAGGATTTGAGATCCGAAACTGTCAAGGTTAATCAAATCGGTGCAAAGTTGATGAAACTGTCTAAAGAGTTGGATAACAAGGAGAATGAAATCCATGAACTTAATAAAAGACTTCAAAAGATGGAAGAGAATCATTCCAAAGAAGCTGAATCTCTAAAGTTGAAGAACAAAGGTCTTGCTTTGGAAGTCAAACAGTTGAACCAAGAATTGAAAGGTGAACTCACATACAGATTCCCAAGACCAGACATGAAGGTTCCTACTGAGTTGACAATACCTGTGACGAATAGTAACAAGCTTCTTGAATGGGAGTACAACGTCTTGAGCGATGTTGTGAGATATGTGTACAGCAAGAGAAATTGAACAAAGGAAGATTTGTCAAAATGTATAAGTTTAGAGAATGTCTTGTATTTTGGCCTCTTAGCCACTACTACAAGTGTAATGAAATTCAAGTTGATGTATTAACAGCATAGGGAACCGTCTTCTGCTAGGTTAGAACAGGAAGACTATTCCCTATACCCCCCTCCCTGACGTAAGTGATTATAGTTGGTGTACAACGTACCTTTGTAAATTGTCACTTCAATCATCTATAATACTATACGTTCAATGGGGTGTCGGTATTAAGCGGAGTTAACATGAACTTTTTCTCAACAATCACAATATGAAAGACTTATTTGCACAAATGTTGAATGAGGACGTACCGGGGGATATTAAAGTTTAGAAGATAAGAGATACACCTCAAAAACGTCAAAATGTCATCAACAAAAAATGCGCGAACTCGTAGTGGGTCATGAGCTATAGTGACAAATGGCTTCATCCATTTTACAATCCACTGAACTCTCACTCAATCCACACGATGATGTACTTCAGATGGAACCTTTCACTGTATATCCGCAACCCGGAGGAACACAAGGATTTGATAAAGTACCAAGATGACGATTTCCTGTTGGTGAAGGACGGGTTCCCCAAATCTGTGATCCATTGGTTATTACTACCCAAGGACCCCATCATCACTAAAGAAAACCCCTTAACGGCGTTCAGGGACAAGGCATTGAAGAATAAGGTCATTGATCTGATACCGAAGATCAAAGGGATGATACTGGAGGAGCTTGAGACGGAACACAAGATCCATGAGACCGAGGAGTTTATCAAAGTTGGTGTTCATGCTGTGCCATCGATGTATAACCTGCATATCCATTTCATCACGAAAGACCTGAGTGAGCCAAAGATGAAGAACAAAGGTCATTACAATTCATTCACCACGAAGTTCTTCGTCCCATTTGAAGAATTACCACTGCCCGAAGGTGATGAGAGATTGGATAAAGAAGCCATGGAGGAATTCAAGAAGAAAGCTGATATGGTTTGTATCTATTGTGGTAAGAACTTCTATAACAAGTTTGCACAGTTGAAAGAACATCTTGCCGTGGAGTGGCACCATTACAGGTGTCAGAGGGAGGTTATTACTATTGATTGAAAGCAGACAAGTTTAGTTGAAGCGTTCCCTGAATATAAGCAGTGTGTAGACACACTAGTCTCTGAAACGATGGAATACAATTATTCAGCATGCTGTACTACACTCGAATGAAGAAGAATGACATAGATAGTAGAGTACACAGTGAAACCAATCACGGTTCGCCACATTGCAAGTTGTTACTAGACGTTAGAAAACCTACCTTGAAAGTAGAATTCTGAGTCTGGGACACGCTGTACAGTTGTAGCCACTCTCTCCATTAACTAAGATGACGGTCAGAAGCTGGAAAATGGTCAATTTTCACAAGCTACTTGCAGTCGTTGCACCTTGGAAGTGTTTAGAAGATGAAATAAACTGATATTCAACAACCCACTTTGCTGGAGTTCAACCATCTACTTCCTTGGATACACGGTTATGCATTATACTGATGCTAGTCTGACTGCGACGGGAAGCATCATATTCCAAGAGATAGATGACGACATGCTGAACCCCATCAACTTCCTTTTCAACGTGCAAAATTATAAATCGATAGTTGGTTCGCAGCCCTACCCACACTTTCCCGCGAATGCGTAGTGGGTTTTTACGAGTCAGCTTCTGCAAATTTCCATAAAAAACAACACATTTGCGAGGAATTTAAACTGTTTTACATCACAGGAACCAGTCAATTGATCGTTTCGCCATGTCTGCTGAGAAATACTACAACGTGAGTTTCCCTTCTGCTTGAAAGTGCTGGGGCTGGCCCCTCTGAGCACCCTTTTGAACGACTCGATTCTGTTCAAGGGTTCTTTCTGAGCCTTTGAGACGTAATGACACAGCCATGCTAACTAAAAACCCCAGTCCGGTAACAACCAACAATACGCTCCTCCATCAGGTCCTCCACCGGGTCAAGGTGGTGACCAAAGAGGCTTCAACGACTACGGTAACCAACAGGGCTATCACCAAGGTCCTCCTCAAGGTGGCTACTACCAACAGGGCCCTCCACAACAAGGTGGTTACTACCAACAAGGTCCTCCACAGGGCTACTACCAGCAACAACAACCGGTCTATGTCCAACAACAACCTCCAAAGAGTGATTCTGGTAGTTCTTACTGTCTGGCCTGTCTGGGTGCCCTGTGTGTCTGTTGTACCTTAGATGCCTTGTTCTAGATATCCTTGCATTTTGGTTTCTTGAGAATAAAAGCACAGCACCACACCATCCTTCATCCAAACGAATTCTTTTTCCAATTCTTCATGATGGCTGCTAGTCTCTATATGCCATCATTGTCCCGTCAGTGTGTGTGTGTGTGTCAATTTCCATTGTGTTTCCCTTGATCGCAGTTGATTTTTGTCCACCCTCTTCTTTTTTATTTCTAATACTATGTCGATGTGCTATATCTAATTGAAAATGAGAGCTCTTTGGTCTTTGTAGTACTTATGAGTGATTATTCTCTGAACTGAGGAGATGATTTTGGAGGCGCACCGTCTCCAGGTATATGCTCCCACGTAGAAGTTCGCGAACTCTAAACACCAGGGCTGCTAACAAAGAACTAATTTACAAGTCAAAGTATTTTAAGACTTAAGTCAGCAATGGTGATGTAGCACGTCTCCATGGTGCCCTTAAAAGGCACATCAGGTTCCGTGAGTTGGAGGTAAGACCGGCAGTATAAATTAGCTGTCTCACTTGAACACCGAACTTTGAAATGATTGTTTGGTCTCAAGCTTCAAGAGACTGAGGTGGAGCTTTTCACTCCGTCTATCGATTTATAACAGCTTGAGTCCTGTATTGATACTACAGGAAATGGCTGGTCATAAATACATTCCATCAAAATCTATACTTGTAGCACCTGCGGCTTTGTTGCGATGTTGTCAAACAGACACTGTTCATAATAAGAACTTGACTTGGGACTATTCGCTGTGTACGTTGTACCTTGTACGTTGTACTTATACTCTGTACTCTGTACTCTGTACTCTGTACTCTGTACTCTGTACTCTGTACTCTGTACTCTGTACTCTGTACTCTGTACTCTGTACTCTGTACTCTGTACTCTATGTCGCTGGCCCTACCGGTTTCCCCACAGGTAATTTTTTAGTAGACACCCAACAAATCAATTAAAACCGACTTTGTCTCCCTTTTTAAAGGCGATCAGTGGCTCTCACGGAGGAATTAGTGCTCACTCACAGCATACACAGCATACACAGTCCATGTCATTCCAGAGAGACTACATCAACGTGCTGGAGAGGCCATTGGAAGTCCCCAACATCAATGTTCACGAAGAAGGTGTCAGTTTCCAGTTTGGCCAAGATGGTATTGAAAACAGTGTTTTGAACTCCATTGTGACGAAGCTGCTCGGCGTGAATTGGTTCTGCCTGTATACCATCCCTGGAACGAAGTCTTCACACGAGGATGACCTGTTCTTTGAGAAGTTCACGGAGAGTTTCCAAGGCGATCCTGTTGTGATTGAACATATCAAGGACATAATTGACGCAGAGTTGAGTTCTGGTGTCCTGGACCCAAATTACACGGAACAAAGACGTGCGCAGTTGAACGAATGGCTACGTGATTACTATCTCCAGAAGATCCTCGAGTATGCCAACGTCACAAAGACCACGAGGGACGATTACAGAATCTACTTGAAAATTGCATACATCGTGTTCTCCATCGTGCTGCCTCGTATCTTCAAAGATGGGATCTGGATCCATCAAGAGACATTTGCAAAGTTTAAAGCCACACTAGAATCCAATGAGAACAGGAACAGCGTGCTATTACTACCCAACCATCGTTCCCATATCGATTACATCATCCTTCATTACCTATACGTTAGATTCCAATTAGAAACCCCCTTAGTGATTGCCGGTGAGAATTTGAACGTGCCCTTCTTTGGCCCAATCTTGAGGAAACTAGGCGCCGTGTTCATCAAGAGAAAGTTCAACAGTCATCATGATTTCTACTACGTTGAGATGATGAAGCATTTGATGCAGTTCAAAGCATTGAGAGAGAACAAGCCAAAAGGCGGTACTGAACTGTTCATCGAAGGTGGGAGATCCAGAAATGGGAAACCTATGCATCCAAAGACCGGCTTCTTGAACATTATTAACGAATCGATGGAGGATGGGGAGTTGATCTTGGTGCAGCCTATTTCATTCGTCTATGAGAAGCCATATGAGTTCAATGAATATTTGATCGAATTGAATGGGCTGGATAAGAAGCAGGAATCCTTTTTGTCTATCTTTAAAGCTGGTGCTAATGTCATCTTGGGGAACACTCCAAACTATGGGAAGTTGATCATCAATTTTGATAAGGAGATGATACGGTTCAAAGTCGGTGATGATACCAATGCATTGGGAGAGACAGTGTTGAAGAGGATCCATGAGACTAGTTACATCACTGAGGTCTCTGTGCTGTCATTGAGTTTATTAGTGTTGTTTTACAGAGATATGAAGACACCAGTGTTCAAAATGGATGTCATTCCTGTGTTCAAAGAGATTGTTTCTCTGTTGAAAGAGAAGACCGGTGAAGAGTTCAACGAGGAACTGGATTCATTGATGAGGCAACCAGACAGAGAAATCATCTTGACTTTTGATTCTCTATTGTTGAAGTTTCTTTCTGAAGATGTGATCACCTCTCAGGACACTTATACCATCATTGGTGAGATTTCCCTAGTGTATTACAAGAACAGCCTGTTAAACCTATTCATCAATGATATCTTCCATGCCAAGTCCCAAGGATCCATCAAGAGACTTGAGATTCTGAAATCACTATTCAAATACGAATTCATCACATCATTAATACAGCCCCATACTACTAAACCGAACCCATTGTTCAAAGACCTCCTCAACCCATTTCTTGAATCATATGAGATTGCACTGGAGAAACTAGAGGGTATCATCTCCATCAGTTTGAAAGAATGGTTCCATTTATTATACATGTCCCCACAACGTCCTCATTACAGAGAAAGTTTGAATAAGTCCAATTTGTTAAACGCAGTGTATGTGTTCCAATCCTTCGGGCTGATCATGAAGAACAAGGCCAATGAGATCGTGGTGATCGATGATGATGGGATCAAGAAGTTCAAGGAATATTTGAGGGCTTTGAGAGTCTCTGAGGATTATTCTGCTGATGTGGAAGGATATGAAGATTGGGATCTGTTTAATAAGTGTACTGATACTGAGAAACCAAAGCTGTGATGAGATATATATTCATACATTTAATTAGATAATGTCATTCTACGAGTCCTAGTGTATTACTCTATCATGCATTCTAAATGTATCCCTACTTACGCACCACAACTCTTCCGTCACCTTTTAGTAATCTTTCTCTTAGTTCATCATCCCATGCAAAGATATACAACCCCTTCACACCACGAGTCAGCAACACGTTCAACGAATTCAAGATGATTCTTTCTTTGACTTTATCCACATTAGTGATGTTCTTCTTTTTGGCAAAACCGGCATAGTCATCATATAACTTTGGGAATATCTTCAAGGAATCGGTGGTCTTATCATACCCTATAGACCTCCCCAAGATCACACCGACATAGTTCAGATCAAACCCCTGAATAGTGTATACAGACCCAACTTCATCAATTGTATCTTTTCTTTCAGACCATGGGATGGTGATTTGTGGTAGGTAGCGATCCCAGCGTAATTTGAACTCATCTGATTGTGAAGTGACATAGTAATCCTTCCCATCAAGTTTATACGGGAAATCATACGTGGCCAGGATTCTTGATTGGCCATGCTCTGACTCTTTTTGCTTGATCTGCTCATACATCATCTGACAACTCTCGAATACTTTGAAATCAAAAGAATTGGATAAATGATCTTTAATGGGTAGCGGCAAGATCTTCTTTGTTGTAGAAATTTCATTGATCCAGGTTAACAAATCATCCTGGGCCACGACTCGGAACTGTTTAGTTAGTTGAAAGATCTTGTGTTCTTCAACGTATTCTGTATCATTCAAGTAATCCAACAATGAAGCGCCATCTTGTGTCTTTTCTAAACTCCAGAAGGATCCCATTCTCAAAGATTGTTTATCGTCAAAGACCAACACCACAACTTTAGCCAGTTTCAACAATTCTTCTAGATGATTATTCTGGTGGAACTTCTTGAATGCATCCTTCGACGTAGCCAACAGATGAGCCTCATCAATGATCAACACATCCACGGGCTTATTCCCGACACTTTTAGAACCATGCTTATTGATCAAAGTAGTAGGTCTCTCCAGATCCGAACGATTGATGTATGGAAACATCTTGGAAATCTGATGGTACAGCTTCAGCATTTCAGGATGGTTAACCACCAGATAATTCTTAGTGCCAGATAGGTGATCATCTTGCGTGGTGCGTGAAACTTTCTGAATCTCATTGAATAAACTGTTTAAAATCACTGATTTACCAGTCCCAGCATCACCATTGATCACGAAGACAGAGGCTTTATCAGGGACCTGAGCCAATTTATGCTCGATGTGCTCCAGGATCTGTGTCTTTAAACGAGCCTGCTCGTCAGATAGCGTGATATTTGAGATCTTGTTGACAGCTGCACTGGCATTGACAATAGGAGACTGGGTGGTCACCCTTTTGGAGGCTTTGGGGGACTGTGGGATGGTGCGCTTGGACATGTGGGGCGCCTGGGGTGTCTGGGGCCCATTGCAACCACCAGACGGGTCGAAAAGAGAGCTTATGCGTATTTAAATGTCAACAGTGGGCTAAAGTCCGTCGTACAATCATATCTGCGGCCGTAAGCATACTAAAAAACAGTGTCACGTGAAAAACAGATCCAATTCACGTGACCTATCTTTGATTACGTAAAAGTGACGTCGTGCGAAACTCTAAAAATATAAAATTTTCGCCAGCGGAAAAAGAAACGAGAGGGAGAAAAAGAAAAAAAGGAGTAAAAACGCCAAAACTGTAAAATCAGCTGGTGGCGGAGCAGCGGTTTCCGGGGCAACAAGCACACAAAAAGTGCAAAATTGCGCGATGCGTTTCTTTTTGCGCCAGTTCTTTCGGCCGTAAAAAAGAGAAAAGGCGAGGAGCTCAGGGGCAGAGCAAAAGCAAGAAAGGCAGAAGCGAAGGGGAAAATCAGTGGGAAAAGGGCAGTGGCCGGTTACTTGGCGACACGCCACCGCCCGCTGCTGCTGAGCCTGGCGAATTCTCCTTCTGGTTCACTGGTTTCTTTCCCCCCGCGAGCCCCCATTGGCTGCCTGGCCCTCCCTCCCACTGCCTCGGCTCAAATCTGGCTTTTCTCCCAAACAATTCCCTTCGCGTTGCTGCGGTTACCTCATTTTCCCTGGTGCTGAGAAAAACTGTGAAAAAATAGGAGAAGTTTTAAAAAATTACCAAATTTCGTGGAGATTTTTTATAAAAACAAGCACTAATCCACAAACCCTGGGGATACCACTCATAGAACAGTCACTGACCACTACACACACATACACACACACCATGAGAAAAGAACTACAGTTCCTTATATGGGCCCATGTCGTGCTGGTGCTTGCTCTGCTATACTCGACTTTTGACCTGATCACCCTGGTCTACGACGACACCTTCGAGGACCAGCTCCTGGACATTGAACTGAACCCAGGCCCAAATGTGCCTAAGAAGCCCGAACTAATCCCAAAGATCATCCACCAGACGTACAAGGACACAAACATCCCAGAGAAATGGCAAGGTGCTCAGAAGAAGTGCATTGACCTACACCCAGACTACCAATACATTCTGTGGACTGACGAGATGGCCAGAGACTTCATCAGTGAGCAGTATCCTTGGTTCTTGGACACTTTTGATGGGTACAAATACAACATTGAAAGAGCCGATGTCATTAGATACTTTGCCTTGATCCATTACGGTGGTATTTACATTGATCTAGACGTTGCCTGTGATAGAAAATTGGATCCATTGTTAACCGTTCCTGCATTTGTGAGAAAGACTTTACCAACTGGTATCTCCAACGATGTGATGGGCTCTGTCCCAAGACATCCATTCTTCATGAAAGTTGTTGACAATTTACAGAAATACGACTGGAATTACTTCATCCCATACATAACCATCATGTATTCCACTGGTCCTTTGTTCCTAAGTGTCATTTGGAAACGTTATAGACGTTGGGTGCAACTTCCTGAATCAGGGAAGGTTAGAATCATGTTCCCAGACGATTACAAGAAACACACTAGATCCTTCTTTTCCATCTTTGAAGGTTCTTCATGGCATTTAGGTGATGCCCACTTCATCAAGAAAATGGGTGATCACATTGCATTAGGTGTCCTTGCCGGGTTCCTGTTTGCTGCCTTGTTGCTCTACGGTGAATATAGACTATACTGCTGGTTGATTGCCGGTTCATACAAGAAATACTGGAACAAATACGTCAAGAAGACCCATTTGAAAAGAAATAGAAAGAATTCAAACTTGGAAAGTTACGAAATGCTACCACCTCCACCTGCTGATGTTTAAAGATAAGAAAAGAAAGATTACTCTGTTTTTGGTTTCATTATAACATTTAATACTATTGCATTTGCTTTTTTTCATACATGAGATTACGGGGTATTTTATTACCTTGATTTTTCACACCACTTAGTTACAACTTGATTATCCTTTTGAGTTCGAAATGATCATGATTTTTTATATATACCTTTTTTGTTTTAACGACATCGGAGCAATACTCCCTCATTGATTTTTTAATAACTACTACTATACGTTTGAATTTATTGTCTAATAATATGGTTGATTGTAGAGGCTGTTTGTCAAGGGATTGGCTATGCACAGCTTCCTCAAAGGTCTGTATCTCAAGGCTGTCATGCTTCTCCACAAACTATTACGCTGGGCACTCCCTGCAGTCACTAGTGTAACATGGCATATGAAGTATTTTTAGCGACGTACGAACTCTTTAGACCATGCGTAAGCTATATATTGTTCGGTGGCCACGGCAACGCTATCTAAAACTTAGATTAATTAGGTAGTTATCGGTCTCATTCCAATAAGCCAGTCATGGATATAGTGACATGTCACATTCTTCTTTTGGTCACTTCATTCGTAAACGCAAGATTTACCTCGACTTGTCGCTCTTGCCAGCAGTTTCTTAAACCAGTCTTGACACACCTATCGATCCATGATCCATGTCTGTGAGACTATCAAAAGCCCCGAGCACAATTTACTTCAACAATATTGAGTATTCAATAAGCCTTGTATCTTGTAACTCTCAGGGTAAAGACGAATGACGAGGAACTTTTGTACTGTTCCAAGATAAGGTTTTAAGGTTTTGAATGGATCGAGGTCTCCAGTCCATAACAAGGGACTTGAAGTTTAAAAGCTGGGACTAGATTAACTACTGAGACTGGATTGCGCCTGGTCACTGGTCTCTAAAGCAACGCGATAGAGCTAGCCGATGTGAACCCCTGACTTGGCCTCTACGGGAGTACACGTCTGTAATACCCTGTACCCGACACTTTTGATGATGTATCAAAGTCTGCAAGCCCTGAATTTTAATGAGCAGCAGTGTAAGTTTTGCGTATTATTAAAAGCCGCCTGGGTGGGTCCGTGGGTCACATTAGAATTCTTTAGCACTGTAGTCTGTAGCAGTTCATAGTTTGTTTCATATCGCCTATCGTGCATTTCTCTGCGCCTGCAATATACTCAGTTTTGGCCTTCAGCTTTATAAAGCACGGGCAGGTTTCATCATGAAACATCAAAGCCAAAGCAGGACCTCCCAGCAGCAATATAATTACTGAATCTGGAGACACAATAGACACTACAGCACACAGTTATAACTTTTCAACAAACGTACAATTATAAACAAAGATAAAAATGCAAACCAAAGATAATATAAACCACCAAAAATATATAAATAGCTTAAAAAGATAAACTGTCTTGACTAATATACACCAATTTTAAAAACACCACGGCACTAAATCTATGATGAGATAGAGGCGGTTGAACCTGAGATGGATTTCCAAGATTCAACGGTTTCTGAGCTCAAACCTGATGAGAAATCAGTGTCATCGTCCAATTGGACAATGTTGATGGTCTTGTCAGAGTTGAAGATAACAGCACCCTTGAATGAGCCAGAGGTTGGTCTCTTGAAGTAATCTTGAGAACCACCACCACCAGTGGAGGTACCATCGTTACCTTGACCGTCGTGTAAGTGGGAGATCAATCTGTCGTCACCTTCAGATAGGATTTCGAATAGATCTAATTCACCACAACCGGTCTTCCAACAAGAACATGAGGCATCACCGTATTGAAGAGTTCTTGGGATCTTAGCGTTCAATAACCAGATGGCTGGCATGTCTGGGTTTGAAGCACCAGAAGAAGAAGAATCAGTTGGCATTTCAAATTCAAAGACAAAGATCTTTTCAGAACCACCGAAGCCGTGGTAGGCTGGGATACCAGATCTGTAGTAACCACATTCGGTACCTTGAGAGTTTGATTCATCACAAGATTCACCAGAGAAGATGATGTATTCTTCGTCTGAGGATAGAGTAACTTCACCGATGGCAGTGGCCTTGGAGGCAACAGTGACACCATCTTCACCAACGTAGGAGATGGAGTTACCGAAACAAGTGGACCAAGTACCGGAGGCAGAGTCAGCACCCTTGGTGTTTAGGAAGACAACGTTATCAGCTGAACCTGGAGTGAAGTATGAGGCTCTGTTGTAGTCAGAACCGGAGGATGAACCAGTTTCAGAGCTTGAAGCAGATGAAGATGATTTGGTAGAAGTGGATTCAGTGTTGGTGGATGAAGTAGCAGTGGTTTGAGCAGATGAAGCCAAAGTGGTTTGAGCAGATGAAACCAAAGTGGTTTGAGCAGATGAAACCAAAGTGGTTTGAGTGTTAACAACAGATTCACCAGCAGCGGCAGTGGATGAGGCACCAGCGGTAGAAGTGACTAAGTTACCGTTGGAGTCAACGTAGACGGTTTGAGTAACTTGGACAACTTCGGTAGCAGCTTCTCTCTTGTGGGCGTGGTGGATGTGTTTGACTTCAGCACATGGTTCAGCATCTCTCTTGACCTTCTTGGTAGAGGATGAAGATGGGTAGTAAACACCAAATTGCAATAGCTTGACTGGACCTCTGAAGTGGACAGATAGTTCTTCATCTAATGGGGCGTTGGTACCACTGAAGGACTTGGATTCTTGAGTACAGGAACAAGAAGATTCATCCATGGCAGTGACATCTTGATAAGTACCGGAGTAACCAACGTTTTCATAGGTGATGGCACTGACTTCAGAACAGTAGTAGTTACCACCTTCGTATGAACAACCAGCCAAAGCTTTGGTGGTCAAGGCAGATAGAATTGAAAGTAGGATAGTTTTGGAGAATAACATTGCTGGACGTAAATGTCTTTTAACTGAATTGAAATCTCCCTGGAATGTGTTTGGAACGTGAAATAAACAAAAGAGTGACTTGGGAGGGTGAACAAAGAGTGTGAATGTAGAAAAGGAGTGACTTTAGTTAATATAACTAATGATAAATTCTTGTTCAGAGGGACTTGTTGATTTCGAAAGGAGTGAAAATGGGTAAACAAGGGAAAAAGGGCGAAAAAACTGGGTTTCGAATCTGTTTTATATTTGCAGGCACGACTCAGATGCAAAATTTGTATGTGGTTGGAAAATCCCACGCGCCGAAACGCATGGAGGTGCATGGGTCCGCAGAAGTGGTAAACAAAATCGCATTTCTTTTTGCCGAAAAAAGAAAAACGCGCTAAAATGGCGCTGCAGGGTTCCTGATCGGGCAACTCGCCTGCGCCAAGGGCAAACCTAAAATTGTTTCTTTTTCGCCATTTGGCGCAATCGAAGCCTGCGGCAATTCAGAGGCTGGCTTTCAGCTCTTCTGTGTGTCGTGATTTGGATCTGATTTGTGCTTGATTGCGGGCTCGCCAGTGGCCAAATCTCGTGTTCAGAGCTGTCCAGATCGTGGGGAAGGTGTCGCCTAGGCAGTGGATACCAGCTCTCTCTGAAATTGATGTTGCTGGTTGGGGTCGTTGTTATGATTTGTTTTTCGACAACTCATCGTGGGTAAAAAGCCTTGGTCTTTTAGGCCAGAGGCTTGGGTTTGGGTGTGCTTTAAACGGGACTGAGCCTAAGAATGCTGCTTACGCTCAGCAAACTTAGCGGGGCTTCTGCCTAGCCTCTAGGCAGCAAATCTCTCTTCTCTGGAATTCTCTGATTGGAATGACGTAGAGTCCGCTATTTTCGCAAGATCTTCAATCAAACTACGATCGAATACGTTTAAATTTGGAGCAGCATGTGGTATATAGCGGTCTATCGTAGGCTTTGTCATGATTAACAGTGCTATTTTTGAACCTTTGTAGCACATCTACAGATCTTTGATGTGACATGTCGCTCATATCATATATCTCGTTTGTTCCTTTTTATGACACGCGTCAGGTATTTCAGGTTGAAGAGGAGTTTACACAAAAAGGAAAGCTTTGGAGCCAGATAGATCTTGCAGACAGCGTCATGTCTCGATCTCATGAGGACGTATCATGAAAGCTTTGAACTGTGAGATTTTGCAAGAGTTTCTAGTGGCAAATTGGCACCCATGTTAACTTGTACCTCATTTCTCGCAAAAGATCGTGGAATGTTCCTTGTTGTCATGGGAGATCAGGAGAATCTACGACGCACTCCTTTGTGAAACTTTAAAGTGCCCGCGTCTACGCGAGTATTTAACTTACCTGATCGAGTAACTTCGCAAGTGATGGGTGGTGAGTGATACACTAGCTAACAAGTAAATGGATATAAACCACATCATCCATCCATCAACTAACACTGAGTGATGGCGCTGGCAAGATTTTTGCGGACATGGAAAAGAAACAACTGTGTATGACTGTGCGATATCATACACGGACCTACATAACGGACGTCAAAAGAAAAGACCTAGACTCCTGGGAATCAAAGGTAGGTTTATGTAGGCCAGTTAAATTACTTGCCGATTAGGTATACGAATAGATGGCGTAGGCTGAACTTAATGAGCTGTTCGCATACCAAAAGAAAAGTGTCGAACACAGTACAATGGATAACGCCCATGAGTCGCTCGTAAAGAGTCGATCTATACCATGGAACTTGGAAGTGATATAACACAAAGTTGCTTAGGGTCATAATCATTTGTTTGTTAATTTGAGAGAGAGAGCCACGGGATAACAGACACACCACTTTTTAAGCCGTAAGCCATCTTTCTGTTGCACTTCCGGCCAAAATCATGAGCTCATGAAATGAGGTGCGAGTTTCAAACCCCTGGTAGCTACAGAGAGCCTCTAGTCTCGTGTATAGCAGTAAAGCACTACTGAAAGTACGATGTTGCAACCTGGAATCCCCAACATCAGCGTCTTGCAAAGCAAAAAAAATAAAAGACGTCGCTCTGGACACTGACGATCGTTCGCCGTTGCAGTCGAAACCTTAAATTCTCACTAACGTCATAGCTAAAAACCACTCAACACTCGGTACAAATGCTCAAAACTCGCAGACCCTCGAAAGTGCTGATGACGTTGATGGTCTAGATTTGTTTCTTTTGATGTAACGGCTTTTGAAGCCACTTCGACCTGCTGTTTCTATGACCGCTTTTTAGCCGGCGTGCAGCGATTTACCTAAAATATGTCAAATTATGCACGTAATTAGATTACCGAATCGGTGTATACAGTTCTGAATCTTTCGCCATTTTTCGAGATTTTAGGCTCTGATATCGACTAAAAAGACGGTCTAGACTTCTTCAGTACTCAACCGTGTTTGACTAATGTGGCCCTTAGCTTCGTATTCACTCGGCTAGATGTTTTTTAGGAGCCGGGCTTTCTCTCCAGCTGACCATTCAATTAGATTCGCTAGCATTAACTTCAAGGAGCTTGAACGTACGCTTTATAACAACGTCAGAAAGCTCACACCTATCACGACCACTAGTCTTAAATCATACACAGAAACTTAGATGGCTCTGTAATCTTGGTAGTTAGTTATTAGGATTTGGCTACTCATTTTCTGTGGTTTGTTTATGTCCCTCGCTCTCGATATCTGTAGCATGAAACAAATGATTTATTCAGCTCTTCAAGAAGCTGGTTGACAGCTCAGCAAGAAAGTTATATTCTAGTACATGAATCAACACACGTCTTGAAGTTATCAGAGACATTATTAACGTATGAGTTTCTGCAAAGGAACCGGGTGTTATCTCACTCTTTTTCAGAGAAGTCCCCAGTATATCATTTCAGGCCGTACGTCATTGATTTGACATGAACAGTCGGTCAGGGGTGCCACAAATTCTAAACTACTCTTTACCTGAGCTCCTTGAGACTATACAGAGCTCATACGAGGGATACAAAGGTCGACAGTTGCCAAAATAGCAGTTTTGAAAAATGATCACGTGACGTCCAGAAACACGGTGTGGCCATTCAACAGCATTGACAGTTAACAAATCGAGCGCCTTGGCGCAGTGGAAGCGCGCAGGGCTCATAACCCTGATGTCCTTGGATCGAAACCAAGAGGCGCTATTTGTTTTTTGCAGCCCTTTTTCATTTTTTTGCCACTATTTTATGTTCATTGGAAAGCTGTAGCTCTTTTAATTCCAATTTTGTGCTTTTCAGGTAGTCCAAGGTCCTCTCATGTGGTTTAGTTAGGTTTGAAGATATTCATTTTAGCTTATTCCGCGAAATTTTCCAAAGCGAAACCCTTTGTCGATTTCAAAAAAACACGTAAACTTTTCAGTTTGTGACAGGTTTATTGTTCGAAACCATCCAGATTACCCCTCGACAAAATGGTGAGTGTCTTTTGCGGTAGCTGATTTGGAGCTAATAATGTTCAATGTTCCAGCCTGCAGGAACTCCCTGCTCATTTCCCGAAATTTAATGGACAAATACTTGTGATCTTCCACGTCAGCTCTTATCGAAGACCATAATACTAACTGCGAATCGCCAGGCCATCCAGACTCCAAAACAACGTATTGCCAACGAAAAATACTACAAGAAGCACGAAAAGCAAAGAGGTAAAGCCAAACCAGTTGCTAAGAAACAATTGCCAATTTCCAAAGGTTGGTTCTGTACGTATCCACACTTCAGCCCTTGTACCCTGATCTTATTACTAACAACTGACATTTAGTCCTACTTGCCTTCCTAATCGGTGGCGGTGCTGTTTTAGAAATTCTACGTATCTTCTTCTGAGTTGTTACTGGTTGACATCATTTTGAATAATTAGATTTAACGAATTCATGTCCATTTCATCATGCACCTTGTGGAGCTATAAAAGAGGCGTTTTTGAACAAGATGGTGATTGTTGATGCACAAAAATAAAAACCAAAGACCCAGACTCTTATCTCCAATCTTTCACCTGCTAAATGCAATGTTTTAATAGCTTTTACGACACAAGATCAAATTGTAGACATGCGTACACTGTTAAATTTCCGCGAAATCGTTTTATATTTTTAAAGTCTCCTCCATTTTTAAGGATCGTAGATTTCTCCACACAACAACTCTGGAGAAACCACAGGAAAACAGGACAAACAATGTCGTTAGCGATCAGTTGGAAGAGAAGTCTGGGTCCACTGTCACAAGTGAGATTCCAATCCACCAACATTCTGAAAAGTGACGTCAACATCACCAGAAATGGGGACGTTAAGATAGCTTATGGTCATCATGGCCGTTCTTCGAGAACTGGGTACACTGTCACCGTTTTCGGTGCCAATGGGTTTCTTGGTGGTTATTTGTCCACTAGATTGGCCAAGCATGGTAATTTGACCGTTGTTCCCTTCAGAGACGAGTTGAAAAAAAGATTTATCAAAGTTGCTGGTGATTTAGGTGTCGTGAACTTTGTTGAGTTTGATTTGAGAAACTTGGACTCTATCAATGAAGCTGTTAAGTACTCAGATATCGTGTACAACTTGATTGGTACCGACAAAAACACCAAGAACTTCACCATGGCTGACGTTAACATCGAAGGTACAAGAAGAATCGCTGAAGCTGTCAAGGAACACAACATCCCTAGATTCATCCATGTCAGTACTCATAATGCTGACCCTAACTCAAGTTCCGTGTTCTACGCAACCAAAGGGATCGGTGAGCAGGTCGTTAGAGATATTGTTCCAGATGCCACGATTGTTAGACCTGGTATTCTATACGGTGCTGATGATAAGTTCTTATGTGCCTTGGCTGATAACTTGAAGTTCTTCACTGTTAACAATCTACAGGAGAAGGTCAGACCTGTTCATGTCATTGACGTCGCTGTTGCATTAGAGAAGATTGGTTTTGATGATTCCACTGCTGGTGAGACTTTTGAACTTTATGGTCCTCAAGAGTTCTCTGTTAGAGAAGTCAGAGATCTAATTGAACCTGTCACGAAGGAAACCTACACCAATATCAATGTTCCAAAAGAAGTTGCACTGCAATGGACCAAATTCTTACAGTTGTTCTGGTGGCCAATGATGAACCCAGATCAAGTCGAACGTCAATTCCATGATCATAAGATTGACCCATCTGCAAAGACTTTTAAAGATGTTGGTATCATCCCAGCTAGATTACAAGATTTGGTCTACAAGTACACCAAGAAGTTCAGAAACTACTTACATGCCCAGGATCTACCACCAACTGCTGAAGAACTAGGTGGTAAGAAGACTTACGCTTCCAGATTATGAGCAACTTCGGTCTTTTTGTCTGGTCTTGTAGAACCATGGCCACTTATTTATTATTTATTACTTATTTATTCTACCACTATTTATTATATTTATTGAGTGAGCTGTTCATTGACCGTGTCTGTGAATATACACTATCAAATCTTACAATACCGCGTCTTTTCGAAACCAGTGGTCTGAATATCAAGGACAATATTGATCTCTCTTGACTTCCAAGTTTCAAGTTCAGGCTACAATAACTAAAAGTACTTATATAAAAGCTCCTTGAAATGCGCTTTAATGACCATGCGTCCTTATAATATTACCTTGTGCTTTTAATGAAGCTCGGGACTACTAGAGAATGTATGTTTTTTGGAGCTGCGCTCGCCTCATTGTCAAGTAACCGAATTTTAAACATAATTAGAAAACAAATACATAAAACTGCATTTAAAGGGTTAATATACATTCATAAGATGCTGGAGAGGTTAAGTTGCAGCCTGTTTCTGTCAATTTCGACGCGTGATCCGATATATATTGAGAATATTTTGAGTTTCAACAAAAAATGGACTTATTTCAAAAAACTTAAAAATTCGAAACCTCAAATTTGACTGTTTGACACATTCCATAGAATCACCAGTGCTTAAATATAAGTCTAATGGTGATTTTCCCGTACTTTTTTATATTTTAAAGGGTCTTCTAGTACATGGTTTTATTTTTGCACTGCAGCCTAGCCCGCTCAGCTCAAAATTTATACAAAATTTCCGAATTATAGGACAAAGTTACAGCTTGTCTGCATTATAAATGGGGAAGGCGTTAGTGGCCAAGGTGATTTGGTCATGTACTGGGTACTTGAGAAAGCCCTTCAGACTGCTTGTTTCTTTGGATAATTATTTGGTAAGAATACACTTTGTCAAATGTTTTCAAAGAGTTCAAGAATAGATCGGCCGTTGTCGCCGCCTTTGAAATAAACAAATTAAATCTTGTAAAGCAATGTCAAGTCCACACAAACTGAGCCTATAAGCCACTAGTTATATTGGAGATTAGTAAGATCTCATAACTATACTACAAATAATTACTTGTTAACGTTGAACGCTGATAGTAACCATCAAGCGCTCTAAATGAATGACATGATATTTTTTCATATTTAAAAGCAGTAAAAGAACGTAAGTGTACTCTCTTAAATTTCCCAATAGTAAAACACAACCGTGATAATAAACCTTAATAAACCAATTGTAACAATAATAAATAAAACCTGTAAAATATCAACTCTTCTCTAACTTTAAACTTTCTCTGTAATGATGATCTCTCTTTCTAATGACCATCTCTTTTAGTTCTTCTTGATCTTTTCTTCTCTTCTCTGTAACGACAATCCCAACCTTTGATGTTCTCACCATGACAACCACAAGGTCTGTTGATGAAGCCCTCGATGGATTCTAACCATTTATGATTTGACCAACCACCTAGATCTGGTCTGTTCTTTGGAGTGATGTTCAATAATGGATCCAAAAACTCAGCAATCTCAAGAGCTGTGGATTGTGGCATGTGGTATTTGTCCTTTAGGACATCGGCCAATGGCCAATATTTCAAATCTTTGATTCTTTGTAATTCAATCTTGTTGTTCACAATCTCAAAGTATTCGGTGTTGTAATCACATTTTTGCAAGAATGACAACAATTCGGAACCCTCAGGGTTTAACAACTCCAAGATCTGTGCAATGTGGTCGTCATTTCTGTCATAGTTCTTACCAGCCTTTGGATTGAACAAATAGTCACCAGTGATCAGTTCAAAGATCAAACAGGCAACACTCCAACAGTCAGTGGAACAACCCCACGAGGCACCCAATAAGATCTCTGGGGCACGGTATTGTCTTGTTTGAATGTCGTCTGAATAGTGGTGGTTGAAATGACAAGCGTTACCTAAATCGGCAATCTTGATGTTGATCAATTGGGCAATGTCATCTTCTTCCGAATCTTCAAAGGTGGTTTCACCTTCTTGTTGGAAGTATTGACCATCTTCATGTTCGATCTCATCTTCATCATCTGAATCAACTTCTGAGGTTGAGGTGGTGGTTTCTCTTCTAGTCATGAAATAGTACTCTCTTTCTTCTTGAGCATCAGCTTCTTCATCTTCATCATCTGAAACGTTAGCTGAAGTGATGACTGAGCTTGGGACTCTTGGTTGGAAAGTTGGAGACATTGAAACTGAATTACCAGCAAGATCAGTGGTATAGTTGCCCCTGTATGAGATGGAAGAGCTTGTGGAGACAGAACCAGATTTGGACTTTTTGAATGAATGCTGTGATAATAATGGTGATGGAAGTGGGTTGGATGACTTGATAGGCCCAGAATGGGTATGTTCTTGACATAGAGTGACAAACTTCTCAATGTCTTTAATTTCAATCAAAATGTTTTCTGGTTTTAGATCAGTGTGAATCAACCCACAACTTCTATGCAAATAATCAAGAGCTAAGCAGATCTGTTTGGAGATTCTCTTGACAATAGGGATAGGCAACCCACCGAAGCTTTCGCCTAGTTCTTCCAAGTTTAGACCTTGTTTAGCCTTGGTCTTGTAGCCTTGTAGCAAACCCAGTAGATTCTCCCCGAGGACTTCAAAAGCCATGACAACGTGTTGGCCATTAGGCCCACTGTGGTAGAACCACTCGTGCAGAGTGACCAGGTGCTTGTAGCCCGGGTGGGATGGATCGGTCGTATTGATCTTCTCCAGGATCTCGATTTCGTCCAGGGCAGCCTCAGTGTAGCGAGGGGCCGACTTGACGATCTTTAATGCATAGTGTTGGGAGTCGATGGCGTTGTAGGCGAGCCAGACGGTGCTGAACTGGCCCCAGCCCAGCTTTCTGATGATCTTGTAGTTGCGGTGCTTGCCCAGTTTCTCGTGGATCTCGACTGGATGGTAGCCACCGTACTTGTAGTCGGACTCATACTCTTCCTGGGAGTAGTCTGGGGCATCCGAGACAGGGGAGACAGGGACGTACTCTGGGATGGAGAGCTTTGGGGGCTGCTGATGGTGCTTCTTGGTCTGTGTGTTGTGGAAGGACTCAGCGTGGTGCAGGTTTGGATGGTGCTCCGTCAGATGGGAGTACTGTGGCTGCTGTGCGAGCATGGTAGCGTGGATGTGTGGTAGTGGTAGCTGTGAGCTAGTGTGTGAGCTTGTGGTAGCTGGTAGGTACTAGGTGATACGATAGTTGGCAGGGCAGTAGACAGAGACAGGTGACAAAGTGGACGCTGGAACAGTTAAATACAGGGCTGCAAAATTTGAGAAGTTGTTGTTTCTCATTTTGTGCCATAATTCGAGATTGGGCGCTCCGACTGTGGATGATAAGAGATCACAGGCCAAAAACCACGAAAAAACGCAGCCCGGCTAGCGTGCCCGCACGTGACCCGAAAACGGGTGGCTCACGGCACACGGGCACAGCCTGCGCCGGCTACAGGGCCAGAAAAGCAGCTTTTCCAGCACTTTTCCCAGCTACTTGTTAGCAGAGCTCCTCCTCCCAGCTCATCGCTAAGAACCGTTTTGGCAACGGCTGCGTTTCTTTTCTCTGTGGCTCCTCTCTCTTCTCCGCTAGTGAGGAATTTTATTTTTTTTCGTTCGGTGATTTTCCTTTTTGTTGGCTGCAAAAATTTCTGATTTTGCCTACTGTGGAAACTGTGGCCGACAGCCGCCGTTGGTGGTGTCCGGGTGTTTGCAGCAGCGCCGGGAAGGACCAGGAATTTAGCCGAACTACAGCACGTGACAAAAATCGTGATATTCACGTGACTATTTCGCGAAAGTTTGATTTGTACTAGCTTCTAATTTAACCGCGTACCAAGGCAGACTTTGATCTTGCGATGACTTTGCCACCATTTACCGCCCAATGAGTCAACAGAGCATCTCGCGGTTCTTCTCCAAGTCGCCGAAGAAAGAGGTCAAGATCAAGGAGCCTGTGATCGACCTGACACAGATCGAGGATGAGAAGAAATCAGCCAAAGCCGCCCATGAGAGAACAGCCAGATTCAACTATGACAAGTCTCATACCACAACTACTACAGACGATCAGCTAGAGGTAAGGCAGAAGTACAAGGCCAAACTTAACACCACCTTCAAGAAACATCAACCTACTGAAGAAGCTTCTGATGATGAAGCGCCGCCTACAAAGAAGTCCAAAGGTTCGAAATTGACGCCGTTGGATCAACAAGTGAAAGATTTGAAGTTGCAACATCTGGACAAGATTCTGGCGATCCAGGTCGGGTATAAGTACAAGTTCTACTGTGAAGACGCCATCAGAGTGTCCAAGATCTTGAACATCATGCTTGTCCCTGGGAAACTGAACATTTTGAATGAAACGGTAGAGGATATGGCTTATAACAAGTTGGCATATTGCTCGATTCCAGAACCAAGATTACATATCCATTTACAAAGATTGTTGGACAATGGTTTGAAAGTTGGTATTGTGGATCAAATTGAATCACAAATGATCAAGTCTGTGGAGTCCAGTTCCTCTGCGTTGTTCAAAAGAGAGATTTCAAATGTATTCACAAAGGCTACCTATTTGGAATTTGATGAGAAGAATCAAGGGATTAAGAACGACAAAAACTTGGACTCCATTGTTGCCTTGTTTGAAAAAGATGGTGTTATCACTTTTGTTTCTATCCAACCTTTGACAGGTAAAATCATTTATGATTCTTTTGTTGATGACTTTATGAATAATGAACTGAAGACTAGATTATCCCATTTAGAGCCATTAGAGTTTCTATACTTTACAGATAATCTTTCCTCATCAGTGGAGAAGATCTTGAAGTCGTTTGATTCCAAGATTCGTCACATAACATACCCAATTCTGAAGAAGACGTTTTATGAGACTTATTTGAACGAATACATCGAGGACAATATGGTTGAATTCATGATGGAACAATCTAGGGAGTTCAAGATTTGTTGTTCATTGTTGATTGAATACCTGAAAGAATTCCAACTGGATAAATGTTTCAAGATCTTGTCAAACTACATTTCATTCAAAGAGACACATTCGATGGTTTTGAATTCTAACACTTTGGAGAATTTGGAAGTCTTTCAGAATTCCACCAATTATGAAGATCATGGTTCTTTGATCTGGGTCTTGGATCACACTAGGACCAAATTCGGGTATAGAATGTTGAAGTCTTGGGTTATGAGACCTTTGATCGACCAAGAATTGATTGAGGAAAGACAAGATGCCATTGCTGAATTACATTCCAACTTCAACCATTTCTTAGAGGTTATTTCAAGTTGTTTGAAAAGTTGTTGTGATTTACAGAAAATCCTAAACAGATTGCACTATGATAAGATTAAAAGAAAGGAGTTATACATCTTTTTGGAGAAATTATCAGAATTTGAGAATAACATCATCAAATTTGGGAAATTGGAGATTTTGAACCATTTGAAAAGTGAACTTTTGAAGAAAGTGTTCAGAGAGATGATTGAAGCATTGTTAGAGCTGAGCCCATCTGATTTGTTAAAGATGGTGAATTCTCAATATGCCAAAGATGACACAAATGATGATCATATCGTGAAGTATTTCAACTTGAACCAATTGACAATTATCAACTATGATGAACTGATCCAACAAAATGCAATGATCGAATCCATCCAGGATGACTTGAAAGAAGAATTGAACGAAGTGAAGGCCTTTCTCAAACGTCCAAGTTTAGAATTTGTGGAGAAATCCAAAGAACCATATTTGATCGAAGTGAGAAATTCACATTTAAAATTAATTCCAAAGGATTGGCTAAAGATCAATTCCACCAAATTGGTGTCCAGATTCAGAACTCCAAAGACAATTGAACTTTATAAACAGTTGAAGTATCACCAAGAACTATATCTTAAGGCCAATGAGGAGATCTTCAAGAGATTTGTGTCCAAGATTGACGAGTCTTATGAACTGACCAACACCATCATCACTAATTTATCCACATTTGACTGCTTACTATCACTTTTTTCAGTGTCTTCCCAGTTGAATTACACAAGACCAAGACTGATCAAAGACCAGAAGATCATTGAACTGAAAGAGTCGAGAAACCCAATTCTTGAATCCCTCTCCACAGATCACATCGTCCCCAATGACATCACAATGACCGAAGATTCATCACACATCATTATCACTGGTCCAAATATGGGTGGGAAATCATCCATCGTGAAACAGATTGCCCTTGTTCAAATCATGGCCCAGATAGGGTGTTACATCCCTGCAGGTCCTGGATCTAAATTATCCTGCTTCAACACGATCCTGACGAGAATGGGCGCCCAGGATGATTTGATCAAAGGTGAGAGTACGTTCTTCACAGAGATGTCCCAAGTGTCAAAGATCTTGAAAGAATTAGAATCTTGTCATGGAAATGCTTTGATCATCTTGGATGAGATTGGGCGTGGTACGGGGACCGTGGATGGTATTTCCATTGCTCAGGCTATTTTGGAATACTTTTTATTGAACTCTTCGCTTTCCAAGAAATCACTTGTGTTGTTCATCACCCATTTCCCATCACTATGCAAGTTGATCCAGAAGTATCCTAACAAAGTGTCGAATTATCACATGGGATACATCGAAGAGAGACCACAGGGTGTTGATTGGCCAAAAGTTACGTTCTTGTATGAGTTGAAGAAGGGTGTCAGTAATAGTTCTTATGGGTTGAACGTTGCAAAATTGGCAGGGATCGATGATGAGGTTTTGAAAGAGGCTTACAAGGTGTCAAGAGAAAGAGAAGAACAAGTTGAGAGTCAAAAGTTCACCAAGATGGTTGTTGATGTGAAGAAGGCTTTGAATGGAGAGCATGACGATGAGAAGTTGTTAGCCATGATTAATGAAATAGAATAGAGACGATAATGAACGTTACATGCATAGACAAATTATAAAACCAAAAACAACATGTATTCTTTTTCTTGTAGACAATATAAAACAACAAATACAACAAACAGGACAGTTATAGCTTTGCAAGGTACGTAAAACTCGTTAATAAATGACGTGATGGAAACATAATGTATAAATCAGAACTTGGTCTTGAACAAACTTTTACTCCCAGAGCGTGATCTGTTCTGACTCGTGACTGTGTAACTAATGGACCCATAAGAATTCCCAGTCCCATAAAGCATTGTGTCATTGTGGGCATCAGTGGAGCCATTATCATGGATCAAAGTCATCGAATCAAAGTCTTGGAATGGATCAACTTGTTTATTTTCATCCTCCTCACTATGTTCATCTTCAGAATGATATGGAATGGACAAAATGCGTTCCTTGCTAATGTCAATTGATGATTCTTTATGACTTTGTTGGGACGTGTGGAAATCAGCACCGTTCTTGGACAACACTGGAATCATTGGTGGGTTTTGGTTTCTCAATAGGGCCCATTGAACATTCTTGAAGAAGGGATGGTTCTTGATATCTGAAGCACCCAATTTGGAACCTAGTCTCTTGTTTTCATCCTTGATCAGTAACTTCTTGATCAGACTCTTGCAATTCGATGAGATTTGTTGAGTATCTGGGAATGAAACGTCTGATTTTAGGATGTTTGAAAAAGTTTGGTTTCTGTTGGAGCCTTTGAATGGAGTGGTACCAAATAGCATTTCAAAGATCAAGATACCTAGAGTCCACCAGTCAACAGCAACTGTATGACCTTTACCTCTGATCACTTCAGGAGCAATGTATTCTTCAGTACCCACAAAAGAGTTTGTTCTGAAACCATCAATGCAAATTTTGGTGTCCAAAATAATCTGATTCTTGTTATTAGAGTTGAACATCAATGAAGGATTCTTGTTGGACTCCGTTTGTTTGGATAAGTCAAAATCTGATAACATGATATGACCAGATTGATGCAGTAAGATATTTTCAGGTTTCAAGTCTCTGTAGATGAACCCCATCAAGTGTAAGTATTCCAAGGCAGCAGTGACTTCGGAGGCATAGAATCTAGCGTCTAATTCAGGAATGCATTTGGATCTTCTGGTCTGCAAAGCCCTGAAGAATTCACCACCCATGCAGTATTCCATACATAGGTATAGATAATCTTCACTTTGGAATGAATGGTACAAGGTAACGATGAATGGATGGTTGGAAGTGGCCAGAATTTCTTGCTCTGCAAGAGCTCTCTTTATCTTGTTTCTTTCAATCATCTCCTTCTTTGAAAGAACTTTCATAGCATAGAGCTTGTTAGATGACTTTTCACGAACTAGGTAGACTTTACCAACATCACCTTTCCCAAGTAATCTGATCTTGTCAAAAGATTGAGGACCGACTTGTAAATCAGCAATTTTGATGGAGTTGGATAAGAAGGACTTCTTTCGAGGACGTGATTTTGTTGATGTGTCTGGATGATCACCTTTGGACTTATCGAGCACATTCAAAGGAGCTGATGCGACTCTTCTCAGCTTTGGTTTCTTGTCAGGTGTTTGTTGAGTACCGTCTTCTTTGATTTCCAACTGTGATGTCTCTTCAGCAATCTGGTCCAAGGCTTCATTGTTCTCCTTTAATGCAAATGGAACTGGACCTTGGCCAGAGTTGTCGATCAATTGTGAAGCAGCAACATCGTTTTCAGCGTGTGGTGGTAAGCCCTGGTGTTCAAAGTATGGCTGCGAAGACACAGTGTTCTGCTTAGTGGATGATGTGGTGGCCTTTTGATTTGGGTTTGGCGACGAGGGAGAGCGCATTCTTCTAGCAGCCTGTGCTATCAGCGATGACTTGGAGCTTATGGACTCGGTCTCTGAAGCATTTTGTTTCTTAGAGCTCTGTTTATCCAGTTGGAACTCATCTTCGTCCGTGATCTTGATAGTGACGTCCTTGGAGGTTATGACCGGCGAGCCGTTTGTCACCGAGTTCTTTCTGAACAGGCTCTTGATCTTCGTGGCGAGTTTCTTCTGGTCCTGGTCTGAGCCGGTCTCTGACTCTTTGCTGTCCGAGTCTGGGAAGTACTCTTTGGAGTCACTGTTGGCGATTGTTGGGGTGATGCTCGCTGGTGGAGGAGTGTTGTTTCTGCTGTCAGACTTGCTGGTGTTGGTGGAGACGAAGTTCAGCATCTTGCCCAGGGAGATGGATCTCTTTCCCAGCTTGGGAGGGTCTGGCTTCTGGGACGAGAAGTTGTTGTCCTGTTCTTCAGCTTTGTGGCTTAAAGCCCCGTCGTGCTCCTGCGTGCTAAGCATCGGTGGCGAAGTGGTGGGCGTCTGTAGGGGGAATCAGCCGGCAATTGGCCTTGTGGGAGCTCAAAGATGTGGAAATGAGACTTCTGACACCGATCAACAGTGTCTTGAGGTGGTGTAATGAGCTTTGGAGGTCTCTTAGTAATCTTCTCCAGCTTTGACCGTGGGATCTCGTGATAAGTGGCCCTAAACGGAGCGGATTGGGGCGATGCAAAAGTCTAGAATAACAAGAAGTGTACAGTGGTTGAGCTGACACGGGCAAAGACGTTCCTGAACGCTTTTCAGAGGTGCAAATGTAGCTTTCAGAACCCTTTAAACCGTTGAGTTCTCGGTTTTTGCTCGACTTTGATTTTTTCCTGCCAAATTTATCGCGTGGGCATATAAGGAGGAGTACCTTGACTTAAGCCTCTCGGTTAAACGGTTCTGTGATTGGCACATGCTCATAGCAAAGAGAACAATGACATTTCAAGCTGTGCGATCTCCCTGATACGCTTTTCACGATGCGCAAAGCTGCTTTTTTGGCAAAGTTGGTGCCGGATCACAGGTTAATGACCAATACAAAGTGTTTTCTAAGAATAGAAACAAGCCGGTGAATAAGCCTCAAAGCCGTTGTTGAGACAACTGTTGGCGGTGCCTCCTTTGAGATCAGTGCTGGCTTGTCTGACTGCAATTAATTTACGCTGGTTTAGTGCGACCTGGCTCTAAAATTAGGACTGCCTTAGCTCGCCGTTTAGTGCTACGTCAGTGATGATCCACTAGTTTGTCACTCCTCCACCACTGGCACTTGCAGACATTGACAGTTTCCGAGATCTGACTCCTGCATTCGCTTACACTGCACTTGCTTCCCAGTTCCCAGCCTAGAGATGCTATTTTAGTCACAAATTAGGCAATGCTAAACCTCCAACATGACAAAGATCTGAGCTCGCTAAAACCCTCCACAGAGCCAGCAAACTGCAGCGAAGAGACACAAAAGAGAGCCTAAACATGAAACAAACTGCGTCATCATGCCTCGAGTGCTATTTCTCCGGTGCTGTTCTCACAAATCTCCGTTTTATCTTTGTTTCACAACTATAAAACTTATGTGTCTACTGCCCCTACCGATCTGCCAGGAACATGAAACCAACTTCTTACAAGGCTGAAACCATGATTTAACCGAAGTCTTGGTGACTCTGGGTGCTAATTATAGACATTACATCACGAAGGAATTCTAGAATTGTGATCCATCGCATGCACCTCATCGTTGTTTCAAAAACATGGGCTCTTTTTGAAGCTTGTCTGAAAAGTATATAAGAGCTCCCATCCCCACTGCTTCATCGACATCTTTCTTCTTCTGACTCGTTATACCCATTCACAGCTTTGACATTTATGTTACTTTGAACCAACCATGAAGTTCTCCACTGCTGCTTTAGGGTTGATGTCCTTGTCATTAACATCTGCTCAATATTTAAACACCACTAGCGAAGACAGCTTCATCTATGGCGGATCTTCAGACGCTGTTTCCACCGAGACTGAGATCTTAGACTCCACCACTCTGGTCACTATCACATCCTGCTCAAACAATGCCTGCTCAGAGACAGAGTCTACAGCCTTAGTGTCCATTGCTACTGTCACTTCATTCGGTGTCGTCACAGAATACACCACTTGGTGCCCGTTGACCGCCACTGAATCTCAATCATCAGTCATTGTTCCTTCTTCATCATCAGCTGCTTATGTTTCCCCTTCTGATGCTGTTGAATCATCTTCTGCATTGTCATACCCATCATCTTACGACTCTTCTTATGCCCCATCTTATGCCCCATCTGGTTCACTATCATCAGTAGCTCCAGCTCCATCATCATCCAAGTCACTAGAAACTGCATCTAGTGAATCTTACTCTTACATGGGTCCACCTAGTCAGAGCTCCAATTTGACAACCACCTTGAGTCCAGACTTCACTGTTTCCACTCTTCCTTCTGTTTCCACTTCCACTGAAACTGATGAAACTACTACTTTGGTCACAGTTACATCTTGTTCCAACAATGCTTGTCAATCAACCACTTCATTGGCTTTGGTATCCATTGCTACCGTTACCTCATTTGGTGTTGTTACTGAATACACTACTTGGTGTCCATTGACTGCTACTGAGTCTACTGGTACTTCAGGTGTTCCATCTTCAACTACCTCTGGTATTCCATCTGCTGTCACTTCTGGTGCTTCTTCTACCACTGTGGGCTCCAGTTCTGTCTCTGCTCCATCTGGTCCATCTGGTCCATCTGGTCAGTCCAGTGCTCCAATTCAATCTTCAGGTTCAGTGACTGGTTCTGTTCCAACTGGTTCTGCTCCAACTGGCTCTGCTCCAACTGGCTCAGCCTCCAGTACAGCCAACAACGGTACCACTACCCTCGCTGATGATTCAACAGTTTCTACTCTACAGCCATCCACTACTTTGGTCACTGTTACTTCATGCTCTGCTAACAAGTGTTCTCAAACTGAAGTTACCACAGGTGTCATTGTTGTTACTGAGACCCATAAAAACATTGTTACCACGTACACCACTTACTGTCCTTTGTCATCTGAATCAACTGCCACTCCGGTGACTACCACTGACAGTAAGGGCTCCACTGTTGTCTCTACCCCATCTACCACTGGTACCTCAGCAAAATCAACTGTTGAGTCATCCAAGCCGGTTACACCAGTCAC
Organism: Taiozyma rabaulensis; assembly: GCA_030574855.1. Taxonomy (NCBI): domain Eukaryota; kingdom Fungi; phylum Ascomycota; class Saccharomycetes; order Phaffomycetales; family Wickerhamomycetaceae; genus Taiozyma; species Taiozyma rabaulensis. Next base: position 73,774 of record JAJMFP010000176.1, read on the forward strand.
TACTACTGATTCCAAGGGTTCTACTGTGGTTTCAACTCCATCATCTGTTACTACTATTGCTCCTGAATCATCAGTCAAGACTGTCCCATCACAATCAACAACTTTGGTCACTGTTACTTCTTGTTCCGAGAACAAGTGCTCCACTACTGCTGTTACTACGGGTGTCACTGTTGTCACAGAGACTCATGAGAACATCATCACCACCTACACTACCTACTGTCCATTGACCTCCACTGAATCACATTCAACTGCTACCCCAGTGACAACCACCAACTCCAAGGGCTCTACTGTTGTCTCCACTCCATCCACTACCGCTGAGACTACTACTCCGGTCACCACCACCAACAGTAAAGGCTCCACGATCGTTTCAACTCCATCAACTGCTCCAGCTCCGTCCTCATCCTCATTCACTACCATTCAACCAAAGGCCAGTACTTCTTTAGTCACTGTTACCTCTTGTTCAGACAATGAATGTTCAACCACCGCTGTCACCACTGGTGTCATCGTCGTGACTGAGACTCATGATAACGAAGTGACTTCTTACACCACTTACTGCCCATTGACTAGCGAAACTACTGAAGCTACTGTTCCAACATCTGATGCTCCAAAGCCATCAACAATTGTCACTTCTGGCTCTACTGTTGTTACCACTCCAATTCCATCCTCCACATCCTCCTTAAAACCAAAGACTGAGTCTCAACAGACTACCTTGGTCACTGTTTCTTCTTGTGATGGTGACAAGTGCTCTACTACTGCTGTTACCGGTGGTGTTACCGTTGTCACTGAAACTCATGACTCAGAAGTCACTAGTTATACTACCTTCTGCCCATTGACCTCTGATGAAACTACTGGTGTTACTTCTGCTACTGTTGAAACCACTGCTGAAACCACTGCTGCTACCACTGAAGTCACTGCTGAGACCACTGCTCCATCCACTGCCACTGACACTCCTGCTGTTACTACCTCATCTGTCTCCACTGTCCAACCAAAGAAAGAATCAAGTCAAACCACTGACGCTCCTGTTACTTCCCCAGAGACTGTTGCTACCACTGCTACAGATACCACTGCTACGCCATCAGCTACGGAAGGTGTTGTCACTGTCTCTACTGACGAGACTGCCACTGTCAGCTCTAAGGTCACTACTGTCATCACCTCCGGTTCATCCACTTACACCGATGTCTACACCACTGCTGCTACTTCCTCTACCCAAAGTTCTGAGTCCACTACTGCTACTGGTACCACAGTTGCTGCTCAATCATCTTCAGCTTCTTCTAGTGCCGTTACAGTGTCAACTTACGATGGTGCTGCATTCGATTTCAAGAGAGGCCATGGTATTTGGACTACAGTTATTCTATTAGTCTTGAGTGTCCTATGAGTGCTTTCTGGGAGAGAACTATGATCATTTTTATATATTTTGTTTAACGTTTTACAAGTTTTGTTATAGATTAACTTATTGTAGTTGCTCTATCTAGCTTTAGTGAACGAGCTTCTTATAGTCAATAAGGAAAAGGGACGTAGTAATCTCATTTGATTTTGACGTTTTGAACTGCCAGGTGGGTAAACCCAATTGTAATCAGATATTACCACTCCGAAGCTTAAAGTTTGTCTCACAGTTATCTCTAATACCGCCTCTTGTACTGGTTAGACTGAAATCTTTGATCATGAGAGATCATTTTGGCTTCTTAGATCTACACCCAACCACAAATAAACCCGCCACAGAATCCAAACAAGAATTCTACAGAGATCACCAAGTAAGCTTTAAAGGTCTGTCAAGCCAAATATCCTCCAAAGGCGATTAAACTACCACTGATGCCCCTTCATTATCGTTAAAACACGCTTTATTTATTTAGCTCATCGCGGACGGTGCTCGTAACCTTTCCGGATTTCGGTGACGTTAAAATTTTTTTATGTGCAGATTTGATACATCTACCTACACATAGATTAAGAGTTACACAAAATCAGTGAAAATGGCTCCAAAAGTGAGTTAAACCAGACATTGGGACCACCAAGCTCAATGGAACAGTGACTAACATCCCAAATTAGCAAAAGAAATCCACGGAGGATCCTAAAGAGACCAAACTACCAACGATCAATTATACCCTGTGTATACCTACTTCAATCATCTCAGAGGCCAATGCCAAAAATTTACAACAGACGACAGCTATCCTATACCAGATCGCCAAAGTGGCTAGCATTTACAACGTGGGTGAGATTGTCATAATGGATACTTTGAAGCCACCTGTGGAGGAACCTGTGAATATCACCACCGAGACATCTGAAGGTAAGAAGAAGATCAAGTTTGATGATACAGTTGAAGTGAAGGAACAACTAGCAGCTAAGAACGCCGACGAAGTTACTGAACATGCTATGATCATCGCAACACTGCTTCAATACTTTGTGACACCTCCATACCTGATCAATACCATTTTCAAGAAGAAGTTTATTCCAAACTTTCAATATGCCAAAAACTTCCCAAAGCTAACGAAATTACCATTCATGGAACCAGAAGTCTCATCTAAATATCGTGAAGGTCTAACGGTGCAAATGGGTAAAGTCCACAAACCACAAGGGCCTGCTAAGAAGAAAGCTCAACCATTAAAGAACACCAAATATGTCAACATTGGCCATGAGAAATACTTGGAACTAGTGGGTCAACAAGTGCCAACCAATGTCAGAGTCACCGTTGATACTGAGTCCAAGAAAGTTGTGTCTCCATTGGAGGCTTATTCACAATCAGGTGCCAAGTCCTCATATGGCTATCATGTCAGAATTGCAAAGAGTTTCTCCACCATCTTTACAGAGTCGAGTTATCCAGATGGTTATTCCATGAGTATCTACGTCAATTCCGGTGACTACTTCCATCACAAGAGCTCTGAATTGAAAGAAGTTAAAGTCTCCAAGGCCAGTGATCAGAATCTGCTGCTTGTGGTTGCCAAATGGTCAGATTTGGAGTTTAGTTTCAACAATGATAAGAAGAACTTGGAAGGTGTTGAGAATGTTAAAGAGCTGTTCGATGGTGAGTTGAAAATACCGATTGGCACAAGAATAGAGGATGGGTCATTGATTGCATTGACCAAACTAGATAGTATATAATCCTCAAACTCCAAAAAATCCAAACTAGTTAAATGAAGATACACGTCATATTGCATTTTTTTAGTCTATGCGTAGTCTACGGTTTATTGTTTCACTTACTACAAGTATTAATACCCGATATCCCATTTATTTTTAGTTTAGTTTTAGTTCTTGCTACGAACAATGTCGAATTTCACATCAGTGATTGACACTTCTTGACCGGCATTGTCGTCATAATCGTAGAACTCACCTTCTTCAAGGTCAATTTCGTTGAACTTGGTGGTGGAATCAGCACCTTTAGCCTGGAAGTAACCTGTTGGGATGAATTTGATAAAGTCCATACCACGAGCATCAATTTCCAGGAACGCAACGTCTTTACCGTTGTCTTCGATGGTGTATGGTCTGTTGATATTTATTCTTTGGATATTAGCGGAATGTTCATGTTTGCACTGTTTGCATCTAAAGACGAAGTTGGCATCACCTTTACTGCGCTCGATTTCGTGTTCTTCGAATCTGTTGATGGTGATTGGCTTTGGATGTCTTTCTCTGCAGTTGATACACTCGATCTCAAAGGAGTATTCGAATGGTTCTTCAGCAGTATCGACTGGCTTCAGGTCTGTTAGACCTTCTAAATTGGCACTAAGCACTAGTTGTAAACCCATTTTTATGATGTTGAAACAAGACCAACTGGAATGGAAAGTAGAGGAATTGACTGGTATTTATAGACAATGAACCACAGCGCCAATCACTGACTCACTGGTAAGGATAAGCTTTTTTCCTGTCAAAAATTTTCCTATCTTTTTACATTGGTTTCGCCGTATCTCCTCAAAAAAAGTCTATTTAAAAAAGAAAAAAAAAAAAAAAAAAAATGAGGTTATGAAGCGATGACTCCTTTTACAGTTTGGTTCGAAGCCCCGCGACAAAACTTTTCACTTTCTACAGTTGGTGTCTGGATGTCAGTTCATGATAATTTTCGAAAGGGAAACAGCCTATGAAAAAGCGTTAAAAACAGGGCAAAACCACCAGCAAGAAACCCACTCAAGGACGTGTCACAGTGCGAAGAAAGCATGTTTCCCTTCTCTCCGCTCCTGAACCGCTGCTCTGTGGGAGCCTCGCGGACTACAGTGCGGAAACTGGGCCGTGATACGAGGTTTTTTCATAGTCATCATAGACCAACCATGAAAACAATCAGTCCAACACATCTGAACTCTCCAAAAAGCGTCCTTTGGTCCTATGCTACTGCTCCTTCAAATCTGCTGTTCCTGACGTCGAATTTGATCGGTTTAGGGATCATCACCGTCTACAGAGGATTATCCACAGTTGCTAACACCGATATTCAAGACTTAAAAGTCGCTGATATTGGTTCTACAAATGACATTCAATGGGACTATGATGATTTGAGGATCTTGAAACCACAAGCGCATGAAACTAGTATACTCGATGAAGTTGACCAAGATGTTTTTCACGCTGAAACTGTGGAAAGTAATGACCACATTGACCCATTCATCCCAACCGATGAAGATTTACCATTGACTGAGTCAGAACTCGATCACTATGCCAAACCAAAGACCAGAGATATCCCAATGGAGAGAATGAATCATCTGATATCCGAACAATTAGTCAGATTATTCCAAGTCTATGCCACTCTGAACCAGACGTTTGGTGAACAGTTTAATCATGAGTACTTGTCAGACCTACCCAAACATGTTCAAAGGTCATTACTGGAAGAGCTGATAGCGTTATCACCTGAATCCAAAACTCTCACTGAACTAGAGACAAATTTACCATCTTCACAACTGCATACATATATCACAGCTAGCATAAACTCGTTCATGATCGGTGAAAACTTGAAGAGATCGAAACAAGACACAAAACTATCAGCGTTAGAAAACTCAGCATTATCATTCAAGAATGATTTCAATTCCTCATTCAACTACATCTTCCGTCGTTACAAGACCAGAAACGCACTAGACTATAAATTCCTGATTCAAATGGCACATTTATTTCAAACATCCTCATTGTCACAGGTCAACATTGAAGCACTAATATCGAAACTGAACAGACATATCAACAATCAAAACTTCAGTTGTCTATCCAACATCCTGTCATTAACACTATTGCAAGGTCAAAATCAAAAACACATCAAGACAGAGAGCATGTTTTACGAGTTTATCAGAAGTTCAATGATCTCTCACAATCGTGGCCTCTTTGAGATTTGTCTGAATAAGTTGAACTTGGACTATCGTTCATTGAAGAGAATTGGTAAACCAAGAAGAACTGATCCATTAGTGAAACAGATTGCTAGAGGCTCCAACATGTTCAGTTACACAATTTCATTAAGAACTTACATTGTGGCTTTGAAAGGTCTAAGAAACTTTTCATACAGTGGATCACAAGTCATGAGAGCTGTCAAGAAAGTGTTATTAAGTCTAAAGACCATTGGTAACGAGACGCGTGTCCTACATTCCTTGAGACCAAAATCACAGAGAACCTACAATGTTTCACTAAAGACTATTCCAAAGGAGGCATTACAAGTGATTGTGGATTTGGCTATGGAGTATAAGGATTCTGCATTGTTGAAATGGTGTGTTGTCGGGTTGAAGAAGAGTGGTGTCCTCTCGGAGGATATGTACATAGAAATCACTCAACGAATTCAAAGCATCGCTAAAGAGATACATGATGTTGAATTGCATGAATTGATTGAGAAAGTTAGAGAGTTATAATGAATGAAACGAAATGAATTAAAATAAGTTTGGTCTTGTAGTTGTTTATTAGAAATTGAAACACCTGAGCCTGGATAAGACACACAAGTTCTCCAATTCTTATGAGCCTCAAACAGAGACTCAGGTGAACCATTCCGTTGGATGTACATTGTAGTGCTAGATTAAAGGCGTAGGCCAGTCAAAATGCACTAAAATGCTGCTGCATGCGCAATGCCAAAGTTTATGTAGACGAAGTCTTAATCTTGTCACCTAAATTCCTGGGTCAGTAAATTTTCTCTAGAGTAATAGAATTCAAGAAATCAAATCGTCGCTTTATCCATTCAAGTCATACGACACAAGTTTCGTCCGATTGTTTCCAAATCTCACAACAAACTCAAATTAGGTTGATTATAAGGAATAGTTCAGTGGATTGACAGAGTTTTTAATCATTTTGAATGGACAAAGTGGCAATTATCATTCTTCAAGGAACTTACCATCAGTGAACTCACATACAACATTGCACCGCGCGTGTCACAATTAGAATTGCTAAGCACGTTCATCCAGTTGGATAGAACTCAAAGACATTGAAATTTTACCACTGAAACGATTCAAAGATTAAGTAAGTAGCTAGCTTAACGGCCGTTGATTAAATTTTTCTTTTATACCCAAAAAGCTCATCGGTTGGCGCCACACGGCCAGAATTTTTTTGGCCTCGAAAAAGAACAAAAGTGTATGAAAGTAAATGTACTTATCAGACACATTCAATAATCTACACAATGAAATTCCTGACCACCAACTTTGTCAAATGCTCCGTCAAGGCCTGTGACTCCTCCGTGGACTCCTTCCCTTTGAAATACCAGAACTGTAACCTGGTCCAAGAAGAACAAGAGTTCAATCCAGAGTTCATCGCTGGGATCCTGGACAGATTGGACTGGAACGCCGTACTAAAAGTGGCGAGCGATGTACGTATCTCTCCAATCTCACTCCTTGAACGCCTACTAACACGCAATAGCTGGGAAACACCTCCCTTCCATCACAAAAACCTGAAGAAATCGACCTTGATGACGAAGAACAAATCCCACTATTGAAAGATCTACACTCCCTATTGATAGAGACCAGCATAACCGAGGGTGAAATGGTCTGTAACAACTGCCAGCACATTTACTACATCAAGAACTCCATTCCAAACTTCCTGCTGCCTCCACACTTAGCCTGATTTGGTGAGATTGTGTATATAAAACCTGTTTGAATTTGATGATTTTGGTATTTCAGTGAGTACTTGGGCTATTTGAGCTGTAATTTTGCATGTGAACACATGAATGATGCTACTCGATACACTAGAACCTTCAAACCGCCGCAACAACACACTTGAACCTCCTAAACCAAGAGTTCAAGGCTGTACCTATCTCTTAACTATGTAAGGTCTTCGTGGCCCGACCGGATTCTGAAATTTGCGGAAAAAATCAAATTTGAGAAAACTGTCAACAGAAAAGATCTCAAAGCTTCGAAAGAGAACCAAGAAAGTCCTTCTTTTGCTCCCAAAGAGGTTTCCACACTTCCATTCATTCTTCCACAAGCCAAACGACATTCGCATTCCCAGCACATCTCAAAAACTCACGTGTTACCACTCTCAAAACCCACAGTTCTACCGCTTCAATCTCAATACCGTGTTTTAGATCAGAACGCCCTCTCACAGACCAAAAATGCAACTACTCTCACCTTTACTGCTGCTAGCCGCCTCCCAGTTCGTGCGCGGTGACGACGACTTGACCTTGACTGGTACTTGGTCCTCCAAATCCAATACAGTGTTCACCGGTCCTGGCTTTTACGATCCTGTTGACGAGTTATTAATAGAACCTGCTCTACCAGGTATCTCATACTCCTTCACTGAAGATGGTCACTTCGAAGAAGCCGTGTATCAAGTCACCTCGAATGCCAGAAACCATTCTTGTCCAGCTGCTGCCTTGACCTACCAACACGGGACCTATGAAGTGTATGACAATGGTTCTTTAGCACTAAACCCAATCGCTGTCGATGGTCGTCAATTGGTTTCTGAGCCTTGTGAAGACGATGGTGTCTCCACTTATAACCGTTATAACCAAACTGAATTCTATTTGAAATACGAACTGAGTGTTGATGATTACTATGGCCGTTACAAATTGAGATTATACCAATGGGACGGTACCCCTGTCCAACCGCTATACCTAGCCTACAGACCACCAATGATGTTGCCAACAGTCACATTGAACCCAACCGAAGGCACTGATGCCACTGAAGAGACCTCCTCAGCCTCAGCCACGGGGAACACAAAGAGAAGTTTGAGAGAAAAAGTTAGAAGAAGTTTGGAGAACAAGGACAGAACTAGAGCCACAAGACAGACCAGTTTGCATTATGATTTCTGGTGGTGGGGCTCTGTTGCTCTTGTTGCCATTGGTGGTGTCACTTATGTTGCTGTTTAAAGAGAGGTACTGTATATTTTGTTTAGCTTTTATCGTTCTTTTGTTTGATACTTGTAGGTATTTAGCCGGGGTAGCAACGAGAGACAGAGGAGAGCATTCGTATTCCTGTGTGGTACTACACGAGTCCCCATTTCCACCACCAACTCTCCTTCTGAAGAGACGCCACTAGATTTTCCCAGAAAAGAGCTTGCCAACAAGGCTGATGCGTATTGTTCTCGAAAGCAAATAATGGCAGTGTTGAAAAAAACATCAACATGAAAGTCATCACAGGCACAAAAATAGCACAACTCAAAGCCATTGTTTAGGCGCAGCCATCCAAAAAGACGAGCTATTGTTAGCCACTGTCACCGCTGGGACCGCATTATCACTGAATTCACACTGAACCCACCACACAATGACCTCTTTCCAGCCACTGCCCCTGCTCAAACCCACAGTACACAAGTTCGAGTCCAACAGACAAGAGGACCGAAAGACGGGGATCCTGGTGCTTGTGGGCGTGTGGGGCGTCTCCCTGCTGTGCGTGCTCTTCCTGTTCAACGTGGTAGAGATCCCCAACACCCTGGGGCTCAGCACCGGTGATTTCCCAGTGAGGAATTACTACTCGCTGGCACTGATGCTTGTGCCTGTGCTGGCGTGGATTTGGTGCTATTTGGCCTGGCTGGGGTTGAAGCTGTTCAAGCATGCAAACAACGCCAAATGAAACGGAATTCCAGCACTGGTGCCTATTCGGTCTTTCAGTGGCTGGGAAAATTTCCAGTCCTTGCTTGCTTGCTATGATCCTGGAATTTCTTGACAGATATATAAAGTGTCAAATCCCTGCCTTCTAGAAAAAAAGAAAATCCCCAGACTTGACACATACACACTTAATCACACATCTATCACAATGGCCATCACTTGCACAGACATCTTCAAAGTCATCGGTGCCGTCATCCTTCCACCTCTGGGTGTCTTCTTAGAAGTCGGCTGCGGTCTACAACTGTTGATCAACATCATCTTGACCATCTTGGGTTACATTCCAGGTATCATCCACGCCCTGTACATCATCGTGGCGCATTGAGACTGCTAGAGAGCGAAAATGAACTGCTGCTAGACGAAACACACACTTGAGTTGCTGACGCTGCCTCGCTTTGTACTACTTAATTGCTAATGAATACTGTTTTATATCACCGTTGTAGGACTTTCAGATAGGCGAGGTGCGTCGTCGCTACAGAGCAAAGAACTCTATGGAAAACTTGTAGGAGATTTGGAATTGTTAATTAATGTGTGTGACGGGACTACGCTGATAGGGTGAACAGAATTCAATTGACTAAAGAGCCTTTGACCACCCTTATGAGAAACTGAGAACTCAACTGGCCTGACCAGACACCCCACAATTAAACATTAACCTCCAGATACCGAGATCACAAAGAAACTTTGCACCTTGTCATCATTACTTCTGTCATAAAGCAGGCCCTGAATGCATTCTACGGTCTCTAGCTTGCCACTTAACCAACAATAACTTCGATATTTCAGTTTTCTATCCTTGTAGATGTCTATACCGCGAGATTACAGCGAACTGTATAATCTGCCATCATTTGACGGGCAAACTGTTGAAACAATGTGGTATAAGCAAGAGGGAAGTGGCACAGAAAATTCAAGCGGAAAGAACATGAAAGCAGCGTAAATGTCTCTTGTGTGATCGATCAGGAGTATTGGATGTACTTTGTCGACTACGCACTGGTTTACGGTAGTTTTCGGCAAGTGAGAGCATATTTTTCCAGGGTGGTTCATTTTGAGCGAAATTCGTAAAAAACCCTCGAGCCACTCTTAAACAACTGGGTTACACTGTATTCTACAAGATCCTGCATCATCCAAAACTAGAGACTTGATAATAGCTTACACATGCTGCCTTCTTTCCTACCAGAGATTGTGTCTCTGATAGCTCCGCAACTTGTCCCGCAAATTCCCTTTGATCCTACAGACCATTCAAATGTGAAACTCTTCGCCGCTTTGCACCAGCAGCCAGCTTTTCGAGAAATCATTGACCATGAGATTAGTATTTTCTTCTACGTGCCTACATACATCAATTATGACCCATTTGAGCTCCCAGAGGTGAAGATGTTGATGCGTACTACGCGATCGTTCTTCATTATGATAAAGACCATGGATAGGATCTTTTGCAAGGACTGTCCTAGCACAGTTCCCACTTATCCTTGTAGGACATGGATATTTGATATTAACAACTTCATTGGCCTAAAAAAAAACGAGAAAGGCCACAAATTAGCCTTTAACTCCTGGGGTCTGGGTCATCATCTAATCAAGGACCCCTTTAAACGTCCTCGACGATTGTTTGTATGCTTCCCACCCACTAATGAGACGACACCAACATGTCTGGACACAGTCCTTGTGGACGTTTTGAGAATTATCGACTATGACCGCTATGGTGTTCAAAAGACAGAAGTCCAGCTTGAGCTGGATACCCAACGTGGTGTCACCTTACAGCTCCAAAATTGGGTTAATGACAAATTGGTGGCTTGGATATGGCTTCCATATTTGCGAAGAATAGAGAAGCGCTTCGAGGAAAGGGGAGAATTAGTCAATCATGGACAAAGGATTTTGAGAAGAGAAAGGACAGCCTTAGAGGAGTGGATTCTTTGCCGTATTAGCTCATGCAACTTCCACGTTTATCATCGTCTTCTTTGGGATCCGACTTCCGGTGATAGTTATGGCTAAGCTATGATATTTGGAGCAGTACAGCCAATGGTGGCCAATAACATGGAGTGAGTACAAATATACTAATGAGTGTAGGCTTTCTAATAGACGCATGTAAGAAAATTTGAGAACATTATAAGTGGAAATATCGACCGCTCGAAACTACCTCCGACCTCGATAACGTCAAGCCCTAATAGTACACAACAAGGCTCTGAGACGTTGCAACTTGCCCATGGCGCCCGAACTCCCGAACGAAATAAGGAATTCGATCATTGATCATTTAAACTTTACAGATTGGCTTGACTATACTGATAAATCACTTGAATTAGACATCTTGATCACTTTACGAGAGCAGCGGAACTTGGGAGAGATAATTGATCGCTCAGTATGTATATTCTTCTATGTCCCAAGAGCCATCAACTACGATATAATGAGTCAACCCAAAACACAAAAGCTATTAAAAATGACACGGTCCTTTTTCATCATGGCGAAAGAGCTGGATTCTGTGTTGTGCGATAGATGCCCTGAACATCCGGCAAAATGCTGCCAGTGTGGATATACGACATCAATGACTTTCTGGGTAAAAGGAGATAGGATGGTGGCATAAAGATGGGAATGGAAGCTAAGGAATTTTGGAGAGCTCTACTGTCGGATGGAACAAAAAGTCCTTGGACAGTCCATATCTTTAAGCCATTCGTGAATGAGAGCGAGAAGTCGTTCGAGGATGGCTCTCTTGGTGATATCTTACACAAAGACTATCACGCGGAGGGTATAGACTTTAGAGTTTGCTCTTACCGTCCAACAATGAATGTTATACATATGCAGCGACTGCAGCGGAAATTTGCCCAAGCTTCAATATCAAAGCTATGGCGCCCTTGTCTTACGTGGGTAAGGGTTAAGCTACACTCGAGTGAAGCACAAGGAAGGCCAGCACAGTCGAACCTGTGGTCTAATTCAGAGCAAGCTCTACTCTGGAAACTCGTTCAATGCCAATTTCGGTACTACTTTTCCTTGCACAGGGGTCTGACATCAAGTGATAGGTTTGATTTTGTGCTTTAGAGCTCTATCAATTGTCGGCCATGATGGCGCCATGATCCATGATATTCACTACCAAGTGGCAAGAACCAAGATAATTAGCGACTGTCGACATATCGCGTTTACAATCGAATACCATGAATCAATCACCAATCACAGTCTCTATATCTTACCTCACCTCAAAATGACAGTTTGTAAAATCTGCCATCACTTATCGGGCAAATTGTAGATACGATGTAGTATAAGCAACCATCGACCTGTCAGACAAAACTCAAGTAAAAAGCACACAATTGCAGGTCAGTTGTATCTTCAATGAGAGATATGCTATATTTGAATTCTTCCTTGAAGTATGAAGTATACTGTATCGCGAGCTAAATATTATTCTTGTACGGTTTATGGTCGTTGACAGTACATTCCCTCTCTGTACTGCCAGTTGAGATATATATAGCTCAGAGCATCATGAAGAGTCAATTAAATAGGACATTAATTAATGAAAACCGCGCGTAACTTGATGATCAGGGTTGAAGCTTGAACGTGCATACTACCACCATGCTTCCACCTCTCCCACTGGAGATTCGGTGTCTGATAGCTCAGCAACTCGTTCCGCAACTCCCTTTTGACCCTAACATTCATTCCGATGTGGAGCTCTTCGCCCTTCTGCACAAGGAGCCAGTTTTCCAAGATATCATTGATCGTGAGATTAGTATAATGTTCTATATACCAACACACATCAACTATGACCCATTTCAGCTCTCAGAAGTGAAGAAGTTGATGCGTACTACACGGTCTTTCTTCATCTTGGCAAAGAACACGGATAGGGTCTTCTGCCGGGACTGCCCCAGATTATATCGCAATTATCCGGGTCATACATGGGTATTCGATCCCAACAACTTCATTGGTCAATGAGCAAACAAGAAAGGCGAAAAGTTAGCTTTTGCATTCTTCGCTCTAGGGCTCTATCTAATAAGAAATCCTCTTAAACGCCCAAGAAGAATATTTGTATGCTTGCCACCCACGAATGAAGACACACCAACGAGTCTAGATACAGTTCCAGCTGATGTTTTGAAGAGAGTTATATTAGATCACTTTGGTCGATACGGGGTCCATATCATGACGGAAGTCCAGCTTGAGCTTGACATTGAAAGGGTTTGTACGTCCAATAACTCAAAGGTTCAAAAATGGGTCAACGACAGGTTGGTGGATTGGATTTGGCATCCCTGTTTGCGAATCTTAGAGAAGCTTGCGGCCTACAACGTCCACGATCAAGCCGAATCAGAATATTTAGTTACTCATGAGTCGAAAAGATTTCGCATCAACAACGCTGGTTCCTTCAAAATAGTGAGAAGAGAAAAGACTGCATTAGCGGAGTGGATTTTCAACCGTATCAACTCATGTAAGTTCCTGCACGTTTATCACCGTCTACTCTGGGATCTTACTAGTCCGGACAGCCATGAAGGGCCTGTCCAATATATTTCCAATAGGGATATGATATTATGATAATGCTACAGATCATGATGCCCATGCTCCGGTCTATTTATAGATCTGCATTGATCAAAATGAGTCCAGCTAAACATACTACAGGCCGGATCGTTTGCAGATCAACGCAATTGTAGCGCCTACAATCGGAAAAGTTCAAAAATTCCGATCCAAGGATCGGATCTTGATCTTTGTGTCAAAATCTGAAGGCAAAAAAGTGTCACTATACACAAAGGATCCCATAACACACACCTCCTTCAACAGACCGGTACCATTGGCCTAGTTATGGAGCCCCTTGATACGTCATCCTTATCCAGCGAGCAATTGGAGCTTCTTGATCGCCGTATTGAGAGAACATTTCAGGATTTTGTCACAGCCGGTGGTTTAGGTCAAACTGGTGTTAATGATGAGTTGGCGAACTCGAGGTTCTTGCAATTGCTAGCAGTCTTAGATAACCGCTATGAGACGAATCAACCACCAAAGTTGCCACAGTCAGATGAAATTGATCCACTGACTGTGTTCGCCAAAGTTTGATCAGATGGATTTCCAAAGCGCTTACCCAGAAGGAATCTCATTGGACACACTAGAACCAGTTGACGCTGGTGAAACGCCTCAAGTTGAAGAGGCTGTGAGCCCTGTGAATGGTGGTGACGTTCATGATGAAGTTGAAGAGATTTTCAACCACTGTCTCACCAAGATGGATCACCAAGTGAAGTTATTGGAACAAAAGATTCTCAACTTGAAGCAGCATCACACCAAGTTCAAAGAAAAGTCCCAAGAATCTCTGGAGAAGTTGAAGGAGGAGTTGGCAGCAGCCACAGCAGAAAACACCAGATTGAGCCAAGTCAACACCACTTTCCAGAACGAATTAGACCAGCTTAAAGACGACATCGAGTACTTCTTGGACAATGTGCAAAATCAGAATCTTCTAGAGCAACATCCTGGGCAAGATCCTGAGAACCTACAAGGCCAGAACAATGCTGATCAAGCTCCTATTGCCTTCGGTGGTGCTGGTGCAGGTGGTTTTGGGAACGCCAACAACGGCCATAACAATGCTCATGCTGGTCCTGGTGGTCCTGGTGGTCCTGGTGGTCCTGGTGGTCACGGCCCTGGTGGTGTCCCTCCTATGAACCATCAAGCCCCTATCGCTGCTTTTGGTGGTTTCCCTGGGTTTGAAGATCTTCAGGTTGAAAGACAACAACTAGTTCGTCAACAAGTTCAACAGCTGATTGAGGCTCAAGCTCAAGCCCAACGTGCCGAGGGTCAGGCTGGGATGAGAGAAGATGGTCGATTTCTCCGCTGTTTGAGATGGTGGTACCAAGGCGTGACTTATCGAAATGGCTTCTGGTATTGTTGTTTGACAAACTCCATAACATTGGGGTTGATGTTGGGGGGTATTCATTCTAATTGCAAGAGGGTTATTGGCTATTGGCCACACCCAAGAAGGTGGTATCTGGAATAGAGCCTTCAACCTTGGCTTGCTTCAAACAGTGCTAGTCGCTGGTTGTTTCATCAAAGGCATCCACCAGATGGTATTAATGATCAACAACAGACAGATGGGGACAGGGACTGGATGGGCATACGTGATTGGTCCACTTATCTTGAGCATGGTGATCATGGTGGGGGTTCATTTCGGGGGGTTTCTTGGAGGATTTGAGTGAGGATGATGCAGCTGCTAAGGTTGCACAGAAGTGGTTGCCTTCTGCCTTTTTCACTTTGGAGCAGGCCATCGTTAATGACTTCTTCTCTTGGGCCATGAGAGACTGGCAAAGAATTCATGGTTGACTCTCAACATCCGGAGGCCATCACTTGGAACAAAGCTGGTTGTTTTGAGTTGAAACGTGTATAGTAGGTAGGAATTTTAGTTAAGTACTGGACAAAAATGTAGGGGATAATTTTGGCCGCAATTTTTCATACACCGGAAGGACCACAGCAGAGAACCTGAAGATGTCTGGCCTTGAACCACAAACTACGGCAAAAGTGCGACTTGAAACCACAAAGGGTCCACTAGTCATCGAACTTTGGGCCAAAGAGACTCCCTTGAACTCACAAACATTCCTCCAAAATGCCCTGAATCAACGTTTCAACGGTCTTTCGTTTGACAGGGTCATTCAAAACTTCATCGTGCAATTGAATGGAGAGCTGCGAGCTGAGCCTGTGGCTGATGAGATAAACTCACGATTGAAGTACTCCAGGCGTGGTCTGGTCGGCTGTGTGAACTCTGGGAGCAAAGACTCGAACGATGGCAGGTTTTTCATCACTTTGAAAGAAACACCAGAATTGAATGGGAAGAATACGATCATTGGGAAAGTTGTTGATGATACGATCTTCAATGTGCTGAGTATAGCAGAGGGGAAACTTGCTGAAGATGGTGAGACTCCGTTGTATCCTGTGAAAGTCACTGGTAGTGAAGTTCTGGTGCCCTATTTTGATGATCTGAAGAAAGACGATGTCGTTGTGGAGGATAAGGTGAAACAAAAGAAGAAAAAGAAGAAAACAAAAGTGAAACTGAATCTAGGTGATGAAGGGGATGACGAGGGTGCAGTTGAGATCAAGATGAAGAGTGCTCATGATGTTTTGAAAGATAAGAAGTTGTCGAAACAGCAAGTTGATGTGAAGAAGGTTGAAAATACCGAACAAACAGTTGAAGAAGAGGAGAAAGCCGAGACAGAGCAAGTGGATGATACACCGAAAGACAGAGAGCAGTCACTCAGGGACATTAAGACCCGTATTGCTGCTTTGAAGGAGGAACTCAATGTCAAACCAGCCGAAGAGCCTCAACCACCAGTCAAGTTCAAACAATCCAAAGAAGATAGAGAGAAGGAGACATTGAAGCTTCTAGAGTCATTCAAAACCCACTTGAACTCTTCCAAACAATCCAAAGAGCCAGAGACCACAGCCAAAGATGTCGATTTCGATAATTTATCCGAATCTGACTCAGATACCGACATCTACACTCATCAATTGAGATTTGAAGACAATGACGACAACAAGTTAGCCAACGAAGAACTCCTGGTAATAGATACTAAAGACGAGAAAGTCCAATCCAAACGTTTGAACCAGTTCTACGAGAAGGAATTGGTGAAACGTACTAAGAAATAATGAACTAATAA
This sequence comes from Taiozyma rabaulensis, assembly GCA_030574855.1. NCBI lineage: Eukaryota > Fungi > Ascomycota > Saccharomycetes > Phaffomycetales > Wickerhamomycetaceae > Taiozyma > Taiozyma rabaulensis. The sequence continues at coordinate 90,322 of JAJMFP010000176.1, forward strand.
TACAAACAAAATCATGTGCATGTAAACAAAACTGTTATCGTAGACCCAAATCAATACTCATCGTCACTATCACTGGCACTATCGTCAATCAACTTCTTCAAAGCACGGTCTTGTTCTCTCAATGCCGTCATGTTGGTTCTCGTACGTCTTGAAGAACGTGTCAGCATCGTTGGAGTGTATTCACTGTGGATTTTGTCGAATTTGGCAAGAACAGGTTGGATTTCTTCCAGGTAGGAAGTCAATTGAACCAGGATCTTTGGCTTGTGTTCGATGGAATCTAGGAATGAAATGAATTTGGATAACTCTGCTGGGGTTGAGGCAATTTCATACCATGGATCCAAGGTTGGCTGTGTTGTGTGTTCATCTTCATTGATGTTCAATAATGTGGTACCTAGATCCTGGACGTACAGCTTGAACTTTGATGGTTGGTCATGTGCCAGTATGTCATACTTGGACTTTTTCTCATTCTTTCTGATCTCAGATTGATACGACAATGAATTCTTACCAGCATTGAAGGTTCTCACTAAGTAGAAACGACCATTGATACCACCATCACCGGCAAAGAAGTCCAACATTCTGAAACTTAATGGGTGCTTGTATGGATTATCACCTGCGTCGAAATCTGGTTCTTTTGTACCCTTCTTTCTCAACTTGGCGTTTCTGTTGTTTGCTTCAACACCCTTTTCACCTTCTTTGACATAACGTGGGACGTATGTGGTCTCTTTATCACCGTATTCGTTTGCTTGTGCCAACTGGGCAGTCTGAACCTTTATGATGTCTGAATTAGAAAGGGCCCATTGTGTCAAAGATCTTAGTAGGATCAATCTTTCATGTGGTGTCAGGGACTGAAGACCCTCTTGGGTGAAGTTCTCATTGTTAATGGGCGATTCTTTAGCTGTTGGTGATTGGTATGTCTCTTGTTCTGGGAACAAGATCTCTGGCATCTCAGGATCCACAGGCTCATCTTGTAGTATTGTCTTTTTAATCTCAAACACTTGGGAATCATCTCTCCACTCGATAGGTAGCCCAAGCTCCAGGATGGAATGTTGCAATTCTCTCAATGATTTGGTTAATGATGTCTCCACGGTGCTAAACTTCTTATTCAGTGTCAATGCTAGTAGTTGTCTGAAGAAAGTCTGCATCGTGTCGGAGACTTCACCATCCTGGACGTCCTTCTTGGCTGGTTTCTCATTAACATTAGATAAGCCGTATGGTTGTGATGGTCTTATGCTCAAGCCAGTCTCAATGTCCTGTGGAGATAAGCTTGGAATGTTGACAAACACCTTTCTAAACTTGTTGTAGAAACCAAGGATTGAAATGATGTCTTTAGCATAAGGGGCAGGTTTCACAGAGTAACCCAAGGCGATCTTGTTCAGTTCTGGAGTGTTGAAATTGACCTCGTTCAGTTCATAGATGTCATCATACAATGGTGCTAATGGGGCATAGATCTCTCTTCTTCTCTTGTGGTGTTTCAATGGGATCAATGAGATGGAACCGTTGATTGTTGGTTTCTCTTTAGCTGTGCTGCGACCCTTGGCTGTGAGTGACTCATAGTTCTCCAAAATGATCGTTGGACCATCGTCTTCTTCTTCCTCTGACTCTGATGATGAGGAGACATCCATGACTTCATCGTCTGACTTCTTCTCTGGGGTTTCCTTCTCTTTCACCTCCTCTTTCTCCTGCACCTTCTCCTTCTCTTCATCAAGCTTCTCCTTACTCAACAGGACAGGTTCATCGTCTGAGGAGTCTGACGAGACATCAATAATGGTGATGGGACCTTCATCCACGGGTAGTCTTTTCTTGTTTGGGAAGTTCAACTGTGTCTGGATCTTTCTCTTATTCAAGTTTGAAGCCGCCAGGGGTCTTCTCCCCGTAGCTTTGTTCTTTCTGCCACCTCTGGAGCCTGGACCGCCCAGTGGCTTAGCATCGACTCTGAAGGTGGAGACCATCGCCTGCTCTTGGTTCTTGTAGGAAGTCCCGCTGTTTGGCGCCACCGTGGCGGTATGCTTTCTTGGTCTGCCCAAACGTGCTGAACCCTCCTGAGAGCCTGGGTTGACAACGACAATGGAGACATTCGAGTCTGTGTCATGAACCAGCTGCTGTTTAGGCTTCACCAGTGATGTCTGTGCCTGTGCTGTAGTCTTTCTCTCATCCTGATCTAGTTCAAGGGCGTTCCTTAGGAAGTTCAATGATTCTTGGTGTGAAGTTCTGTTAGAGTCTGATCTTTCCTCATTGAAGTTGATGATGTTGGACAGGTTGGCAGCGGCAGCAGCTGCTGCAGCGACGGCGGCCTCAGCGGTGGACTGTGGGGACTTGTTGTTGTCTATTTCGTACTCGTAGTGCTGTTGGTTTGGAGAGTGTGGTTGGTTGATGTACTCATTTTGGCCGGAGTTGGTGGAGTTGGGGGAGTGGTAGTCCTGAGGGAGCGTGTACTTGTCGAAGAGACCGCTGTGGGAGTCGATCTGAGGGTCGATCTCGGGGTCAATGTTGGCCTCCATTTGGTTGAGGTGTTGTGTAGTAGCTTCACGGTAGTTAAGAAGAGATGAGACTCGTGTCTGCTTTTTTTAGTCGCGTTGAAAAAGTCGCGTCTGTAAAGTACGAGATTTGACAGGAAAGAGACAAAGACAATGGAAGCGTTGGCAGAAAGGATCGAAGAAGTGCAGTTTTTGCTCTCTATAGCTTCTTAATGTCAGATTTATCTTTTTTCTGTAGGTTTCTTCCCAGTATTTGCTACACTCTGTGTTTTAGACCAATTTCTCTATAAATCAGCAAAGTACTCCCAAGCCTTGAGACTAAATCAGAGCTCGATCGGGCAGTACACAGGGTTTACAGTGTGTCTGTGAGGGTCATATTGAGTTGTCCGAAGTGTTTCAAGTCAAGCAAATCTTTCCAAAGTGTTTCACGCTACCAGAACCAGTACACGGCCGCCTCATCCAATAATATTTGGCCTTTTGTACTTGTCTCGAAGCGATGCTCATCAGCCATGTTTCAACAGCTTCTATCGTGAACAGCTCGGGCAATCCAAGTTAGAAAACAACGAAAAGGCACCAGATGATGCTCCCAGTATGGAAGTGCCTTCTGAGCCAGTTCACCATTCTTCCACCGCTTTTCCCACTGTCTTAAAGCCAAACACGCCCAGTGTCTCTTATCGGCCTTACTAGGAAAAACAGCAATTTACCCTGACTTCCCGGAACTCACCATACAATTTGTATGGGACAACCCTCGGGAAGGGCGAAAATCCCAGATCAATTTTGCCCGCCTGTGTTTCGTCGATTTTTCTTCGCCCCCTTTAAAAAGTGAAAATTGAAAATTCACTTTGAACCTCTACAACCTCACCACCAACTTTCCCCAAAGTAACAAATCCATCAAAATGGCTGAAGGTATGTGCTAAAACTGCGCGGCCCACTACGACGGCGCTTTTCCCAGCTTCAGAATCGAGTTGGAACGGACAGAATAGGCACCGGACGCGCTGTTGTGTCTCTGGTCGCTGGCAATCAACAGCTGGTCAAGTCAACCAACAAAGGCGTGGAATCAACGAATTGAAGCTCAGAGACAACGGCAAACGTTACAAACTACCATTGATACCCCAATTGAGATACCCTTTCCCCAGTACGACACCGCAAATGTGATGAAACAACGGCCCGTGTTGGGAATGTTTGAGATCGATCTGGCACTACGCGGAATGCTCCAATCGGAAAGAGAATTTGGCCTGAGCTGCGAATCGGTGGAGATGTCGAGCAGAGACCACTACAAAGATCACTACCAACACATTAAACCCACCAATGAGCACCGCCCAATCGTTGTTCCCGCTGCCTTGTTTCTGACCTGTCCTTTTCCCAGATCAACTTTTTCGTGAGATTTCGGGAAAACCCCGTCGTCGGCCCAAAATGGAAATACCACAACAGCTCAGTACTAACCCATTATCTACAGAAGAAATTGCTGCCTTAGTTATCGATAACGGTTCTGGTATGTGTAAAGCCGGTTTCGCCGGTGATGACGCTCCACGTGCTGTCTTCCCATCTATCGTCGGTAGACCAAGACACCAAGGTATCATGGTCGGTATGGGTCAAAAGGACTCTTATGTTGGTGATGAAGCCCAATCCAAGAGAGGTATCTTAACCTTACGTTACCCAATTGAACACGGTATCGTTACCAACTGGGATGATATGGAAAAGATCTGGCATCACACCTTCTACAACGAATTGCGTGTTGCTCCAGAAGAACACCCAGTTTTGTTGACCGAAGCTCCAATGAACCCTAAATTAAACAGAGAAAAGATGATCCAAATCTTGTTCGAAACCTTCAACGTCCCAGCCTTCTACGTTAACATCCAAGCTGTTTTGTCCTTATACTCCTCTGGTAGAACCACTGGTATTGTCTTAGATTCTGGTGATGGTGTTACCCACGTTGTTCCAATCTACGCTGGTTTCGCTTTACCACATGCCATCCTAAGAATTGACTTGGCTGGTAGAGATTTGACTGATTACTTGATGAAGATCTTATCCGAACGTGGTTACTCCTTCTCCACCACTGCTGAAAGAGAAATCGTCAGAGACATCAAAGAAAAATTAGCTTACGTTGCCTTAGACTTCGACCAAGAATTACAAACTTCAGCTCAATCCTCAGCCATTGAAAAATCTTACGAATTACCAGATGGTCAAGTTATCACCATTGGTAACGAAAGATTCAGAGCTCCAGAAGCCTTATTCCACCCATCATTATTAGGTTTGGAAGCTGCTGGTATTGATCAAACCACTTACAACTCCATCATGAAGACCGATGTTGATGTTAGAAAGGAACTATACGGTAACATTGTTCTATCTGGTGGTACTACCATGTTCCCAGGTATTGCTGAACGTATGCAAAAGGAAATCACTGCCTTGGCTCCATCTTCAATGAAGGTCAAGATCATTGCTCCACCAGAAAGAAAATACTCTGTCTGGATCGGTGGTTCCATTTTGGCTTCCTTATCCACTTTCCAACAAATGTGGATCTCAAAACAAGAATACGACGAATCTGGTCCTTCTATTGTTCACCACAAATGTTTCTAAGCTCTTTAGAATACTTGGTGGTACAGTTGAATATTTACAACGTATTCTTGTTCTTAACTCTTTAATAAATGTTATAAAATGATTTTTTGTACTCGGGTTGTAGTCTCCAATCAGTGAAGTAATTTTTAGGCCCGTCTCTGCCTAGGAATTTAGAATTTAGGCGGGAATCTCTGCTCAGCCTCGAGACCCTATGCAGCCTGCAGCCTGCCCAGAAACATACAGATGAAATGAAAAACGAAAGGAAGGAAATAAGTTTCTCGAGATCTGGGACCTTTACCGATTCAGATCCCTATTTGGTTTGTCAAGGTGATATGCTCTCAATTGGTAGAAGGTGCCTGGTGCCAATTGGCTCTGCTATCGGGAAGAGGGCGTTCCATGCGACGGTTGCTACTCGTATCAATCCTTTGATGCCTATCGATGGGATCCTGGAAGAACTCGATAACGAAGACACAAAGAAGAAACTGAAGAAACTTAAGCGCAAACAGGATCCCAACAAACCAAAGATCCTGATCCCTACGAATGAGGACACGTTCAAGTCCTCAGATCACGAATCACAAACCGTGAGTGAGAAGCAATCGTCCAGTGCTGATAACCAAGAGAATAACTCTAACTCCAACGGTGGGAACAACAACAATAACAACAACAATGACTACAGGGAGCATGACTATGAAGAGCACGAGGAGACCGCATGGGATAAGTTCAAGGGATTCTTGTTCAAATCGCTCGAGACCTCAGGGATAACCTTTGCTTCGTTAGCTGTCCTTGGTGGTGCCGGTGTCGCTTATCATAAGTTCTACAACGCCCATGTCATCAGCAAGATGAGTAATGCGTTTGACAAGGGTGACGATGCCTTCGAATTGACGATGCATAAGAGAACCACTTCGCGTGAGGGCGATTGGATCGAAAGACCGGAACAGAAGTTGTTGGATGATATTATTTCTGGTAACATTGTTGGCCGTTATTTCTTGGTCACTGGTGAGAAAGGGTGTGGTAAGAGTTCGATGATCTTGGATTCCATGAAGAAAGTTGATAGTTTCAATTGTGCCTTCTTCGATGCACATTCTGATCCAGAGATCTTTAGAATTAGATTAGGGAAGGCTTTGAACTTTGAGTTCCATGAGGATTATATTGGTTCTTTGTTCTCAATCAGAGGTCCAAGAGATACGACTGCCCTTTTAGATATTGAACGTGCGTTTAATAAACTAGAAGAAGTCGCTGTTGGTAGAGTGAAGAAGCACGGTAAGCCATTGACTCTGATCATCAACAATTCCCATTTGATCAAAGCTGATGAAGAAGGTGTCAAGCTGGTTGAACTATTACAACAAAAGGCTGAAGCACTATCAGGTGCTGGGCTAGTGACAATCATCTTCAATTCTGATGACTATTGGTTATACGAACGTTTGAAACAACTGGGTACGAGGTTGGAAGTTGTTAACGTTCGTGATTTCAACAGAGAACAATCGGTCAATGCACTAAGCGTCACCAGAAAGAGATACTTCAACGAGAACCTTGATCCTAAAGTTGCCAATGAGGTCTATGACCTTATCGGTGGTCGACCACAACATCTTGCTGAAGTCACTAAACAACCAGATATCCTGAAGGCTTGTCACAAATTGATTGATCGTGAAAAGACTTGGTTCTTGAATCAGTGTGGGCTATTGGGTTCCGCGATGGATGATGATGTGAATGAGAGTGGGAAATTCGCCACTTCTTCGATGCTGTTGGCAAAGACCTTAGTGGAGATGTACAGAGAAAACCAGAAGGATCATGAACATTTCCATTGGAGTCATAAACTACCTGAGTTACCACTATGGAGAGCAAGACAGATCATGACCAGGAACGATTATATCCAGGTCTATGACAACTTGAATATCTTCACTATTGATTCATCGAATTCTTTCGTTAGAGCAGATTCTGTGCCAATGATGCGGGGGTTCTTGGAGATTGTCGAACAACCAGGTTTCGAAGAATTGTTGAACGATACTTTGGATCGTGTTGCTGAGATTGAATCATTGGGGAGAACGAGAGAGATTGTGGCTAAAGACCTTGTTCTTGGCTCTAAATACAAGATTAAGACCAAAGGCGATGAAATCTTGATCAAGATTGATCAAAAGGAAGAAGAGGAAGATGAGGATCATATTAAGATCCATCCAACCACACTCCATGGTGCGAAACAGATGTGGAAGGAGAGACTGAATTATACCAAGCCAAAAGAGTAGAAAGTGTATAATAGAATAGCATACTGCATAGAGAACACCGTGTAGCTACGAGGATTCACTTGAAATACTCAACTCCTATGTATAATTATATCACAACCCCAGAATTCTAAACAAAGTATTTCAAAGCTGGAACCTTACCGGCAGCAACTTGTTCTTGAGCGGCAGCAGCTAGGGCACCCTTAGCATCGGCAGAGACCTTACCAGCGACATCAGCCAATTGCAAGTCATCGAAGGATTCCAATAACAAAGTGATATCAGCATCAATGTCTTCAGCCTTAGCAGCATCACCGAAGTAGTCGTTGTCCTTACCGGCGTTTCTGATAGCTCTTTTGTTTTTCTTCTTAGCGTTCTTAGCAGCTTCCTTAGCTTTCTTAGAGTCGGCTTTAGCAGCGGCAGCGGCTTCTTCAGCAGCCTTAGCAGCAGCAGCTTCTTCAGCTTCCTTCTTGGCCTTGGCTTCAGCTTCAGCACGGGCACCGGCTTCTCTTTCCCATTTTCTCTTTTCCTTTTCAGCCTTTTCTTGTTCCTTGAACAATTTCATTCTTGGATCTTCAGCAAGGGCTCTTTCGACCAATTTGATCAATCTAGCATTGTCTTCAGACTTCTTCTTCTTTCTAGCAGCAACGTTCTTACGTTCAATGTAACGTTTGTGGTCTCTGTTTGATGAATCATCTGGAACGTCTTCATCCAAGAATTCGAATGATCTCCATGAGTCGAATTTGTACCAGAAACTGTAGAAGGCTTCAACATCGGCCTTTGAAGAGTTCATGTCACCTAATTGAGGAACTGGTTGTTTCTTAGAGAAACGAGATTCTGAGGCGAAGAAAGGACCCCAGGCTTCGATGAAGTCGTATTTGGTCTTTGGAGCTGGTGGGGCAACATCGGCACCTTCATCAACAGAATCGTATTGTTGACGCTTGGTTGGGTCCATCAAGGTTTCGTTGGCCTTTTGGATGATCTTGAAGAAACCATCTTGGTCCAGACCACCTTTTTCACCCTTTTTATCTGGGTGATGCTTTAGGACTTGCTTTCTGTGAGCTCTTCTGATTTGATCAGTGGTGGCTCTCCATCTCAAGTGGGAGATACCCAAGACAGCGTACAAGTCAGCAGTCTTCCAGTCTCTTGGGTCATGGGCCAACAATTCAGCGTCTTGTTCTTCGTCACCTAAGTCAGCATCTTCGTCTTCCTTTTCAACTTGGGCAACGTTCTTTTCAGCTTCGATCTTTTCGAATTCAGACCAGGTGTGGCCTCTTAGGGTACGGGAAGCGTGGGCTAAAAAGTAACGACCAACTGGCTCGATTGGACGGCGGACTGGAGCAGTGTACTTGGCACTGGCCTTGAAGTTTGCAGCACCGAAGGAGCTTGGCAATGATGGAAGGGACATTGTGGATGGGCTTTAGGTTATAGATCTTTCCTCTTTCTTCGACACTGTTAACGAAATTTTTCCACCAGTTCAAAAATTTTCATGAGGAATTCCGCGAATTTCTGGCATAAAACGAGTTCGCGGAATTTATACCCATACAAAAGAAATTTCTAACGATGAGCTTCAGTTAAAGTGTGAATTGGTGGGATTAAGACCAAAATGAGCACTCAAAGACAGGATCTGACGCTTTTCCAAGATAATACCATCATTCCACACAGCACACTATCGCAAGAACACCTATTTGGGCTGATAACACAGGTACAGGGCACCTCAGCAAGTTGGCTCACCAATCTTCTGATTGAAAATGCATTGTACAACACCTGTATCATTAATCATGACAAGGACCAGAATAAGACGGCATTGGCCGATGTCTTTGTTGTGTCCTTCCTACAGGACTATACCTTCTATGAAAAAGATCTGAAGAAGAACGGTGTCGAGATCAATGATAATAAGAACTTCCATTTCATTGACCTCTTCAGTGATTTGTTCAATAAAGCATCTACTCCCGAATCATTGGCAAAGACCTTTGACCAAATCGCCTCTCAAATACAATGTTCAACATCCAGTACCAAAATTGTCATCATTGAAGGCATCGAATTCCTTCTTTCAGCCACCACAACCACACCAATCTCCCTATTAAAACAGGTCAATAAACTCCACAAGTTATCATCAGCTCTATTCGTCATTGCCTCTTCTGATAAAGAGATAATAGACTCCAATAACGACCCACACTCACCAGAATTCAAGACCTTGGATTTCCTAATCAGACTGATCCATCGTTCAAATCTGAACATTGCCCTGAGACCTCTGGAAACAGGGAGAGCCAAGGATGTCACTGGTACTTTGACTATATCTAAGGGACCAATACCGTATGAATCCAAAGCTATTTCAGAGAAGGAGTACTTGTTCTTTGTGTCAAAGGACCAAACTACAAAGTTGTTCTTTAGATAAATAGAATAAATATGTATGCACTGGGTGGTTTAATCATTTGATTCTTCTTCTTCTATTGTATAAATCGTCAAGTGTAAACTCCACTGCACATCTTGTCCATAAGATAGGCAACGTTGGCCAAACACTTCTCTCACCGACTAAGATCCAGTATGGAATGTTTTCCAGTGTTCTATGAACGTCAAACACCCTGCCAAAATCCTTAACCAGTGTTCTTAATTCTGGGACAATCGTCACTTCTGTTGCATTCTTTGGAGTCTTTTCATCAATGGCCATTCTCTTGATGAAACTGAAAAGAAACCCAATACGATCCATCAAGTCCACACGATGTTGTAACTCCAACCCAATCAGTCTTTGAAACATCCTCTTACTCTTCCAGCCGGTCTTATGCTTGATGTCATTGATCAACAATGGGGCCAGATACGGTCTTGCCAGCGAAACAATGAAATTGTTGACATTAAACAGCTCAGTGACCCTTGTGTATGGATTTTCATGTTCTTGATCCTCATTAGCCTTCTGCGGTGTCAGGAAGACGTATTCACCCGTGCAATTGAAACTGAATGGCACGATATTGTCGCTCAAATCCTTGATGTACAGTGATACATTGTCTTTCAACACTCCTGTACCAATAGAGGCATAAACAGCAGACCAAATGACGACATTTGGGGCAGTGACGTAGTTCAATAGTGATGGAATAGCACGGTCTGTTGGATGGACAATGATGTTCAGGATCTTTTCTGTCTTCAAGTAGGCTTCTTCAAATGTCATATCACCAATCACATCTTTAACGTATTTCATAAAGACCAAGATATCCTGGGAATAACCCTTATTGATCACATTTTCAATGACCGACCCGTATCTTTCATCAACATCAGTATTCAAACGGTCAATGTCAAGCAAGTTATCCGTTATAGATGTCAAAGTCGTAGCTAGTTCCTCGTTTGTTAACGTGCATATCAACGATGCAACCACTGCACCAACGGCACTACCGGAGATGATTCTGGGTAGTAAACCTTTGAAATACAGTGCCTTCACAACACCTAGATGACAAAGACCAAACAATGAACCACCTTCTAATATCAGAGCTGTAGAGCCGAATGCCTGTCTTGCATCATGGAAGAAGTCTAATTTCAGCTGTGTAGAACTTGCAGGATTATCATGCAATTTCGTTTGGTCAATGTAATGCAGACAGTGAAGCACTTCAGTGATATAGTCCTCAATCAAGATCTTTGTACCCGAATAAGAACGGTTGAATAACTCCCTGTTGGCAATCCCACCAAAGTTTCTCAAGAATGAACCTGTTCTGAACAATTTCAACAACTGTGAAATGTCTCCCTCGTTTCTGGCTTCCTTCAACTCCTTGACCCTCTCAGATATAAGCCTGTAATCGTACTTTGTGCTGGTGAAGTTATGTCTCCAAAGGTCTGAGCCGGTGAGTCTGTCAATGTAGAAGGCATTGGACTGCCAGTCCTCATAATTATCTGCTTTGAGGAGACTTTGTTTGGCCAGGTTCACTGGGTTCTTCTTGCGCCAAAGTTCGACGGATTTCTGCAGACGATGTTAGCGGGGGACATTTCTATAACAACAACGGTGTAACTCACTCTTATCCAGAATGTACTGATGTCGAATATGAAGTCTATGACGGTCCAAACGACTGGAGGGATGTGGTTCTAAAGCAGTTAGTAAGAGGCTTTGAAAGTGGGATTAGGCTGAACGTACCAGTAGCACACTGAGCAGTGATAGCAGAAACGACTTTGGCACCATCAGCATGTTCTCTTCTCCAATTGTAACATGAGTATCGAGGAGATAGGAATGCTGTTCTGGCGTTACAATCTCTGGCATCCCCGCTTAGTCTTGTCTTACATAATCATTTGGGCTTTGTGACAGAAAAAAGATTCTCCGCAAAAAGCTCAAAGTGACACCATATTTCTTTCAAATTTCCTTTCAAGAGCTGTTTTGATAAAGACAGCCACTAATGAGGTCTATCCAACTAGAGTATAGCCGATACATCCATGTCTATCCAGCTGAACGCGGCTCCTGAGGCGACAGCTCCTGCCCCTGACACGCGGCCTCTAGCAAAAGCTGCTGAGAAGGTCGACTTGACTAAATTTCAGTTGAAGCCCAACAATGTCATTCCAAAGTCTGCAATGGCGAGTGCTGGTACACTAGATAAGGCATTAGCTGCTCTTAAAGCGAAAGTTATCAGACCAAAGACTGCTGGTATGGAAAAGGTCCAGCTTTCCTCAAATGGTGCCGGTAATTCAGATTATGTGATAGGTGCTGTCATTATCAACAACCAGAAGATCACGTTCAACGAAGCGTTAATGAATCGCTGGAAAGACATTGTCTTTGTAACACGTGCACATTCAGATGCTCTCAGAGCCCCTACATCAGCTGGTGAATCTCCAGAAGTCCCTAAAGGTAACACAGACTTTCCAAGTTACATCAATGATGATAAAGAGGCTTTCTTAGAGGAGTTTCCACTTCCCTTGACTGTCCAAGACTTCTTAGACCACGTTAACTCTTTGAATAAAGATGAGCTAGATATTTTTGAAGCAAACTTCGAAGAAGCAGTCCATATCAAGAGAGCTGATAAAGAAATTGCATTAGAGAGTGAATTTGAAGAGTACATCAAGGTGGTTATTTTAGATGTCATCACTCCATTAGCTAAACTTTCGGTACTTAAACAACTTGAAGCATTCAGCGTGGGAACTTCGCCAATTGATGACTTGAAATCACAAACATTACAAGCTTACATGGAGGTACTTGAAACATTACAGATGAACTCCTTGGTTGACTGCAACACAAAGGTTATCGGTAACCAGCCCGATGATGCTTACAAGATTTTGTTGTTTGGCATTGACACACAGGCATGGTTGCGGGCACTTGGTGTTTTTGGTAAACCAGATGTCGTTGCTTCATTCTCCCAATACGACCTCTCTCCTGTCTCAACTAGAAGAGATTTGGTCAAGAATCCATTGATAATTTCTGCTATTGTGGAACTCAAAACGGCTGGCTTCATTGCTGGTAGGTTAATGAAGATCTTGAAAAGGGCTGCTTCACACTCATCCGTTTATTCTTTGACTGCTGGTTCACGTGGGGTTGCCATAGGTGGTACAATTATTGATGCCGGTGACGTACAAGATGTGTTCAACAAAGGAATTCAACAATGCGTCCGTACCCTAAGTGACCGTTGTATGTTGACTGACAATCAGTCAGTGTTGTTCATTAAACTTGGTCCATCATTGACACCAGATGGTTACTTGGACTTGACATTGCACGGTACATTTGACCTTTTCAATACTGAAATGATTAGGGTGATGATGTTGTCGTTCATGTTACCTGACATGACTGGGTGTGAAAGCATTCTTGATTTGGTCCGTCAGAAGACAGCACTGCTTACTCAGATTGCAACCAATGGTGTCGTTTACTCCCAAAAAGACCACATAGCATACACACTAAGAGAATACAAAGGTACATTGTTGGCTAAAGATGCTGAGAACATTGGTCCAACAGCAGGCACACACCTCAACAGACATGCTGATACTTTGACTTCCGGTTCAGACGTTTCAAGAACTGACCAGCTTCAGCAAAACTCGGCTACAACGGACCAATCCTCTCTAGACACCATTCCAACAGTAGCAACTTATGCCACAAGCCTTGATGGCTCACAGGAAACCCCAGTACGTGATGAAAACTCGTCGTGGCAGCAAAGCTCAAATGATCAGCTAGTTTCGCCAATCACATCAATGCTAGGCCACCTTGGTTTGGAAGAACAGAACGTTAGCAGAACAGAATACCCAATGAGACCTGGCCCAGCTTCAACATTCATTACTTTGAATGCCAACTTTCACCGTATTCCCAAGAAAATGATATCACAAGAGGTTGATCACAAACTGCCACTCATCACAACTACATTCCTGTTACGCCGGTCGTCATTGAAAGATCTGTTGGGTACTCATTTCTACGGTGCACATACTGGTGAAAATTATGAACATCAACTGGTAACAATGAAGATTGTGTCTCCTTGTGATACTTGGGATCAAGAAAACTTTGATGTTGATTATGAGTCCCTGAACACAGGTCCAGTTGAGCCTGTCAATCTCATGCAATTTGCTACCGACAAAATATACCGTGAAGCACAATTGACAGCTTATGTTAATGCCAAGGACAAGAGTGTCGTCCCTGAAATGTTACACGCCGGGTTTCTTGTTGACCAGAGCATTGCTCATACCACCCAAATGCAAAATGTGGATCCCCAACGTGCTGATTTATCTTTCTTTTCATGCCTTTATACTGGACCATTCATAATCTCCGTGTATTCGGGGAAAGATCTTGGTGTTCTTACTTCCGGCTGTACCCATTTTTGCCATGACCATCAAGAATCAGCTTTGGAAACTTTTCCGCTGAGCTCATCATGTTTGGATAAGGCTCAGAGGGATTATTGGAAGAAAATGTTATTGTTGAAACTAGAAGCTCTTCACAAACTCAATGTCAAACACAATGACTTACTACAACTTAAGGATTTTACTATTGATGTCGTTGAAACCGGTGATTTATTGACTGATACTCCGAAGGTGGTGCCATACATAGCTGGTTTAGGTAACGCTCAGTTGATGCTTCCAGTTAATAACTCTGATCACCCTTTCTGGAAGGAAGATGAGATTGAACAATTTAAAGACTTGATTCGAAATATCGGTCACATTAATTGAGCTGTCGCTACTCGCTAACTATATTCTCATGATAGATTTGCTATGATAAGATGTTATAGGTTTCTACTATAACAACATGTAGAGTATATACTAACACTACTACAGTGTACTACTAGTTATGTTTAGTACTATGATCAGTACATACAAACAAAAAATGATGCACGCCAGTCACCATATTGTACTCTCTTGATCTTTGCCTCACACATGAGTACCTCAGACTTCAGCAAAGACAATTACGTCAGTATGGAATCTGGATAGATCGTAGTTGAGTTGAGCGGTCTAGGATTCATTCTTTCAGATGGCGAATTTAACAGTTTGAATATTGAACTAGAGCTCAATTCAGGCCAGGATCAATTATCATGACAATCTGACATTGGTAGTTGCACCAGCTGTGCCACACATCATACATCATATGACATCACCATACATCGAAGTCGAACATTCCGCGAGATAGTGCCAGCTTTCTCAAAATGAGGAGTGAAGAATCATGATCGCTTTATTGGCCGCAGTAGTTGTCGAACGGAACTTTCTTTCTGGGGCATCCACTCTGATTACCGGAATAGGCAGTCTAGCGCCCAAAGCCCAAAGAGGTAAGTTTCCTGTACCGAGCGCGTAATTTGATAGGATGTTAAGACTGGATTTAACTAACGGAACACTAATGGAATGTAGGCAAGTGCAAGTCGTCTAACGAGTGATATCTTCAAGTGTAAGTCTCAGATATGACAAGTGGGATAGTGTGATAATACAACTGAACAGTAATCAAATAAGTGTAAGGTAAAGGTTGACGAATTAAAGTCAAACGTAACTATAAACAACTTTTGTCTAATCTCGAAACTCGACGTTTTCTCGCTTTCTAAGCTAACTGGTGTGTACCACACATTCCGCGAAAAAACGTTGGGGGGCGGAGGGGTGGCTTAGAGCTTCCTAGATATCAACAAATTCTGATCTATTTATGGTTTTACGTTTTACACTGCTACGTGTCAGGAGACAAAACAGGGTCTGGGATCTGAGGACTAGCACACATCGAGAGCCGAAATCAAATGTCCACTGCATATTCTGCCAACCTCTATGGCTACAACCCATCTTTGCCTATAAACGCACTCTTCGCCGCCCTTATGGGGCTCTCCTTGGTGGCCCACACTGGGCTATCCATTTGGGCTAAGGCCTGGTCCTTTGGGATCACATTCTCCTGTGGTGTCCTGTTAGAGCTGGTTGGTTACATTGCTAGGGTCCTGTCTCATGACAACTCCTCTACCAGAAACAACTACATTGCCCAAACCACCTGTATCACCATTGCCCCAATCTTCCTAATGGCTGGTATTTACTACATTCTTGCCCAACTGGTGATGATCTATGGTTCCAAGTTCTCCATCATCAGACCTTTATGGTACTCCATCATCTTCATCACCTCTGACGTTTTGTCCCTGATGATCCAAGGTGCCGGTGGTGGTATGGCCTCATCTGCGAGCGATGCTAATGGTGTGAAATTTGGTAGAAATCTGATGCTTGGTGGGTTGGTGTTCCAAGCCGTGTCCATGCTGTTGTTCTTCGTCATTTTCACCATATTTTTGATCAGAATCAAATATTGGAGTGCTTTTGCCCAACAAGATATTGAGCACACATTCAACCCAAAGTTCAGCGAGATCAGAAAGATTCGCATCTTCAGATACTTCCCACTAGTTTTGTTCGCTTCCTCTTTCTTGGTGTTCATCCGTTGTATTTTCAGACTGGTGGAGCTCTATGAGGGCTGGGGCAGCTATTTGATGGTCCATGAGGTTTACGTTCTTGTGTTGGATGGTTTAATGGTGGTTTTAGCCATCTTAATCTTGATTCCATTCCACCCTGCATTGGTCTATGCTAAGTCCACAAAGATTAACGTCAGAAGTGAGTTCAAGAAAGAAAGACAAGGCTATGACCAAGACCCTGATAATGTCTTGCGACTCACCGATTATGCTCAGTCCAAACAAGAAAGTGACGTTTTTGGGTAAGACTGTTTAATCAAAATTCCGCTGATTTTTTGAAGATATTGTAGTCCGTCGTATCAGCTAACAGGTGTCAGAAATCAGAGCTTTAATCTATTGAGTGGCTCATCTTCTCAACGCTATCCAGCTTCCTTCAAAAGTTTTACTTATAATAAGCTGTAAGTTATATGAAGCCTTGAACAATATCGTGATCAGTACGTTATAACGTCTGCATCTTCGATAAGTTTCAAGCCACTAAAGTATAGTTTATATTAATATATGATTAGCTGAGACCGACAAAGAGAAAGTGGAGGCTTATACTTGATCAGGGCCGGCCCAAGCACAGGATCACGTAGTACTTAACTGATCAAAATTTATAATATTACGTACTACTTCATCATGTAAATATATATATCTGCAATAGATCAAACAAATGTTAAATAAATAAGCTGTTCAGTACGTCTAAGAACAAAATGGAATGCAAACAAAAACATTAATCACGATGTGGGAAGTCCTCTCTCTTAATCTTTGATCTGTCACACATCTCAGTAAAGATCCCACCTTGCAAAAACAGATTGTATGGGGTATCAAACTCCTTCACTTCACCCTTATCCAACACTAAGATCTTGTCATAGTTCAGAATTGTCTTCAATCTATGGGCAATACACAAAATGGTACATTGGCTAAACTCATCAACGATAGTTTGTTGAATCATGGCATCTGTTTCATAGTCAACACTGGAAGTTGCTTCATCCAAGATCAAAATCTTAGAATCACGGACCAAGGCTCTAGCCAATGCCAACAATTGACGTTCACCAAGGGAGAAATTAGCACCATCATCTTCAACCAGTTGATCCAAGTGGAACTTGTGAAATTTCTTAATGTCGTCCTGACCAGGAATGAATTGACCAGTACCAATAGCACCTGTCTCCACTAACCAACTTCTTCTCAAGGCATCCCATAATTGGGCATCAGTACTGGTACCAAATGGGTCCAAGTTCTGTCTAATGGAGCCATGGAATAAGACAGGATCTTGTGGAATGATAGATAATTTAGATCTCAAGTCATTCAGACCAATATCAGAAATCTGGACACCATCAATGATGACAGAACCACCTGCTAGTTCACTGACTCTGAACAAGGCATTCATGATTGTACTCTTACCAGCACCAGTTCTACCACAGATACCAATCTTTTCACCAGCCTTGACACTGAATGACACATTCTTCAAAACTAGAGGGAGACCTTCTCTGTAACTCAAACTGACATCGTTGAAATCAATGGCACCGTGTTCTGGCCATGATTCTTGAGGTTTGGTCTCTTGCTTCTCAAAGGGACCCTCCGTTGGTAATTCTGTGGCATATTCAAACAATCTTTCAGCAGAATTGAAGTCATTCTCAACTTGGGTCATTGATCTGATCATTAGTGAAACCATAGTGGAGACTTGAATCATGTAAGAAACCAACAAACCAGAGGATGAACCGTTCAAGTCAAAGACACCACAAACACACATGATGGAGACAAACAGCGTGATCAAAGCACTCACAAGATCCAATCTGATAGACAACCATCTCTGGTTAGCCATTGTCAAGTAGTAAGCAGAATTCATATCATCAATCAACTTCTCATATTTCTTCATGAATCTATCAGTGGAACCATAAGACTTGATCACTTTCATACCACTTAGGGATTCGTTGAAATGTGTAAACACAAATGATCTGTAGTTGGCCTCCATTCTCTTGATATCTAGAGCTGAATGTTTGTAGTAAGATGACAAGCACCAGTACATGAACAGGGAAATTGGAACAGCGATGAAGAACCAAGGAATGTAAATACCACAAAGAACAATGGTGGCACCAACCAAAGAAGTTGAAGTCAAGAATAATCTCAACTGTTCAATCATGTCAGTGTCCAAAGTATCAACATCTTTAGTGAATCTGTTCAGGATACGACCTAATGGAGTGACATCCATGAACCACATTGGAGTCTTCAATAGTCTCTTAGCACTCAAGTTGAACAGTCTCAAACCGGCATTGTTATTGATAGTAGCCATGGCACTGTATAACCCAATGTATGACAACACAGCCAAACCAACAAACATACCATAAAGACCAGCATAGACTTCAGATTTATAACCATACTTATCAGATAGCCAGAATGTCAACCAAACAGAGTGGAACAACTGTAAGAACCCATTAACGGCAAGTGTCAAGATGAACAGTGGGACAATCACCCATTTTGGTAAACCGGATCCCAGTTTCAAATAGTTGGCATAGATAGACATTGAGATAGATTTTGAACCTCTTGACTCGGCAAACCCGTTATCTTTCTTTTGATCTTCTTCTTCAGACTCTGATTCAGAGGCAACTTTCGATGCCTGGGTCTTTTGTCTTTCCAAGTTCAACTGCTCTCTTTCTTGTAACTCTTCATCATCTTCTTCGATATCTTCTTCAGATTTGGTCTCTTTACTGTATTGCATCAAGTTAGCAAAGGCCTCACTTCTAGCCATCAGTTCGTCTTGTGTACCGATATCAATAGACCCAGTACCATCCAGAACAACAACTCTATCAGCAGCACCAATCAAGGACAATTGATGAGTGGCCAATAATCTTGTCTTACCCTTCAACAAACCACAGATACACTCATTCATGATATGTTTACCAACTCTGGCATCAACAGCAGACAAGACGTCGTCAAGCAGGATGATATCTCTATCAGCATAAACAGCTCTGGCCAAGTTGATTCTAGCCTTTTGACCACCAGACAAGGTAATACCACGTTCACCAACTTCTGTATGGTCACCGTTTGGCAAGATAGTGAAATCAACATCAAGTGCACAAGCACGCACCACAGCGTGATATTTGGAGCGGACGTATGGTTGACCAAACAAGATGTTTTCTCTAATAGTGGCATTTTGAACCCATGGATAAGAACAAAAGGTCAACGAACCGTAAACTTTGGAACTACCAGCCTCTTTTCTCATGGAACCTTCAATGGCGTTCAACAATGATGATTTACCAGTACCAATTGAACCAGTGACAATGACCAATTCATTCTTACGGACAGATAGGTCAATGTTCAACAACCCTGGGAACCCCAAGTCTTCACCAGCAGCTTCACTGGCAACGGTGGATTTGTTGGTCACAGTTCTGTCAAGCTTCTTGTTTGTGAGTGTCTTCTTCAATTGCTTCTCGAATTCAAGTTCTTCAACATCCCATTGGAAAGTACCTTTTTCGATCTCAATGGCATTAGGAGACTCTTTGTAGTCGTATCTTTCAACAGTATCTTCACCTTCTTCAGCCTGCAAGAATTCAGAGACTCTGTCTAAAGCAACCATGGCATCAACGGCTAGTGCAGTTGAGAAAGGTAATAAATTCAAAGGCATTCTTAAAACGTTGAACAAAGTGATGGCAGAAAAGACGTTGTAAGGCTGGAAGTTACTAGAGGTGTAAAAGATCAAGATGAAAGTGAACAGGGTGGCGATGTAAGTAATGGAGGAGATTGCAGAGTTCAACCAAGATTTCAATAACTGAATGTCCAAAATGATTTCCTTTTCACTGGTTCTGTAATCTTCAATGATCTTCAAGTATGGTTGTTCCCAAGAGTATAGCTTGATCATCTTCAGATTGTTGATCACTTCACTGATGGAAGACACTCTCTTATCGATGAAAACACCAGCTTTTCTTCTCAGTTTCTTCAATCTTGAATTGACAAGGAACATAGCAGCAATCAGTATCAAGACACAGCCAACACCTAGCATGGCTTGACCACCCAAATTAGAGCACAAGATCCCGATACCAACACCAAATGAAACAGGGAAGGACCAGATAAAGTGGAAGACACCGACAGCCATATCGACTCTTGACAAATCAGCCATGACAATACTGTTCACCTTCCCATTAGGATACTCGAATCTAGCCTTTGGACTGATTCTGAAACTCTTCTTGTAAATGACATTAGTCAAAACGGATTTGACCTGAGCACCAGTAACCATGGCACCGTGGAAGTATCTTGAGACACCAATACTACTGCACAGCAACATCAGGGAGATACCGATGGAGTAACCGATAGCATGGCCAACCTTCTCATCAAAACCAGGCGTGCCCTTTCTCTGGATATACTTGACCAAAGCTCTGACTAATAGAGGCATCGTAACTTGCATCAAATCAGCAATGATCTTAGCAACACCAGACCCAAACCAAAAACGGTACATGAAAGTGTCATTCAGGGCAAATATGACCACCCACTTATTGTATGGTGTATCTGGATGTTTGGCTCTCCATTTAGAGATTCTCTTTTCCAAGTTCTTTTCAAAAAGGGTAGACATATTTCCTACTTTCAAATCACCACCAATCTTGTACAAATCTTCCTCCTCCAGTCTTCGTAGGTAACCTTTCTTGATGATTGGACTAACCCAACTGAAAGTCAACACGGAGAATATGTTGGCAGTTAGGAGTGGATACAGCTCTTGGTTGGGTATGATTGGCTTTGGTTTGCCCCCAGTTAACCATTTCATGAGAAAGAAGCCTTTCTTTGGCTGGATTTTCTTCTGTAGAGCATCATAGGTGGCGTTGTCTATTGAAGTTGAGTCTGATAGCGGAACATCATGCTTTTCGTTCAGATCAGTGGAGTTCGTGGATGACTCAGGCCTCTGGCCATTTCCTTGATCGAGAAGTGATTTCTCAGACATTTGTTGTTGTGCGATGAGCCAATTGACAAATAGTCGTGGAGCAGCAGATTCAGGGACGTATTTATAGTAGGAACCGTCTTCTTCTCAAGTGTGAAGCCCTTTGTACCAGAATTCTTTCAATTCTCTCTTGTGTTTGAGATAAATAGGACTCAGTACAGTTTTTAAATGACTCTCCAACTTTATCAATAATTTTTCGTATGGTGCAGATTGCGAATTACCCAATTAGGACACATCGCCGATAGCTAAAAACGTACGGCCGTTTTGCCACTACGAACACGGCGTACTGGGAAGTGGTCCTTTGAGATAGTAGGAGGAGATTGCACAATTGAATGCGGATAGCAGTGACCTGGCACCTTGCGGGAACATTGTTCTAAAAACTCTTCTCAATGCTTTGATGACAAGAAAAACGGTTGATTTCGATAGTCGGCACGGCGTTAAGACGGATTTACCGCGTTTACTGGAGAACAAATATACGAACAGATGCTCTTACTGGACGCTACAGAAGCTGCTGGAGCGTGATTCAGTGGCTATACCACAGCAGTTTATTAATACGCCAATTCAGTACTGGCCGATAGAGCTTAGCCCCAACATAGAAATGACTCAATGAGCCTTTCATGGGCCTGAACTTGAAGCGTATACGAGCTGTACAGATTCAACCACTTGTACCGCTGGTAGTTAGCCTGAAGCCAGTAGAGGCGTCAGCAAAGAGTCAGGTTAGTCACCATCTGCGAAAAGAGCACTTTGAGACGTCAAAGAATTCAAGCTTCATAATTTATTTACCCAGCAATAGCTTCGGGGCCGTGACATCTACAGTATAGTAATCGTAAATTCTCCCTTCATTATGTTGCTGTAGCTTCCCCTACTCGGATTTACTATGTATCTTCTCGAACTGCTCTTTCCTCAACTGTGTACTACTCAGCTTGTTCTTGAACCCATCTTCAGCTTCACCGCCAATAACATTGATCACATGAACATCCAATTCCCTCATTCCCTTCTCCTTTCTTGTCTTGTTGACAAATGCACCGCCTGAAACCGTCTCTCTGCTGACAATTAGCGAATCAATGTCCTCAAGGTACCCAGTTGGCCCACAAACATCACGAATAGGTTGTGGATCAATCTCAAGGCCAGGTTTGACTTTGTTTAGAAATTTCAACACCGTATGCACTCTGAAGTCATATGACTGAAGGAGTTCTTTAAATTGCTTCTTCTCTAGCAATTCCTGATCTGTGACACCAACAATCAACTTCTCTTTAGTTAGGAAAGCAGAAGCTGTCAGTAGGATTCTATGGCCATCATGGAAGTGGTCAAAGGTGCCACCAACAGCAGAGACCCTTGATATGTCTTCGCTAGAAGTGTCTTCATCCAGCTTGATCTTCTTATGGTCTGTGTTCGAGGTCTCCACCTGTATCAAGTCCAATAACTCTTTGTCAGCGTGTTCAAATTGTGCCAGCTCTGCATCGGTGGCGTAAATGACCGCTTCCCACTCCGGACTCGCTATTCTCTTGTAATGGTCATTATATAGCACCGTGGTTTCCACTTGGGGCAATGCGTCCCCGATAACATCTGAGGAAAGATTGTAAACTTCAGCCAATGCCTGGTCCAGCTGATTGAGCTTGTTAATCTGGGACAGAATCAGAATGTCCAGAGAGGCCTCTTCTGACAGCAATTCAGCGGCCTTTTCGAGCAGTGGCCTGTAGCTCTGAATTGAGTCTGTTCTTTGGAGTAGCAGCAGTGCAGATTGGTATTTGGGCATGCTTTGGTGGCGCTCTGTGGCTCCTCTCAGCTATTGTTATCGGTTTTAATTTGCCCAGTTCAATTTATACGGAGCTGGTACGGCCACTATCAGCACAAGTTTTTCTGGTTAAGAAAACAAAGGCAAACAAGACTCTCTTCCTGCTTCATCAACACCATTTATAAGAATATTGGGCTGTATCCAGGTCTTTTAAAGCACATAATCACACATGGCTGACACTCAGGCACTCATATCCCAAGTTCTGGCTGATGCGGAGGCCCATTCAGCTCAAAAGAAGAGAGATGAGCTTGCAGCATCAACGCCATTGACTGCTCAAGAAGAGTACAAAACCCTGTTGGAACTACGCTCAGGAGGTACATATGTCCCACCCGCAAGGCTCCGGGCTCTCCTGGAGAAGATCAACTTCGAGAAAGGGTCCAAGGAGATGCAAACGATGGAGTGGGAGAAGCTGAAGAAGAACATCAACGGTCTGATCAATAAGGCCAACAAGAGTAATTTGAAATCAATCGTTGTTGATCTGTTCAGATTGAACTTGACCAGAGGGAAGGGTTTGTTAGTGAGGTCTTTGATGAAGGCCCAGAGTCAAGCACTGCCCTTTACTGCCATCTATGCCTCATTGGTGTCTGTGCTGAACTCCAAAATTCCAGAGATCGGTGAACTTCTCATTGCCAGACTGGTATTGCAATTCAAGAAGGCATACAAGAGAAATAACAAGGCTCTATGCATTTCATCAACTACATTCCTGTCCCAATTGTGCAACCAACAGGTCCTTCATGAAGTCCTGATCCTACAGCTCTTGCACTTGTTACTGAACAACCCAACTGATGATTCTGTTGATATCGCTGTCAGTATACTGAAGAACACAGGTTTGCTGCTAAGTGAAGTAAGCTCCAACGCGGTGACTACCATCTTTGAGAAACTGAGATACATCTTACAAGAAGGAAAAGTTGAGAAGAGAACCCAGTATATGATCGAAGTGTTATTCCAAATACGAAGAGATGGTTATGTCGAATACCCTGTGATCCCAGATGAACTAGACTTGGTTGAAGAAGACGATATGGTGACTCATAAGGTCAGTCTTGATGACAATCTAAAGGCGCAAGATACATTGAATGTGTTCAAGTTTGATGAGAATTACGAAGAGAGTGAAAAGGAGTATGCTAAGATCAGAGTTGAAATCTTGGGTGAAGACGAGGAGGAAGAGGAAGATGAGTACGGTGATATTGGTGATGAGTATGAAATTGTGGAAAAAGAGGACGAAGAAGACGAGGCTGCTCAAGATGATAAAGTTGAAGAAACCAAGATTGAGATCAAAGACATGACAGAAACGAATTTAACAAACTTCAGAAAGACTATCTACTTGATCCTAAAGGGGAGTATGTCCGCTGATGAAGCTGTTCATAAACTGTTGAAGCTCAACGTGAAGGACTCAGATATGAGAAACGTCGTGGATATGATTGTCAAGGCTTGTTCCCAAGAAAACACATACTCCAAATACTACGGTGTGACTGGTGAAAAACTCTGTGGTCAGAACAAGTTTTGGTCCCAGGCCTTCAGTCAAATCTTTAAAGAGAATTACGAAAACATCCACAGGTATGAATCCAATCCCTTGAGAAACGTTTCCAAGTTTTGGGGTCATTTACTATCCAGTGATGCCCTGGGTTGGGAAGCTCTTGAAGTGATCACCTTGACAGAGACAGACACCTCTTCAGCTGGTAGAATCTTTATCAAGTTCATTTTCCAAGAACTAGTGGAAGAATTGGGGATACCACATTTGAAAGAAAGACTTTCCGAAGACTACATCCAACCATTCTTGCAAGGTTTGTTCCCAAGTGAAGATCCGGATAACATTAGATTCTCAATCAATTACTTCACTGCGATTGGTCTAGGTACGTTAACTGACGGTATGAGAGAATCATTACAGTTGATACAGAAGAGGATTGAAGAAGAGGAAGCTTCAAGGGGTCGTTGGAGATCAAGATCAGGGTCCAGAAGTCGTTCATACTCGCGATCATACTCAAGATCGTACTCCAGAAGCAGATCATATTCAAGATCAAGATCATACTCCAGGGGTAGATCCTACTCCAGGTCACCAAGTCGGAGAAGATCTAGAAGTCCATCGTATTCAAGATCCCCTCCTAGAAGAAACTATTCCAGGTCGCCATCATATTCACGTTCCCCACCAAGAAGAGATTATTCAAGATCTAGATCCCCAAGACGTGATTCCAGGTCAAGAACTAGAAGTCCATCCAGAAGAAGATCATACTCTAGAAGTCCTTCAAGATCTCCAAAGAGAACGAGATACTCTAGAACGCCATCAAGGTCACCAACCAGAACTCCGCCTAGGGATTCATCACGCCGTCGCTCAAGAAGTCCAGTGAGAAGAAGAAGTTATTCTAGATCAGGATCTAGAAGCTATTCAAGGTCCCCCGTCAGAGAAAACAACAGATACTCAAGATACTCCAGATCTCCGGCTGAAGGTGAGAGGCTAAGGTATTCAGATTACAACCGTGATAATCAAAGATCCAGAGGCAACGGTAACGGCTATAGAGGACGTGGTAATTATCGTGGTGGTTACAACAGAGGACGTGGCAGAGGTGGTCTCAGGGGAAGAGATGGTTATTCCAACAGCGACAGACATTACGAGCCAAAGAGATAGACTAATTTAATGACTGAGTTACCAACTACACTGTAGAGTTATAAAATGAACGGTTTATATAAAAAAAAATTGTAACATAACAAAACTTAATTGGATAGTAGTTTTTTAAAGTAAAGAATCATAAAAAAAGAACAAGATAAAGAAGTAATCAATGGTTTGAACAGGCTGGGACCAGTTCACATTCCACGAAAAGGTATAAAAGGTATAAAAGGAAACTTAAATCTTAATTAAAAGATCTAGTTAACGAAACCCCAGTATTTTTCACAGTTTAAGAAACCGTCAGCTTTCCAGTAGTCATCGAAAGCGTTGAATAAGATGACAGAGTCACCAACCTTTTGTTTCAATGAGGCAATAGCTGATGATTGAGCTTCTGGTGATGCAATGGCTTTACCATAAGTATCACCTTGATGTGGCCAACCGGATTCAGTGACGAAGACGGATTTGTTACCACCACAAGCGGTCCAGACTCTTTGGATTTGTAGCAATAACCAGTCACCGGCATCTTCAGCTAGAGTGTATTGGTCAAAGTAAGCGTGGGCGTTGATGGCAATGTAATCGGAGATGTCACATAGACCTGGGTTGTTAATGGTAGCAATGTGGGTATCAACGGAGACAACTGGACCAGAGTAACCAGCTGAAGTTAGAGCAGCTCTACCAGCTTTGACGTAACCGGCAATTTGGTCAACAGTGGCAGAACCAGCGTTAACTAATTCGTTACCAATGGAGACAGTGTAGACATCATCCCATGAACCGTATTGTTCGATAGCAGAGGCAATTTGGGAAATACCAGCTTCAATAGCATCAACGAAGAAGACACCCAAGAATAGTTTTTGACCATCAGCCTTAGCTTGTAAGACATTTTCAACTTGGTTACAGTCAACACCGTATAATCTGATGATTTCGTAACCAGTCAATTTGGATAAGTCTGATTGGACTTCGGATAGGGACTTACAGGCACCAGATGAGGAGTATGGTGAGTAAGTGACACCCTTACCGGAGGAGAAGTTGGTAGAACCGGAAGAGGTTGGGGTGGAAGCACTTGAGGTAGAGGTTTGAGCAGTGGTTTGGGCTTCGGTGGAGGTGGTGGTTGGTTCAGTGGTGGCTGGAGCTGAGTAAGTTGAAGCATCTGAGATGACTTGTTGTTCCTTGACGATGGTGGAGGACAAGGAGGTTGGAGCAGCCAACTCGGTGTTCAAGGTGGAGAAGGTGACGGTACCGTCAGCACCACCGACGACTTGGTTGACGGAAGCAGTGACAACGACGGTGTGGTACTCAGTGACGACAACGACATCTCTCTTGTGCTCGTTGTGGACGTGGCCTGGAGCAGCTAGGGCCAAAGAGGCAGCAAAGGCTGACTTGAAAAGGGATGAAAACAACATTGGAACGAATGGAATGGAGCCTTAGAAACGGAGCAAATAGAATTGGCTTGAAAAGAAGGACTCAGTTGGGAGCTGTTGTTGTCTGGACAAAGAAAGTCTGTGTAAAGGAAGGAACAGAAGTTGGTTTGAACAAACTTTTTGAATGTGGTTGTTTATCAAGGAGGAAGGAAACAGTTGAAAATTTTGTTTTCTGATAGTTGTCCATTTGCAGGAATGCTTGGAATGTTTCGCCAATTTCAGAGACTAGTCCCCTTTGTTGACGAAAATTCCCGACACACGTTTCCCGATTTGGACGGTTTGAGATCTCCCGAGACTCAAAAATTGGCGAAACACCTGTCCTAGTCTCAAACTGGCCCAGGAAGAACGACTGGGATATCGCCACCCAGGCATGGCACAAACGCGTGCTAGCAGGTAAACAAGCATAGCGGGATGCAGACGCGTTCAAATTTACAAAATACCAGCGCGTTACCAGCGAGACCAGTACTTTCTAAGTCTTCTACGGTCTATTGTAAGCCAATCAAGCCGCTGGCAGATGTTTGCTCTCGAGCGCCATTTTCGCAAGACCCGAGTCCCGGGTCCACTTGTTTCAGTTTCAGGATCCATGTTTCAGACCTTGTTTCGCCATTTTTTGCTTATCCTGCCGTTTTGGGCCCCACGCGAGATCCCGATTCAGCAAAAAAAGACTCGGTTTTGGGTAAACACAAAACAAAGAGCCTGAGACCTGGGCTTGTGGTTTCAGCGTGAGCGTAAACAAACTGAGCCAGGGACCCTTGTTTCGCTGTTCAGGCTGCTGGGGGACGGGGACGGGTCTCACTCCAGTCTCAGACCCATTCCAGGCCCAGACCCCCGTCTGGCTCTGCGGTGCAACCAAGGCCGCTCTCGCCCAATCAGTGGCCAGCACTTGGGTGCAAATCTCCACGGCCACGGTTCTATCGCTTATTTCGTCGTTTGTGTGTGAAAAGTTTTCACCTGGCTGCAGCTTTCTGTGGTGTCCAGGTGTTTTACCGCTGACGTTATTTTTCTCGAGTCGTGCGGGTAACTCCAGATTCGATCACGTGACTCATCAGATCTGGTTGTCCTGGCAATGGCTGTCGCGCAAAAATGAAAAAACAGAAGTCAATGACACAAAACCAACTCTTAACGGAATTATCGAGCCGGTTTTGTGGAGGGAGACTATAGAAATGGTTGACATCGATCCCTAAGGCCTTCTGAAAGTTCGAAACTGGACTCTGGCTGCTTGAAGGTCATTGAATCTGGCTCACTACACTGCACTTGTTCCCCCATTTCGCCTTCAGATCATACACTAGCTGCTGTTCTTGACTATCCGCCACTCTACAGATGTCTGGTCTTCCCGGCGGTCCTGTTGGTTCTGCTTCCTCTATACATGATGAAACACCCCCTTATGAAGGAACTGAAGGTGGCGTTCTAGGAAGCCCCCTTGATGAAGGTGAATACAATACTCCACATGCTCTTCCCACTGCTCAAGAGTACAACTCAGACTACACTAATACCAACAACAACTTCCCACAGCATGAGCCTAATTACAGCAGCTCGTTAAATAGCGGCAAGAACTTGAAACAGTTTGGCCCTTACCCTTCTTGGATTGAGCATGTGCCCATTACCGCTGCTGATATCGAGGTCATTATGCAACAGGTTGGTGATAAGTTTGGGTTTCAGAAGTCTTCAGTTGCCAACATGACAGATCATCTTATGACACAGCTAGACTCTCGGGCTAGTCGTTTACAACCTTTGGATGCCTTGACGTCGCTACATGCTTCTTACATCGGTGGTGACAATTCAAATTACAAGAAGTGGTTCTTTGCTGCGCAGTTTGATCTTGATGAAGATCTAGGTTTCAGTAAGATGGATTTAGGCGGTAAAAGTGGGAAAAGAAACACCAAGATAGCCAAACAACAGAAGATCAATCTCAAAGAGCAAAGGCAGCTAGCAGAAGAGCGAGAGAAAGCATTCGTTAGAGACAAGATGAAGATGGAATTTACCCCTGATCAATTGGAGAGGAACTTTGATTTCGATGTTGCTGACTACAAATGGAAACAGAAGATGCAAAGCACAACTCCTAGAGAGAAGATTGAACAGATTGGTCTTTATTTGTTGATTTGGGGTGAAGCTAACCAGTTACGGTTCTTACCTGAATGTCTATGTTTCATTTACAAGTGCGCTTGGGATTATTATGTTTCAGATACTTGCAAGCTTAAAACAACACCTGTTCCTGAATTCGCGTACTTGAATGATGTCGTCACACCAATATACCGCTACCTTAGAGATCAATCATACACTATTACTGAACATGGAAAGCTAATCAAAAAGGAAAAAGACCATAAAGAAATCATCGGCTATGATGATATGAATCAGTTATTTTGGTACCCTGAGGGTATAGAGAGAATCACTCTCAAGTCGTCTGGTATGAGAAGAATAGTTGATATCCCATTGGAGAAAAGGTATGAAAGCTTGAAGGATGTAAATTGGAACAAGGCTTTTTACAAGACTTACAGAGAGAAAAGAACATGGCTTCATGTGGCTACAAACTTCAATAGAATCTGGATTATCCACTTGTGCTCCTTTTGGTTCTTTACTTCCTTCAACTCTCCAACACTATACACCAAGAACTACAGTCAGCTAATTGATAATCAACCCACCATCCAGAACCGGTTGACGATAATGGCTCAAGGCGGTACTATCGCATGTCTAATTCAGTTTCTTGCCACGTTTTCAGAGTTCTTCTTTGTTCCTAGAAATTGGCCTGGTGCCCAACCTTTAGGGAAAAGATTGTTATATTTGCTTCTGTTTCTTGGCCTTAACTTTGTTCCAACGCCGGTCATATTGTACATCTATGGTTTGGAGACTCACTCCACAGTGGCTTTCGTTACTTCTGCTGCTCAACTTGCATTTGCCATATTTACTACCGTCTTTTTTGCAGTGGTACCTTTGGGTGCATTATTTGGACAGTACATGAAAGTTAAGAAATCCAAGAATGGGTTCGAACGACAAAGGAAATACGTGAGCTCAAGAACGTTCACAGCATCATTCCCAAAACTTGGTGGTAGACGCAGATGGTTCTCAATATTTTTGTGGTTTTCAATTTTCACTGCTAAATTTATTGAATCCTACTTCTTTTTGACCCTTTCTATTAGGGATCCTATCCGTGTGTTATCTATAATGGATATGACAAGATGTGTCGGTGACCAGCTTATTGGTAGCTTTCTTTGTCGTCAGCAAGCCAAGATTATATTAGGTATGATTTATTTCACCGATTTGGTCTTGTTCTTCTTGGATACATACCTTTGGTACATTGTGTTCAATTCTTTGTTTTCTGTTGGATTGTCATTTGTTTTGGGTATTTCTATCATGTCACCTTGGAGGAACGTTTATTCAAGACTTCCTAAGAGAATATATTCCAAGATTTTGGCTACTGCTGACATGGACATCAAGTACAAACCAAAGATTTTGATCTCACAAATTTGGAACGCAGTGATTATATCTATGTATCGGGAACATTTGTTACCAATTGAAAATGTACACAAGTTGCTTTACCAACAGATTGACTCTGATGTTGACCAGAAGAAGACATTGAGATCACCAAGTTTCTTCATTGCACATGATGATGCTACCTACAGGTCTAATGATTATTTCCCAAAGAATTCAGAAGCTTTGAGAAGGATCTCCTTCTTTGCCCAATCATTATCAACCCCAATACCTGAGCCTATTGCTGTTGAAAGTATGCCAGTTTTCACGGTTTTGGTCCCACATTATGGTGAAAAGATTCTTTTGTCATTGAGAGAAATCATCAAAGAGGGAAGTGTACACGCCAGAATCACACTTCTAGAGTACTTGAAACAACTTTATCCAACAGAATGGAAGTGCTATGTTAAAGATACCAAACTACTTGCGATTGAACACGGTGCTATTCCTGAGCAGTCTAAGAGATATGACACGACAAAGAAAAGGCCTACTAGTGGTTCTGCCAGCATTCTCAACAGCACCATAGCCTCCGCATCCCTTGACAAGAAAGTTGAAGAGCTCCAATCAGATATGAACAAAATGAAGAAAAAGAAACGGAAGTCAAAAAGGCGTATGCAGCTACCAGAAGGTGAAGATGGTGAGCCGTTAATCGCCGTGGGCGAAGTTCCTATGACACCCCTTGAACAGACCGAAGAACTTCTTTGTTCAGCTGATGACAATACAAGACAAGGGAAGATCAATGATTTGCCATTCTATTGTGTTGGTTTCAAGACTTCATCTCCAGAGTTTATCGTGAGAACAAGAATATGGGCATCATTACGCACGCAAACTCTATACAGGACTGTTTCTGGTTTTGCTAACTATGTTAAGGCTATCAAGTTACTTTACAGAATTGAAAATCCTGGCATTGTCCAATACTACATCAATAACCACGAGGGTCTTGAGGTTGACCTTGAGGAGATGGCTAACAGAAAGTTCAAGTTATTGATTGCAATGCAAAGATTAGAAAAATTCAATGATGAAGAGATTCATGATACTGAGCTTATGCTAAGGGCATTTCCATCTGTGAAAATATCCTATCTTGAAGAAGAAGACAATCCTGATGATCCTGAAGGTGAAAAGATCTACTACTCGTGTTTGATAGCTGGTGGAGGTGGTAAACTCAAAGACAGCATGAGAAATCCACTTTACAGAGTGAGGCTTTCTGGTAACCCTATTCTTGGTGATGGTAAATCTGACAATCAGAACCATTCTTTGATCTTCTATCGTGGAGAATACATACAGGTTGTTGATGCTAATCAGGACAACTATTTAGAAGAATGCATCAAGATTAGATCTGTTTTGGGTGAGTTTGAAGAGTTGGATTTAGACACTTCGCCGCCCTATGTCGCTGGTATCAAATACGCTGAAGAACCACCACCTGTCGCAATCGTTGGTATGAGAGAATACATCTTTTCTGAGAACATTGGTGTTTTAGGTGATATTGCAGCCGGTAAAGAACAAACATTCGGTACTTTGTTTGCTAGAACTTTAGCTGAAATTGGTGGTAAACTTCACTATGGTCATCCTGACTTTCTAAATGCTATCTTCATGACAACAAGAGGTGGTATTTCCAAGGCTCAAAAGGGTCTACATCTTAATGAAGATATATACGCTGGTATGAATGCCATGTTAAGAGGTGGTCGGATCAAACACTGTGACTATTATCAGTGTGGTAAAGGTCGTGATTTGGGGTTTGGGTCTATTTTGAATTTCACTACAAAGATTGGTGCTGGTATGGGAGAACAGATTTTGTCAAGAGAGTACTATTATTTGGGGACACAATTGCCAATTGATAGATTCTTATCCTTTTACTATGCTCATCCAGGTTTTCATATCAACAACTTGTTCATCACATTATCCGTCCAGATTTTTATGATTGTGATGGTCAACCTTGGGGCATTGGTCAGTGAATCAACTCTTTGTAAGTACAACAAAGACATCCCGTTTACGGATCTTCAAGAGCCCATTGGATGCTACATGCTACAGCCAGTTTTAAATTGGGTCACCATCTTTGTCTTTTCTGTCTTTATTGTCTTCTTTATTGCCTTTGTCCCTTTGATTGTTCAAGAACTAACAGAGCGTGGTCTTTGGAAGGCATTTTCAAGATTCTTCCATCACCTCTTATCAATGTCTCCGTTGTTTGAGGTCTTTGTTTGTCAGATCTATGCAACTTCATTGATTACAGACGTCACTTTTGGTGGTGCCAAGTATATCAGTACTGGGAGAGGTTTTGCCGTTTCACGAACTCAGTTTTTCTACTTATACTCCAAGTTCACGAGCTCTTCCATCTATTCTGGCTCCAAGTTGTTCTTGATGTTGTTGTTTTCAACGATAACCATGTGGCAGCCTGCGTTGTTGTGGTTTTGGCTAACGTTAGTTTCTATGTGTTTTGCCCCCTTTGTCTTCAATCCTCATCAATTTGCATTCGTCGACTTCTTTCTTGATTATAGAGATTTCATTCATTGGCTTTCCAGAGGTAATGCAAAGTTTCATGTGAATTCTTGGGTTAGTGCCGTAAAGCAGTCTAGAGCTAAGTACACTGGTTATAAGAAACTTTTGTTCGAAGTTGAGTCTGAATTTAAGACACCAGATGTTAGAAAGTCCAAGTTCAAAAACACCTATTTCACTGAGTTGATTGTTCCATTCTTAACTGCGGTTTTGCTATTCTTTGGTTATACGTTCATCAATGCCCAAAATGGTGTCAAAGGTGTCACGCCGACGCACTCTATCCTCAGATTGATTGCTTTAGTGCTCTTCCCCATAGCGATCAATGTCGTGACTTTAGCTGTTATATTTGTGATTTCATTCTTGAGCTCGGCGTTCACCTGGTGTTGTGGCAAAAAACCTGCTAGTGCTTTCGCTGCCGTTGCCCATATGGTCTCAGTTTTTGTGCATTTGATCTCGTTTGAATTGGTCTGGTTTCTTGAAGGTTGGAACTTCGCTAGAACACTTGCATGCATTTTGAGTGTTATCAGCATTCAAGATTTTATCTTCAAGTTCATTACCATTGTCTTATTATCTAGAGAGCTCAAGACGGATAAGATCAACAGATCGTGGTGGTCAGGGAAATGGTTCAGTAAGTCTGTTGGTATCCGGATCTTCACACAGCCCCTTCGAGAGTTTATTGTGAAAACTATGGAGATGAGTTTATTTGCTGCTGATTTCATCTTGGGTCACTGTTTGTTGTTTGTCCTAACGCCATTTGTGTTTGTTCCATATGTTGACAGGTGGCATACGATGTTATTATTCTGGTTGAGACCTGGAACTTTAGAAGGAAAGATATTGAGTAAGAAGAAGGTACGCAGAAGAAGGTTGATGGTTCTGAGGTACTTGTTACTTTACTTCTTAGTGTTGATATTGTTTTTGGCCGTGGTTATTGTTCCAGTTTTCACTCATCAGTTCATTCCAAGCTTAGAAGATAACTTGAAGGGTACACCTCTTGATGGTTTCATTCAGCCAACGGGACAAGACAATGACGACACAGGCAGTAGGGCTCCATCAACCATACAAGTAACAAAGGGAGAGATACCAAAGTTTAACTCAGTGATATGGTAGTTTATGTTATACTTTCATAGTACATAGTTGAATACCTGCATGTAGGTGCTTTTTCGATATTTTCGAGCCTCTTGGGGCTATGTAACTTAGCCATATGAATTCGGCTTCAAAACTGTACTCATTCCAGTCGGTAGAAGTAAAACCGTAGATCAAGGAACAAGGTTACGATTACGATATGACCATACTTCACTTTCGCGCCATGAGCCCCAGTTGGTGATGGAGTTTGGAATGAACTGGTGACATTCCTGTGTCTCGCACAAACATGTAGCTCGTAAAATTTTCGACGTTCTGCAGGATCTAAAGTCAAGAGATGATGGAGCTAAAACACAGTACATAATTCAACGTAAACCCATCAAGGACTCAAAGACTTATGACACCAAAAGGCTACGCGCTGCACTACATTCCACTGTCCCCTCTCCTTGACGACCAAGAGGCCCAAGCCCTGTCACAAACGCGGTTGAAATATTTGTGAAAGGTGCCATCAAAGCCTTCGCAAATTTTCGGCCGGCATGAAAAAACTTTCCCAATCGGCATATTTTCTGCGAAGAGCTGCAACTTTATGCCGGAAAACAGCGCAAATCGGTGATCAGTTGCCGAATGCGGTAATTCATGAGATCCCATCTAACGCCGAAAAGGGAAAGTCGTCAACAGAAACGGATAAAAAAGGCACTAAGACTGCACTAAATTGTCCGACTGCCTCATCACCTTTTGGCTCGCTCCAGTTCTGAGCCCCCAGATCCGTGTTTTCTCTTCGCCCGTGGTACAGCCTCTGCGTTTTCATTGGGCAGCCTTGTTTTGGTATATAACGGGCAGCATTCCCACAGGTGCTCGTTCACGGTTTTCTCAGTGGTTTTAACTCTTTTGTTCCAAGAAATCTCCAGTTCCAAGACCCCGAAACAATGGTGTTGATTAAAAGTTTAGGTTTAGTTGCAGCTTCCCTCTTCGGTGCTGCCTCAGCTGCTGACTTGCCAGCTATTGAAATCGTTGGTAACAAGTTCTTCTATTCCAACAATGGTTCACAATTCTACATGAAAGGTATTGCCTACCAACAAGACACTGCCAACGTTACTGCTGGTGAAACCTTCGTCGATCCATTAGCCGATGGTGACGCCTGTGCTAGAGATATCCCATACTTGACCAAGGTCGCCACAAACACCATCCGTGTCTACGCTTTGAATGCTTCACAAGATCACACAGACTGTTTACAACAGTTACAAGACGCTGGTATCTACGTCGTTGCCGATTTGTCAGAACCAAATTCATCCATCGATAGATCCGATCCAGCTTGGGATTTGGACCTATACAACAGATACACCACCATCGTTGATGAATTCCAAAACTATACCAACATCCTAGGTTTCTTTGCCGGTAACGAAGTCACCAACGACGACACCAACACTGATGCTTCAGCTTTCGTCAAGGCTGCTGTTAGAGATACCAAAGCCTACATCAAGGCTCAAGGTTACAGAAGTATCCCAGTCGGTTACTCTGCTAACGATGATTCCACTATCAGAGTCGCTATGGCCAACTACTTTGCTTGTGGTGATGAAGATGAAAGAGTTGACTTCTACGGTATGAACATGTACTCATGGTGTGGTGACTCTTCATACACCTTATCTGGTTACTCAGACAGAACCAAGGAATTCAAGAACTTGTCAATACCATTGTTCTTCTCAGAATACGGTTGTAATGAAGTCTCCCCAAGAAAATTCACTGAAGTCCAAGCCCTTTACGGTGATAACATGACTGATGTCTGGTCTGGTGGTATTGTCTACATGTACTTCCAAGAAGCCAACGACTACGGTTTAGTCACTATTGATGGTGATTCTGTTTCTACTTTAGCTGATTACTCTTACTACAGCTCAGAAATCAACGACATCTCACCAACTTCCGCCCAATCTTCTGATGTCACTGCTACTGATGTCACTTTAAGTTGTCCAATTGGTTTCTCCAACTGGCACGCTGCTACAGCCTTACCACCAACTCCAGATTCAGAGCTATGTACTTGTCTGGAATATTCATTAGGCTGTGTTGTTGCTGATGATGTTGATGAAGATGATTACACTGATTTGTTCAGTTACGTCTGTGGTGTTGTTGACTGTTCTGGTATTGAATCCAACGGTACCACTGGTGAATACGGTGCTTACTCCTTCTGTTCCTCCAAACAACAATTGTCCTTCGTTTTGAACTTATACTACGAATCTCAAGACAAATCATCAAACGCTTGTGACTTCAGTGGTTCAGCTAGTGTTGTCACCGCTACCACCCAATCTGCTTGTTCTGCTGCCCTAAGTGCTATTGGTTCAGCTGGTACTGGCTCATACACTGGTACTTTGTCAGGTGTTACTTCTGCCTCTGGTGCTACTACCACCGGTAAGACTACTGGTAAGACTACTACTACTGGTACCGGTACTGCCACTGCCTCATCTTCCTCCACTTCTACCAGCACTGCTAACGCTGGTGCTGCTGTCAAGGCCAACGGTGAATTCATGATGGTTGCCATGTTTGTTGCTTTGGTTGGTGGTGTCTCACTGGTGCTGATTTGAATTGATGTATAAGTTTTAATGTCCGATGTGTCCATGTCCATTTTTGAAATTCTTTTTGGGTCCAAGAGATTCGAGACTTGTCCCATGGTGGAAGGTTGCGCTTTTCTTTTTGTCTCGATTTTAACTGAAAGGGGGACATTTGGGACTGGATTGGGGAATGTTCGAGGCCGCGAAAAAGGAGATGCTAGTTTGATAAAGGTTTTGGCTGAATCTGGACTCATGCTGTAATAGGGCGTTGTCGGATCTGCTTGTTCAAGGCTACAAAGGGCGTGTTCCTGACGATCAGTTGCTGAATCAGGTTGTCAAAAGTCGAAGGTTCGGTTCAAGGCTGTGTTCCCACAGGGATTCCAGCGCGTGGCTCTGGAGAATTCTCGGGACCCAGACCAGATCAACTAGAAGACTCGTCCTTGTCCTTGTCCCAGTCCCTCCTCAACGTGTTTGTCCGCCCAGATCAGATTCTTTCCTGCTTTGACAAGACCTCTGGTGGTTTTCTCGGAAGCTGTCTTGGACAAACCTCAAATGTCCCCAAATGTCGTACTAACTACTAACTAGAGCACAGTTTGGCCACAGACTGCCTTTTTCCACCATGCTATCCACCAATTGACTATCATCATCACCACCAAACATTCCATTCACGTTCTCCCATGTCCAACTCCTTTGATCTCCAGGTTTCTATTATTAGGCCGCGAATGTCCCAGAATGTCCCGTTCTCACAGCCGAGTTTTTCATACACGAAACGCGGACAATTTCTTTTGTTTTGGTTATTTCGAGACAATTTCCTCTTGTGTCGAGACGTCGATATAAAATCAAGGAAAAGAGCTCAAAAAATTTCCTTCCTTCTTTTCCCAACGCCTGCAAACCCACACACTCGCTTAATTGACAATGAGAGCCTCTGCTGCCTTTTTGCTATCTTGCCTGAGCGTCATTGCCCCGGTCTGGGCCAACGCTGACACCGACGGTACCGATGCTGACATCCCATCCATCGAGGTTATCGGTAACAAGTTCTTCTACTCCAACAACGGCTCCCAATTCTACATCAGAGGTATCGCTTACCAACAGGACACTTCCAACGCCACCTCAGGTTACGACTCTGGTCTAGGTCAAACCACCTTCATTGACCCATTGGCCGATGGTGATGCCTGTAAGAGAGATCTGCCATACCTATTGGAACTAGAAACCAACGTTGTCAGAGTCTACGCCGTCAACACCACCGAATCCCACAAGGACTGTATGGACTTGTTCGCTGAAAACGGTATCTACGTCATTGCTGACTTGTCCCAACCATCCGAATCCATCAACAGAGCTTCCCCAGAATGGAACATTGAATTGTACCAAAGATACACCGATGTTGTTGACTCCCTATCCAACTACACCAACGTCCTAGGTTTCTTTGCCGGTAACGAAGTCACCAACAACGTCACCAACTCAGATGCTTCTCCATTCGTCAAGGCTGCTGTTAGAGACATCAAAGCTTACATAAAAGATCAAGGTTACAGAGACATTCCAGTCGGTTACTCTGCTAACGATGATGCCATCACCAGAGTCGCCATTGCTGATTACTTTGCCTGTGGTGACGATGATGAAAGAGTTGACTTCTACGGTATTAACATGTACTCATGGTGTGGTGATTCTTCTTTCCAAACTTCTGGTTACGCTGACAGAACTAAGGAATTTGCCAACTTATCCGTCCCATTGTTCTTCTCAGAATACGGTTGTAACGAAGTTCAACCAAGAGAATTCGGTGATATCCCAACTCTATTCGGTGATGACATGACTGATGTCTGGTCCGGTGGTATTGTCTACATGTACTTCCAAGAAACCAACGATTACGGTCTAGTCTCCATTGACGGTGATGATGTTAAGACTCTAGATGACTTCAACAACTTGAAATCTCAATTGGCCAAGATCAGTCCAACTTCTGCCACTGCTGACTCTGCCTCCGCTTCTGCTTCTGCCACCTTAGACTGTCCAGCCACTGGTTCAACTTGGTTAGCTGCTACCAACTTACCACCAACTCCAAAGGAATCAGTCTGTGACTGTTTGGAAGCCTCTTTGTCATGTGTTGTCTCCTCTGATGTTGACTCTGACGACTACGGTGACTTGTACGGTACCATCTGTGGTTTGATTGACTGTTCTGCCATCTCCGTCAACGGTACTTCTGGTGAT
The DNA here is from genome assembly GCA_030574855.1 of Taiozyma rabaulensis. NCBI lineage: Eukaryota > Fungi > Ascomycota > Saccharomycetes > Phaffomycetales > Wickerhamomycetaceae > Taiozyma > Taiozyma rabaulensis. Next base: position 128,903 of record JAJMFP010000176.1, read on the forward strand.
TACGGTGCCTTCTCATTCTGTAATGATGACACCAAATTGTCCTTCTTATTGAACCAATACTACGAAGACAATGGTAAGAAATCATCAGACTGTGACTTCAGTGGTTCTGCTTCCTTGGTTTCAGCTTCTGCTGCCTCATCCTGTACTGCCATCATCTCCTCAGCCTCAGCTAACCCATCTGCCACTGGTGGTGCTTCTGGTTCTTCAGGCTCTGGTTCTTCAGGTTCCGGTTCCGGTTCCGGTTCTGGTTCTTCATCTTCATCTTCTTCCTCTGCTTCTGGTTCAAGCTCAGGTTCTTCTTCAAAGAACGCTGCTTCCTCTGCTAAGCCAGTTGACGCTTCAACTATGGTATTCTTGATGACTGTCTCCACTTTCTTCTTTGGTGGCTTAGGTTTCGCCCTATTCTAAGAAGTTTTAAGACTGTTGTGATGATACCCATGTTTGAATATAGAAAATAAAGAAGAAGAAAAGAAATCAGAAAAGAGACACTAGATGTGTTTGTACATTTACATGGTTATTATTATTCTTTTGTTTAGTCCTTTTGTTTTGAAATGTTATGTTCCTCCCTCTTTATTCTGTGCTGTAGTTTCTACATTGAAGTTCCTGAATAAATTAATGCATGTTATGTGAAATTATATGACGTCTACTAGTGTACCATTACCTGATCTGTTCAATTGGTGATCATGAAGATTTCGTTAAGAGCTTTGGCATCCATGGTGGCAGCTCTCTTCTGTTTGATCCATCTGGACCTCACGCTCAGTCTTGTTGACACGGCAGGTGATTCTTCTCTGCTCTCGCTTGGCTTTAGCATGCTTTCTCTGGTGACTTGTTCTTTCTTCTCCTTCTTCTTCTCTTTCTTCTCCTTTTTATCTTTCTTATCTTTCTTCTCCTTCTTGTCTTTCTTGTCCTTCTTCTCTTTCTTGTCTTCATCCTTTGACTTCTCCTTCTTGTCCTTCTTTTCTTTCTTTTCCTTTTTGTCTTTCTTCTCCTTCTCCTTCTTTTCCTTTTTACTCTTCTTCTCTGTAGACTTCTCCTCTTCTTCTTCATCTCTCTTTCTCTTCTTATTACTGTTCTCTAGGAGTTTTTTAGCCTCCGTATCCCAAGTACTTCTTAAAGTATCACCCCTCACAAACTGAACACCCCATTTCCCGTTTATTATGTTATCTTTTCTCTGTATCTCCAGTTCCTTTGAGATCTCATCTTCTCTACCATTCAGTCTCCCTAAAATTCTTTGGAACACGTCCAGACCGGCACATTCACCAGAATCGAACTCATCCTTCTTCTGTTTCTTGGAAAGCTTCGCACCCAGACCGACAGTGTCGTCCTTCAGTTGCACTTTGACGTGAGAAGTCACAGCATGAGACACCAGACCAATACCACTACCTGGTTTCCAGCCCAGTTTCTCCATGTATTGGTGCCCGAATCTGTCCGTGTTGTTGGCCCACTTGGTGTTACGTGGGTCCAGACCGAATCTCTGCTTGACCTTGACAGCTGCTAGCCCCATCCTGTGCTCTTGTTTGTAGGAATTTGTGGTACAAATCTGCAGATTAAAACAATGTTTGTGTCTCTTTATCACAGAAAAAATTTTATGCGATGAGCTGAAAAGAAATTAAACATCCCAATCAGGCAATTCCCGAAATAGGCAGTTTTCGTGATTTCTGCTTTTTCGAATCTTTTTTTTTTTTTTCAAAATTTATTGACAGAAAATCACAAAAATTTTGATGTTCAGAGTAGAACTCACACAAACTCCAGGAATTTTCCCTGCTATTTCTCCCATCAAAGGCTCCCCTTGGTTTCTCCCCTGTTTCCAACCAACTTTTTTTCCCAATCCTCGCGAAAACTGCGTCTGATTTGCCCCGAAACTGAGTAATATTATAGAATCAAGACCCATAGGTACGTGTTGTTGCTTAGTGAAATTGAGTCTGAATGGCTGCTTCTCGGTGGATTGAGCCCTGTGCCGCGATCTCCTGTGATCCTTGGCCCTTCGGATCGAATTGAAAAGCTCTTCTTAATGATTCCTGAATTTAATACTAACAATAATACCAGACTCACAATTGTCAATTGCAACCATATCACTCTTGACATTATCATACCATTGAGCGCCAGGAGAATCATACCAGGAAAATGGCCACTATAACCCCAGAAATCAACCATGCTCTTCTTGAGTTGCTAGGAGGTTTGTCTTCAGCCGACAACAACACCCGTAAGGCTGCTGAAACTAATCTATACAGTGTGTGGACGGCCAAAGACCGTGTTGATGTCTTGTTGGTGTTTCTAGCTGAACAAGCCACCAATGGCCAATCAGAGCAAGCCAGATCCTTCGCTGCTGTCCTGTTCAGACGTATCGCCATCAGATCCCCACAAAAGATGAAGTCTGTCACTGAAAGAACAATCTCAGCTGTTGGCCCAGAAGCCCTACATCAAATCCGTCATACCTTTTTGAACGGTTTCGTTGCCCAACAATCCAACGGTGTTAGACACAAACTTGCCGATGCCATTGCTGAATTGGCCAAGGATGATATCACACCAGAATGGTCAGAATTGCTACCAGCCTTATTCGAATCCACCAAGAATGAAGACTCCAGCTTCAGAGAATCAGCTTTCAGAATCTTTGCTGCCAACCCAACTTTGATCAACTTGAAATACGTTGACCAAGTGCTACCAATCTATCATGCTGGTTTCGATGATGCTAGTGATGATGTCCGTATCGCTGCTTGTACTGCCTTTGTTGGGTTTTTCCAAACTTTACCAAAAAAAGCCTGGCCAAGTGTCCAATCATTGTTACCAAACTTATTGAACAGTTTACCAAGATTACTACAAAGTGGTAATGACGCTTCATTGGCCTCTGTCTTAGAATCTTTGATCGACTTGGTTGACATTGCTCCAAAATTGTTCAAAGATATGTTTGGTACCATCATTGAGTTCTGTTCAGCTGTTGCTAAGAACAAAGACCTGGAATCAAGTGCTAGATTGTCCGCTGTGGAACTGTTGACTGCCTTCAGTGAGTCCAGTCCAAAGATGTGTAAGGTGAAAGCCGAATACACCCAGGCCATTGTTGTCATAACGCTAAGTTTGATGACCGAAGTTTGTCAAGATGATGACGATGCTTCTGAATGGAACAACGCTGATAACTCAGAAGACGACGAAGACGAGGCTGAATATGACTCTGGTCGTCAATCCTTAGACCGTGTTGCCTTGAAACTAGGTGGTGAAGCTCTAGCTGCCCCATTATTCCAACTGATCCCACCAATGTTGAACTCTGACAACTGGAGAGAACGTCAAGCTGCTCTGATGGCTCTATCATCTGCTGCTGAAGGTTGTAGAGACGTTTTGATCTCAGAAATCCCAAGATTGTTAGATTTGATCCTACCTGCTTTAAACGACCAACACCCAAGAGTCCAATACGCTACTTGTAATGCACTAGGTCAAATCTCCACTGATTTTGCTGATGTTATTCAACGTACCTCCGGTGATAGAATCGTTCCTGCCTTGGTTTCTAAATTGACCAACCAATCAGTTCCAAGAGTCCAAGCGCATGCTGCTGCCGCCTTGGTCAATTTCTCAGAAAATGCCACTAAGGAAGTCCTGGAACCATACTTAGACGACTTATTAACCAATTTGTTGACTTTGTTACAATCACCAAAACGTTATGTCCAAGAACAAGTCCTAACCACCATCGCCATTGTCGCTGACGCTGCTGAATCTAAATTCATCAAATACTACGATACCTTAATGCCACTATTGATCAACGTCTTGAAGACTGAAATGGGTGATGAAAACAGACTATTGAAGGCCAAATGTATTGAATGTTCCACTTTGATCGCACTAGCTGTTGGTCAAGAGAAATTCAACACTCACAGTCAAGAAATTGTCCAATTGTTTGGTGCCATTCAACAATCAGAACTACAAGAAGATGATCCAGTTAAACCATACTTGGAACAAGGTTGGAGCAGAATTGCCCGTCTAGTTGGTAAAGATTTCTTGCCATTCTTACCAAGTGTCCTACCACCATTAGTTGAAGCTGCCAAGGCCACTCAAGACATCAGTTTGTTAGAAGAAGATGAGGCTGAAGAATTCAACCAAAACGAAGACTGGGATGTCATTCAACTATCTGGTAAACACATTGCCGTGCACACTGCCCTATTAGATGACAAGGCTGCTGCCATTGACTTGATTGCTAGTTATGCTGATATTTTGAAGGCTGATTTCTACCAATACTCCAAGGAAATCATCGTTGATATCTTACTACCATCCATTGACTTCTACTTACACGATGATGTTAGAAGAGCCGCTGCCAGTGCCCTACCACCATTGTTATTGACCGCTAAGGCTGCCACTGGTGAACAATCAAGAGAGACTTTGGAACTATGGCAATTGATTGCTGAGAAGTTGATTGGTGCTGTTGGCACTGAACCTGCTGTTGACTTGCTATTCATTTACTACAGTGCTCTAGCTGATTGTATCACTATCATTGGTGATAATGCCCTGAACGCTGACCAATTAGGTTTGTTTGTCAAGAACGTGGACAACAACTTGAAAGAATTATACGAACGTTTGAAAGAACGTGAAGGTCAAGATGATGAATACAATGAAGAACTAGATGAAGAAGATGGTGATTACACCGATGAAGAACTAAGTGACGAGATCAACAAGGTTCTTTCAGTGGTGTTCAAATCCACAAAGACCAATTTCTTACAACCACTCCAAAACTTGGTCCCAACCATTGCTGCCTACATCAATGATGAAAACGTCACTGCCAAACTATTCGGTCTATGTGTCGTTTCAGACTTGATCGAATTCACCGGTGAACAATCATCTGTTTTCCAAGACCTATTCCTGAACCAAATCGGTGAAGCCCTATCATCCCCAACAAGTTCCATCCGTCAAGCTGCCGCTTATGCCGTTGGTGTTTCTGCTCAATATGCCTCAAACGTCTATGGTGACTTTGTCCTTGCTGCCTTGGAACCACTATTCAAGATCACCCAGATCCCAGACGCCAGATCCGAAGAGAACATCAACGCCACTGAGAACGCCTCAAGTGCCATCTCTAAAGTTTTACGTTCCCTAGGTGAAAGAGTTCCAAACTCCCAAGCTGTTGTCTCCAGTTGGATCAAGACATTGCCAATCGTCACTGATGTCGAAGCTGCTCCATTTGCCTACAGATTCCTTTCTGAATTGATCGAATCCGGCCATCCTGCCGTGACTGCCCAAGTTCAAGAAGTCGTTGATGCCGTGATCAAGGCCCTAGTCTATGCTTCCATCGGTGGTAAGACTGCTGAAACCGTTGTCGCTTCAACTAAGAAATTGTTGGGTCAACTGCCACAAGGTGATGCTATGGGTTTGTTACAATCATACCCTGTTGAAACTCAACAAGTTATCCAAAAATGGTTTGCATAGTGTGTGGTTTCTTAAGACAAAGGTTCTCATTCATTCTTCTGTTCTTTTTTATCCTACTTTTTCTACTTATTTGTTTGTGATAATTAATACATTTACATAGTCATACTTTATACTGTAATGATCATGGTGCCTACGAAAGACAGCTTATACCGATATTTTATAAGTATATTGAAGCATATGTGTACTTATGTTGCTAAGTTGGAGTTAATATCATCTCTAATTAAACCACAACAGTTTTCTGTTGGTGAATGAAAACCCCAGTAGGATACCTAAAGATAGTACAAACAGTGTCCCTTTAAATATGGAGGAGTTGTCATTGGAATCATCAAATAACTTCCATTGTGAGATCTGGAAGAATTGACAGATCGAATCCCAAAACCCTCCTTCCTTTTGATGTTCTTGAACTAATAGCTCAACGGTTCCAGAAGTAGTGTCCGAGGCGATCCTGATAGCTTCGGTTAAGTCTTCTTCATTGGTGATAGTTACCAAATCTTCATCTTCATCATAGTACAGAATATCGTGGTTATCCATGTCAATACCAACCTTATTGGCTATCTCTTCTTTCAACAGATTGAATAGTTTGATATCATCATAGATCGAAGCATCGTCAATCACTGTCATTGTTATCTTGTGAACTCTGCTGGATTTGTGTTTGATCTTGAAATTGACTGTCTTTCTCTGTATGTAGTAGCTTGTTCTGGTCAAGGATTCTGAAGAAGTATTTCTTTTGATTGGAACTTGAGATAAGTCCGATAGAGCTTGCAGTTCAGAAGACAGTCTTCTGTTGAATGATGATCTTCTAGATGAACTTGGATGAAACGTTGAAGGGCGACGGCTTCTGGATCTTGGTGTTTGAGCTCTTGGAGTATGTGATCTTGAATGGGCAGGGGACTTACCAAAACTTGACTCCAAACTGTGTATATCCTCACTTGATTTCTCCAAAGATTTCCAAAACACATCCCAAACAGCAGATGAGTCTTCACTCAATCTGCTTGTCACTTCTTCCAACGTTGTTTGGTCAAATGACTCTCTATCAAACTCATCCTTTTTCCCAAGTTGGGATAAGGCAGCGTATGTTAATTGTAAGACACTCAAAACGCCAATAATCTCTTTCGAGTCTTCATCCAGAACAGGTAAGTTTAAGAAATGACCCTGGTACATGGTTCTCAAGGCAGTACTAATGGTCATAGAACACTTTGCAAATTCTGGGCTTGTAGTCAATACTCTGGCAACAGTGCAAGTCGTTGGATCATAACCCCTTGCTAACACCCTTGTGGCAATATCCTTACTCGTGAAGATACCTATGGTCTTTCTTGATGAACTCGTACGATCACGAACCAACAATGCAGTCGTTTCCTTCTCAACCATCAACTTAGCTGCATGTAAGACATTATCTGAAGAGTCAATAAACACTGGAGGATTGATTTTGTTTGCAAATGACTTCAAAGTAGGTACATCCAATAGGTCATCAAGTTTGGCAATGTCATCCACGATTCTTTGAGCCTCAATGGTGTGTTGATCTTCGTAGTTTTCAGCAACATGACTAAGGATACTATTCAACTTCTGAGCATTCGATGAAATTCTTTCTAGTCTAAGCATTGCTTGATGGAAACATCTTGTGATATCCAAAACACCCTTGATCGAACCAGAATCATCTAGCAACGGCAAATGTCTAACCCCTTTTTGCGTCATGATCTCCAATGCCTTTGTGATGGGTGTATCAATATGAAGACATAGCGGTGTTGTGGTCATGATCTCCTTCACTGGTGTTCTCTTAGGGTCCACTTCTTTGCCAATGACACGGTATGCTAGATCCTTGGCCGTGAATAGCCCCACAAGACTGTCATCTTTCCCCTTCACTAAGACACAGTGGCTCCTCTGCTTGACCATCAAATTGGCAGCGTCGTAGACCAGATCATCAGGGTAGCACTCCGTTGGTGGGTCGGGCTTTAGCTGGTAGATCGTGCTCGATCTGTTGCGTTCTGAGGACATCTAGCAAGCAAGGAAGTGGTGTGGATTAAAGTGGCAAGATCCGTAAAATGGGTGTCAATGGGGTCTAGAATCAGCGGAAAGCGGCGTATCAACAAGGCGTCGCGCCGAGTGCAAATCTTCGGTATCTCTGTGTGTTCCACAGTGGCGCTTCCACTGACTTTTGGTCTCTTTTGGCTGAGTCTTTGCTGGAGAAGTTTGCCCCAAAGTTGTGAATTCTGACGCAAAAACCGTTTTGGTCACGTGAAGATAAAATTTATGTGTCAAAAATGCAGGGGAGCTAAACAAGGCGTGGAGGGAGTCTTTGGGGGGGATTAAAGGGTTGAAAAGGTTATTCAACAGTTCATGGCAGACTCTATTGGTGCATGGTGTTCTAATAGGGACTTTCTTGCAGTTTTTCCGCCACTCAGAAGCCTCCATATCCCTTATCGTAGTACGTTGTCTACAGATTTGGCCATTGGTTGGATTATGTGACTGTATTGGTACCTCGAAGTGGTCATACATCTACCTTGTGACCTCTCCAGTGCCTCTCTAGCAACTACCACCTCTCCTATTGGTTTTATCCCTCTTTTCATCAAGTTATACCAAATTGTAGCTATACCCTCTCTCACGTGACTGTCACGCCATTTCCACGTGACCTCCAGCCAATTACTGAACGCGATTTTCAAATCCAAAAAAAATTGGAAAAAAGTGAAATGAACTTTGACAAACAGTAACAAAAGGCCAGACACAACTCTCACCAAACTCAATATTCAACAATGGTTTCATACATCTCCAAGCCAGCCACCAAGGCCCTACCACATTTAGGTAAGATCAACCTATCAAACTTGACCTCATACATTCCAAACTTGGTTTTCTGGGGTGGTGCTTCTACTTTTGGTTTGTTCGTCTTCACTGAAGGTATCCCATTATTCCAAAAGGCCTTCTACCAAAAGATCCCATTACTAGGTGAACACTGGATCCACAACCCAGATCCTCAAGATCTACCACAATAGATGATGATGTTGCTACGTTTTGTTCATAGGTAAAAGAAAAAAAGATATTTATATGTTATAGAGATTGAAGAATTGTAGGACCAATAGGACAATTGAAATGAAATCGAGCTACATTGGGAGTATATCTCAATACGTCCATTGATAAATTCTATAAAATGGATCTCAATATCCTTGGAAACACAGTTAATTCAAACAAAGGCTTATAAAAAAAGGAAAACATAACATGAAGTGAATGGGTAAGTAAAAAAAAAGGTTATTTGTAAACGCAATGCAGAATGACAAAAGTAATCAAATCAAAAGCAAATTAATCAATTCTCCTAAAATCACCCTATAGTCCTCTCATTTTTTCGTCATACTTGGAAATAGGAACCAAATCTTGACTCAACCACAATTTACCCAAGTATTCATTAGTCAACTCGGTAACGTTATTGTATTCGACATAACCACCACGATCTCTTGGATCCACGGACCCACCGACAATGTCATAGGCACACCATAGATACCCTTTACAAGGGGCGTTCATCTCCCAACCTCTAGCTGGTTCCTTTTTGTCGTTTGGTTTGGTTCTGTCACCGCCTGGAGGGATCAAAGCGGCACTGATCTTCAATGGACTTCTGTAAAACTCTTCCAGTTTCTTGACATCATCAAAACGGTGTTTCAACTTCTCGTGGTTGATATCGTCGTTCCAGACATCGTTCACTTTACAATATCTGAAACCAGAGTTGATCCATAATAAGGTAAAGTTATCATCACCAGACAAATGACCAGGATGGGTGGAACATAGTTCGTGAGCAATTGTGTTTCTTGGTCTGTCTTCCATTGGAGTCAGTTCGCCAGCAGCAACAACATCATACTTGTTGAACTCATAGTTTTCATTCCCACTAATGGATTGGCCTAACCAAAACAATTCCTTGTCACCCCAGATTCTAGAACTTGTAGCAGACCAGAAGTTCATTTGGATAGAAGTTAAGATACCGATGAAATGAGTGGATCTTCTCAGACCAACGACACCGGCCTCCATGACATGACGAAATTGGTTCTTGATGTAACGGTTTTCCAAAGTGATATTGGAGACTCTTGGGATTTCAAATAGGGCCTCATCAACAGCAGTAGGCATCAATTTCAAGAAATAGTCAGAATCATGTTTGGACACCTTCTCGGCGTTGAAACGATCTTTAAAGAAATATGATTGAGTTCTCTTGTATGGACCAGCTTCGAAGAAAGTGGCAGGTTTCACTAATGGCACAGAATCTGTATCCATCAACAGGATATCATCGAATGAGTTGAACAAATAAGCGATCAACTTGTTAGCATAAGTATTGAAATGACCTTGATATTCCTTCTTGATACATCTCTTTGCATTCACGAACCAAACTTCTTGTTTTGGGAAATTATGAGGGATGTCACCTTTGATCTTACCGTATAGGTGTAATGGCACATCGACTTCATCGGCTCTAGCAATGGCAGAAATTCTCTTTTGGACATCTTCGCTTAAATCACCCTTGTGGACCAGTTGAATCGGTAGTTTGTTGTTTAGACCTCTTAGGACTCTCAATAGACCGATGATATCACTTTCATACTTGTCAGCGACGGATAAGACAATACCTTTACCGTTCAAAGCAGATCTCCATGTGTTCAAGAAACAGGCATTCTTGATAGATCTCTTCTTTAAGAAACTCATGTTCATTTCATCAATGATACCATCTTGGTCCAGGTCATCTGGGATATCTGGACCCTTCTGGAATGGAATATCAACGTCGTTGTAATTGTTGACATCGATGTATTTAGACATCTTTGGAATACCATAGACTTTTTCACCATCCCAACGGACAAATAGTGGTAATTCTCTTGATAACCATGGGAATAATCTTTGTTCAATGTCATAGCATAGATCAATATCATTAGTGTTGACAACGGAGTCCAATTCTTCATCGGCACTACCAAACCAGTTGTTATAGACTTGTGAGACCTTGGAAGGTTGGTTCTTTGGGTCTAGGAAACAAGCACCAAAGACTCTCAAGTGGGTCATGGCATCAATGAAGGCTTGTTCGGTTTCTTGAGTCATTGAGAAGGATTTTTGAAATGCCAGTTCAAATTCAGCCTTCTTACCATCAGAAGGTTCTTGGTTGTCATTCTTCTCTTTGTATTCTTTGATCTTGTCCTTGATGAATTTGTCATGGTCAAAAGTGGACTTGTCGTATTCCTTATTGGTGTCCTTGTTTATGTCGACGATTTCCCAATCATGGTTTTCGTTGTATAGTTCTTTAAAGTACAATGAACATTTCTTTTGGAAAGGAAAGGAAGGGAAGTTTTCGGAATGCTTCTTCAGCAGGGTCTTGTAGTGTGTAGCCACGGCAGAGTTCTTATCAACGACCTGGATCTGGCCGCCCTTTGGAGACTTGATCTTTCTGACGGATGAGTTCGAGCCAGAAGATAAGAGGAAGATCTGGAGGGTGACGATGACCACGATCAGCCCGACGAACAGCGATCTCAGCTTCTGGAAGTTGAACGGGATCCCGTTGGCGAGCTGCCTGATGGAGTGCGTGGCCCTGTTGTAGTTGATTCTAGGTAGAACTACCATTGAGATATGGACTGAGAGCTATGGGACAGAAAACAGGCAGTAGAATGGCGGTGGAAGGGCGGAAAACGGCACGGGAAAATGGACGTGTGGGCAGGAGAAGGTCTGGGAGATACTGCGAGCGCAGGATTGGAGAGCAGAAGCAGCAGGAGCGGTGGATTTTGTGCCTGAGATGAGGAACAGAACAGTTGTGTACGTTACCTTTTTGCCTTGGAAAAAAAAGAACTGTATTTCAGAAAAATAAAGCAGTCGCGAATCAGCGCTTGGAAGTGGGTCTGGGAATGGGCTTAGGCCCGTGGGAAGGCGGTCCTGGGGCTGCCTGGGCTACCTGGGGAAGCTTCTGAGGCTATGGAGAGTGTCGTAGAGAGTTCTATGTGCTTTTCCCGCTTGTATGGGGCTGTTTGGGCTGTGCCAGTGCGATTTGCTGGCCCGAGACCCTATCAATTTGGGCCAGATCTCAGATTCTCAATAGAGTTGGCCCTCTGAGAAGACTGCCAAATAGTGGCCTCTCGTGGAGAATGGGCAAATTGGTCTCTGCCTACTGCCTGGCGGCAGCAGCCAGCCTCTCCCCGTGTGTAGAACAGGGTCCCAGTCCCTCATGCACGGGCTGCTACTTTCTAGAGAGCCTGTCTTTGGCATCAGTAGGTAAAATAGGAGTGTAGACTGGAGCTATGAGCACTATAATCAAATAATTGAAACCTCCGGACCTCACCCTGTACACCGTGCTATCTCCCCTGTGCTCACCGCAGCCCATCTCCCAGCACTGTCTCAACATCTCATCGCCATTGTCCGTGATTGACTTCATCTTGGATCTGGCATGACAATTGTGCTGGTTTCGCGATGACGTAATAGATAAGGGTGTTCTTTGGAAGAGGTATAACATGCTTTAGTTTGGACTATTCTACGTGTTTATGAGCTCATTATTATCAGAATTTTTTTCTTTATCGCAAGGTGCTATTTAGGTGGCGTTTTAAGTCTGTTAAATTTTGTAATTTGTGGACTTTTCAAAATATTGAAATTAATTTAATTAAATGCTGACTCTCAATCTCCTAAAATCAGTAATGGAAACCAAAATCTTTGAAAAATAACTACTTTTGAGACTATTCATGAGAAAAAAGTCACTTCAGACATACTATTTCGACTTTTAAACATCCATATCGCCATATAAAAATCATGCTGTATCTTGGTTTGAATTAATTGGCGCCTCGGTAATTGGACAGCCCGAGAAGAGCGCGTAATCTCCGTCTAACGCCGGCCCCACTCTTCGAACGCCACGAGACTACGTATATTAGACAAGACAATATTATAAAAGCAGTCAGAGGTACTGGTCACACTATCTAGCGCTCCTATCATGACATATTTCAGTTCTGCGTCTTTATTACACCAGCCAGGGCTGGCTCGACGTCGTCGATTGGAATACTCAATTATCTGATTCAAGAACAGCACCTTTGTCAGGTCAAAACCAAAGGGAAGATCAAAGACAACTACAACGTAAATAAACTATTCGTATAACGCGTATGTCATTAAACTCTCTATAAAAATCCGTAGCAAATTAAATTCGTTAACATCCGTCAAAATCATCTATCTTTCATTTTTGGAAAAGCACCAGCTTATTCGGCCTTAGCGTTGGTAGCAGCGGTTAATTGAGCTTGTTTGACCAAGTTTTGTGGAGCATCCATGACTGGCAACATGATTTCAATCAATCTAATCTTATCGTTCTTAGCAAACTTCTTGTCACGAGCCAAGTCTTCGAATTCACCAACAGTGGAGACTCTGATGGATTCAGATTGGGATTCCTTAGCACCGAAAGTGTTCAATAAGGCCAAGTGGTTCCAGGATTGGACATCGTTGTAAGTGGCAGTTTCACCGTGGATCAATCTTTCAATGGTGTAACCGTCGTTGTTTAGAACAAAGATGTATGGTTTCAAGTTCCATCTGATCATGGTGGAGATTTCTTGAACGGTCAATTGTAAAGAACCATCACCAACGAATAGGATAACTCTTCTAGAAGGATCCAATTCTTCAGCAGCAGCAACAGCACCTAGAGTAGCACCAACGGAGTAACCAATGGAACCCCACAAGACTTGGGAAATACCGACAGTGTTGTTTGGGAATCTGGATTGAACAATACCGAAGGCAGAGGTACCGGTTTCAGTGATGACAATATCACCTTCTCTTAACCATGAGGAGACCTTGGTCCATAACCATTCTTGGTTCAATGGGGTTTCTGGAGATGATGGGGAGTTGGTCAATTTCAAAGATGGGACTGGTTTTGGTTTGTAATCCTTGACAACTTCAACGATTCTGTGGGCCAATTTCTGTAAGACAGGTTTGAATTGAATACCTGGGAAAGTGGCGTTCTTGATCTTGATGTGGTCAGAGTGGAATTCAACAATGTTCTTGGTCTTGTATGAATAACTGAAGGAACCAGTGTTGAAATCAGATAGCAAGGCACCGACAGATAGGACTAAATCAGCACTTTCAACAGCTTCTTTGACATCTGGTTTAGATAAAGTACCAACGTAGACACCACCGAATCTTGGATGTTGTTCATCAACGACACCTTTACCCATTGGAGTGACAAAAGTTGGGAACTGAGTAGCATCGATCAAGTCTTTGGTTTCCTTCTTGACACCATGACGAGCAGCACAAGCATCGACTAAGATGACTGGGTTCTTGGCCTTGGAGACTAATTCTAAAACAGTTTCAAGAACTTCTTCTTCAGCTTCTTCATCGTTGGCCTTTGGTGATAGATCAATTGGAGTGGTTAACAAATCAGCAGAAACCAAGTCATCGACCAAGTTGGCTGGTAGACCTAAGTAGACTGGTCTTTGGTAGACGTAGGCATCTCTGATAACACGGTCAATTTCAGCTGGGGCAGAGTTGATATCTTTGATGAATGCAGTGGTATGGGAGATGTTTTCAGACATTCTGTGGAAAACAGTGAAATCACCATTACCTAGAGTGTGATGCAATAGCAATTGTTTGGCTTGGGAGGAAATGGATGGGACACCGACAATGTGAACAACACCACAATGTTCAGCGTAGGAACCGGCAATACCGTTCAAAGCGGATAATTCACCAACACCGAAAGTGGTAACGATGGCTGAGATACCTTTGACTCTTGAGTAACCGTCAGCAGCGTAGGCAGCGTTCAATTCGTTGGCGTTACCAGCCCATCTCATACCGTCGACTTCGTAGATCTTGTCCAATAGTGACAAGTTGAAATCACCTGGTAAACCGAAGATGGTTTGGACCTCTAGTTGTTTTAATCTTTCGAATAAGTAACGACCTAGAGTAATTTCAGACATGATGTGTGTAAAGTGTGTGTAAAGTTTGTTTTGTAACGAGTACAATGATGATTCCTAACTTAATTGTGGAAGCAAAGTAGCGGATACACACCCCTTTTATACCAGAACACCCTCTGAGGGGCAATCGGGAACAATAAAACTGCTCTGACACCATTTGATGCGCTTGCTTGTATTACATAAGCTGATTCATGCATAAGTGCATATGGGACAGGAATAAGTGAATAAAATGGGCCAACGCCCGAATGGCAAATTGAGGCAAGCACGGGCGGGGCCACACAAAGGTGGTAACACTGACATGTCAACAGTGGGAATGGATCTTCACCTGGTGTGGAAACGCTGCACTTCTGGGCCATTTGTCAGAACCTCCTGAATAATAATCGTGTCAACTGATGGCCTTCAGCCAGACTTCCCGGCACTCTCAGCGAGTGTAAACCCGAGACGGATCCACAGTCCTACTGAGACACACTTTCTCTGCCTACACACGTTTCCCCTGGGGCCAATTGGCCCTGCTCCTCCCGAAACTCGCTGTGTATCTCCAGACTCCCTACAAACTTCGGAAAAACCTCGACTGATTCTGCTGCACACTTCTGCGAGTTTTTCCGATCAGTTGATAAAACTGCGCTTGGAAAAAGTGTCAAAGTCTGGAAGTGACAGAAAGAAAGTAGCGGAATGCGACAAAACTGGCTGTGAGGTCGTTGGATATCGGATAAACTCTTTGATTGTTGAGATTGAATCAACTGAATCATCGTGTAGAGAGGCTAGTAGTGAGTTCTAGCTTTAGACTCAGAAGCTAAAAGGGCAATTGCTTTGGACCATGTACTACACGGCACTGTTGCTGAGCAAATTCCAATTGGTTCGTGCTAGTGATTTCGAGTATGGCAAAGACCCCCGAAAGCACCCGGAACACCTTTAACCATCGCCTCTTGCCACTCGCTAGTATGTTCTATGGGCCAATGTTTATTCACTTATTCACTCTGTCTATGCATTTAGCAGAACCCCACCGAAAATGGGACGAATAATTCTGAAAAGTCGTGGGGGCCGTTTCCACTTCCTAAAGTGACCTGAATTCGAACCACGGCGGGAGCAAACTATTTTAAAAACTGGGGGACGTGTCCGAACCGTGTAATTTGACTCCTTTCTTTGTGACATCAAAAATTAAACTTGTTTGGAATACCTTGCAACTGCTAAATCAGTGAAGCGCTAGCCCAATTCGCCCTGGAATCAACCTTTTCATAGAGATCCACCCACTGTTGGCTGCCCAGAATCACCATTGATCCCCTTTAATTGTCTCAATTAGGCGCATTTGCCATAAAGATCTCATTGCCGTTAGAGAAGAGCGGGTTTAAACAGATAACAAGATCAGGCTTACGAGAAGGCACAGAAATTGAGCTGAATCTTGGTTTCTTCCAATTCCTTGAACTCTTAAAAAGTGAGAGAAATCCCCACTTGCAAATTTTGGATTCCCACTATCTAACCATCAGTTGTTTTAATACCCAACCCATCTCAACCGTTACTTGCTAAATTCTCAAAATGTCCACACACTCTATTGAACAACCAGAACTCCTTGATCTAGATGAAAAGGTCTCTGCTGATGAAACTGTGATCAACATCTCCTCAAGCTCTTCCACTGACTCTTCCGTTGAGTTGAAAAAGCGCAAGAGTGATGACTATCCAAACTACGCCAATGACGTCGTTGATTTCAACTCCATATCTGACCTGATCCTACCAAAGATTGACGATGAAGAGATTATAGACATTGGTATCAGCACTTGGCAGTTTGAAAACTTCAAATCCAGCACAGAACAAAAGTACCACAGCCCTGTCTTTGAAGTTGGTGGTCAAAAATTCAACATCTTGTTATTCCCTCGTGGTAACGCCAACAACAACATTGCACTATACTTGGAACCTATTCCAGAGAAACATAAAGTTGAAGGTTCAGAGGAGGAAGTTCCTGTTAACCCTAACTGGTACGTTTGTGCTCAATTCACACTAATTATCTCCAATCCAAAGGATGATAAGAATTACGTTCTGAATACATCTCATCAAAGATTCAACAAAGACGCTACTGACTGGGGGTTCTCAAACTTTGTGAATGTTGCATGCTTAACTAACAAACGTTCTCCTGAACAAGGTCCATTGGCATTCAACGACAAGGTGAACATCACTGCCTGTGTCAAAGTCTTGAAAGATACAACTGGTGTTCTATGGCATAATTTCATTGATTATGACTCCAAGAAGGAAACTGGGTTTGTTGGTTTCAACAACCAAGGTGCTACTTGTTATTTGAACTCATTGCTACAATCTTATTTCTTCACAAAGAGTTTCAGAAAGCTGGTATACCAAATCCCAACAGAAGGTAACACTGCCGCTGAAAGTGTTCCACTTGCATTACAAAAGATCTTTTACCAATTACAGCGTTCAGATGAAGCTGTTGACACTAGTGAATTGACAAGCTCATTTGGTTGGGATACCGGTGATGCCTTCACTCAACATGATGTCCAAGAACTGAATAGAGTGTTGATGGATTCATTGGAGGCCAACATGACAAAGACCCCAGTTGAAGGGAAATTGAATGAAATCTTTGTTGGTAAGATGAAGAGTTACATCAAGTGTGTGAATGTTGATTACGAATCCTCTAGAATCGAAGACTTCTGGGATATCCAATTGAATGTCAAGAACTTGAGTAATTTGACTGAGAGTTTCCAGAACTACATTGAAGTTGAATTAATGGAAGGTGAGAACCAGTATCAAGCACAAGGTTTTGGTTTACAAGATGCTAAGAAAGGTGTTGTGTTTGAAGAGTTCCCAGATGTCTTGCATTTACAATTGAAGAGATTTGAATTCAACTTTGACTTCGAAGCCTTGGTGAAGATTAATGATCGTTATGAATTCCCAGAATCCATTGACTTGTCTCCATACTTGGACAATGAAGACCAGACAAAGACTGTTGGTCCATGTATTTATGATTTGCATGGTGTCTTGGTTCATGCTGGTGATCTAGCCTCTGGTCATTACTACACATTGATCAAACCTGATGAATCAAATAACTGGTACAGATTTGATGATGACAAAGTTTGGAAAGTTACAAGAAGTCAAGTCTTTGATGAAAACTTTGGTACTGACAAGATTGATGAGAAAACAGCAAGTTCCATGTCACGTACAGAGTTCCAAAACTATCAAATCCGTCGTTTCACATCTGCATACATGTTGGTGTACATCAAGAGAGATGCTGTCAAGAAAGTGTTGGCAGAAGTCACAGAAGATGAAGTTCCAAAGAATGTTTCTGAAGAAGTCAACGCTGAACTAGAGAGACGTGCTTTTGAGAAGAAAGAGAGAGAAGAAATGCATTTATACCTAAACTTGAACTTCTACACCAACAAGCTATTCAAAGAGTATGAAGGTTTTGATCTTGGTGCTGATGTTGAAACTACAAGACCTGGGTTGTATGGTCCAGAATCATTCCCAATTAAGGTCAAGGCATTGAAGACGGCCAAGTTTATTGACTTGTATCCTGAATTGCAAGAAAAGTTGAAGATTAATCCATCAACATCCAACTTCTGGGTTATGAATTACAGAAGAAATCACACAATCAGACCATCATCGAAACTTGAAAACTTTGAAGAGTTGACTGTGGAAGAAGTTTATCAGAAATTCTTCTCTAAGAAGCATCCATTTGCTAGTATTTGGGTCGAAGAACCAGAATCATTGCTATTGAAGAATGCTAGTTCATTGGAAGCAACTCCAGTCATTGTTGATGAAGGTGAAGAGCTTGTCCAACCATCCTATTTCTTATTATTTGTTAAGCTATTTGATGTCTCCAAGCAAACTATCACTGGTGTTTCCCATATCTTTGTTCCAGAAGATGATACAATCGCTAGCATCCTGCCTGGGTTAAAGAAAGAACTAGGCTTGAACGAAGGTGATCAATTGGAGGTCTATGAAGAAGTCAATGCTGGTACGATTGAGAAATTGGACGTTTCCAACAGTTTCCACAAGGCTGAACTATCCAATGGTGATATCTTGACTGTGCAGAAAGTTTCAGATTTGATCTCCGATGAAGATAACCCAAACAATTTGTATCCATTCTACAAGACTGCTGAAGACTTCTATGACTTCTTGCAAAACAAGATTGCTGTCAACATCAGACCATTGAAAGAATCCAAGGATGATTCAGAATACGTTATTATCAACGAAAATGAGAAGGATGGTGACGATGATGATGTTACACATTTATGGATTTCGCTACATGCTCCATATGAAGAACTAGCAAAGAGAATTGCCAGTAAAGCTGGTGTTGATTCGCATCACTTGAGGATCTTTGTCAATTACAATGGTCAGAGAAGTGCTTTACGTACTGATATGCTTGTCCAGCACGTTGTTCCAAAAGTGATTATCAATAACAACATCACACCTTTGTTTGAGTATGAAGTGTTGACTATCCCATTGAAGACTTTGGAGAATTTGAGACCTATCAAGATCAATTGGTTATCTCATGGCTACACTCGTTATCAAGTTCATGAATTCTTGATTGACAGAGAGGGTACAATTGAAGATGTCGTTGAGAAATTACAAACCAAGCTAGGTTTCACTGATGAACAAAAGAAAGATTTGTTGATGTGGTCCAATGTCAATTCTAAGTTCTACCAAGTTGTCTTTTCCACTGTTCATGTGAAAGAAATTGATGATAATTTGGATATCTATGCCTCAATCTTACCAGAAGAGTCACAAGTGTTGAGAGATCATTATTTGAAAGAATCAGAATCTGAATCAGAAGAGGATAGAATCATCCCAGATGGTGAACCTAAGGTTCATGCACGTTTAACACCAGTGTTACAATTCCACAAAGATCCACGCAGATTGCATGGGATTGCCTTCATCTTTGCCGTCCTACCAAATGAGAATTTCAAAGAGACTAAGCTTCGTTTACAGGAAAAACTGGGTCTTGGTGAAAAAGAATTTGGCAGAGTTGATATTTGTTCTTGGGACTTGCAAGCTCCAAGAGCTACTTATTACAAAGAAATCATTGCAAAGAGGGAAATCTCAGATGAAGAATTGTTCCTATATGATGAATTATCAGACCAAGATTTCCTAGCCATTGACCATCCAGATCGTACAACACGTACCGGTGGTCCAGCAGCTTCACAAGGTGGGATCTCCATCAGGGGTAAAGCTGCATGAGTTTTGACGTTTGTTTTTATTTACGTGTATTTCATTATATTTTAGTCTTATTTAATCCGTTGCTGTAGTTAATTGTACATGTATACTCGTTTGACTGTATAAGCAATCAAGTACTGGAAGTCACCGAGATTGTGGAAATTGGGGTAAAGATATCGTCGAATACCGTAAACCGTGTATATAGACGGTCTCTAGAGTCATTCAAAATCTCCCTTGCAGTAGCTTTGAGGTCTTCCAGGAGTCGTAAACGCGATGATCACTTCAAATACTGCTGGTTTATTATTTAAGCGGTGGTTGAGTGTATTTGAAGTCTTTGAAGCCATGAGCAAGCTGTAACCTGCTCACACATACTAATTCTGAATGCATAGACACATTATAGACTCATCATTGCTTGCCCAGGCTTCAGTTACAGTACTCTGTACTCACTTTCCAGCCAGAAAGCAAGAGTATCACGTATCATAATTCATCACCATCCTACAAGACACCAGATCAAGATCGTAAATTATGAATCACCGCCGAAATTTATCAGATAGGAACAATTGCGCTGCAAGGGCTAAAAACCGTTAGACTCCAGAGCCTGATTGTGTGTCATTATCAGCCATTTCAGGGCCTTTAGCGGCGTTTTGATGGCAGCCAGGTGCTGCTCTCGGGAACTTCCGAACGCTGATAAGGAAGAATAAAGGTGCAGATCAGACACACAGAGTGACAGGAAAACGGTGCGAGAGATGGCGAACTGTGAACTGCAATTGGTTTAATCGAGAATATCTTTTGATTCCTTTGATCTGGCCGTTGCTGCGTGGCTCTACGGCGATTTGTCTCTTTTAGTACGCCTCTTTTCTTTTGCTGATAGTGTGAAGGTTTAGGATTAGCCTTCTCATTGGGACGCACCACACTGGATTAGCTCATTTTGCTTATCGATGTCTGTTGATACTGTTGATTGTGATTCTGGCTACTGTCTACCCCAGGATACTTAAGTGCCTCGAGTCCCTCGTTTCATTGTCACATTCTGATCTGTGGTCACTAAGTATATCAAAGTCCCACGATGAGCGACAAGGAAGAGAAGTACACCAACACCGGTGCGTACGTGGACAACGACAACGGGACAGCTTCTTCGTTCTCACTGCACAAGGAGCCTACCACCTTCTGGGGCAAACTGCTGTACAAGGTGAACTTGCAAAAGGACTCTGACCTTACACTAAGTGAGCAGTTCCTAGTCAACAGGGATCTTCAGCCAGTGATGGACCCTGAAGACAGACCATGGAAATGGTACAACTACGTCTTCTTCTGGGTTGCTGACTCTTTCAACGTGAACACATGGCAAATCGCCGCCACTGGTGTCCAAGCTGGGCTGACCTGGTGGGAAACCTGGATCTCCGTGTGGTTGGGTTACTCAATGGTTGCTGGTTTCATCTACATCACTCAAAGGGTCGGTTCCCACTATCACATCTCATTCCCAGTGTCAGCTAGAGCTTCGTTTGGTACTTTTGGTTCCATCTGGCCTGTGTTGAACAGAGTCGTCATGGCCATCATTTGGTACTCTGTGCAGTCCTGGATCGGTGGTCAATGTGTCCAATTGATGTTAAAGGCCATCTTTGGTGCTGATTTGGATACTAGAATCCATAACTCCATTCCACACTCTGGTACTACCACTTTCCAATTCTTGAGTTTCTTCCTGTTCTGTCTGTTCTCACTACCATTCATCTACTGTCGTCCACAGACCATCAGACACTTGTTCACTTTCAAGGCCTACGCTTGTTCCACCGCAGGTGTTGCTTTCTTGGTCTGGACATTGGTCAGAGCCAAAGGTTTGGGCCCAGTGATCCACGCAAAGAATCACTTGGACAGAAACGACCACGCTTGGGAATTTGTCAAGTCAGTGATGAACTGCCTTGCCAACTTTGCCGCTTTGATCATCAACGCCCCAGATTTCTCAAGATTGGCTAAGAAACCATCATCATCTGCATTGTCACAAGTCCTTGCCATTCCAATCTGTTTCGCTGTCACTTCATTGATCGGTATCCTTGCCTCATCAGCATCTGAACCAATGTATGGTGAAACTTACTGGTCCCCATTAGAACTGCTGGAACGTTATGTTGAATCATACACCACTGGTGACCGTGCCGGTGTCTTCTTCATTTCATTTGCATTTGCCCTTGCCCAAATCGGTACTAACATCAGTGCCAACTCTTTGTCTGCTGGTACAGACGGTGCTGCCCTTTTACCAAGATTCGTCAACATCAGACGTGGTGGGTTCTTCTGTGCCCTGGTGGCCTTCTGTGTTTGTCCTTGGAACTTTTTGAAATCCTCCAACAACTTCACCACTTACTTATCTGCCTATTCTGTCTTACTATCATCCATTGCTGGTGTCATTGTCAGTGATTATTGCCTAGTGAGAAGAGGCTACATCAACGTTTACCACTTATACTCCAACGATCCAAAGAACAATTACACTTACAACAAACTAGGGATCAACTGGAGAGGTTACGCCGCTTACATCTGTGGTATCCTACCAAACATTGTTGGTTTTGCCGGTGCTGTTGGGAACGATGTTCCAAAGGGTGCCACTTATGTCTACAACATATCCTTCTTTTCAGGTTTCATCACGGCTTTTGTTGTATATGCCTTGCTATGTCATTTCTTCCCTATCAAGGGTATTCCTGAACCTAAATTCTTGAGTAAAGGTGGGTGGTATGAAAAGTTTGAGAATGGTGTCGTTGATGATTTCTTCACTGAGGTTAACAGAGAGCATCCAAATGAGTACAACTTGCACAGTAAGAGTCAATACTCCTACTAATGAGCTAGGGTTGATCCCGTGATCGTTCCATTCGTTTCGTATAGAAGTTTAGTTTTAGTTTATAATAGTTTTGTTTTGAGTCTACGTGACGTAGCTGTGGTTCATAAATAAATACTCTTTGTACAAGTTCTAATAACGACCTCTATATAACTCTTTGATAATCCCATCGCCAACGATCGTCTCCTCCACTATCGAATCTACATGTTTATTCTCCACTCTCCCATACCATATCCCCAATCCATCTTCATCAAAGTAAATCACATTACCAGCATAGGCATGCCCACCGATATGAGAAACAATCCCAACTTTGATACCATCAGGATTAGTTTCTGAATCGAATAACAAGCCACGTTCTTTCAGATTGGCTTCAAACTCTTTCTTGAGCACAGGGGCGATAATCCCGCATCTGATATCACGATTCTTGTGTCCACAAATTAACAAAGTCCTGTTCTTGTTCTTGACGGGAGTGAATGATTTTAATGGATGATTTGGCGTCAACACTTCCTTTGCAAAATCTTCAGCGTTCTCCAGCGGGACTTCATAATACTCATTATCCGGAAACACCAACACTTTAAACCCCCCTTTCCCACTCTGTACATACCCAGGTGTTTCCAATTCTATCTGTGAAGCCATGATGGGATACTGAGGATCGATAACACTTCTTCGTAGCCTTGCGATCTCAGCAACCAGCCCACCAGGTATCAGTTCGACTTTCGAAGGCCATTCATCATGCTTCAAGTCTGAGTGCACGAGCACATGCTTCCAATGGATCGCCTTGGTGTTCAGCAGCGGCTTTGTCTGTTCGATGGGCTTGTCAGGTGGGAACTCACATTGGCAAAATGTATCTGGTGTAATGATCTTTGGACTGAAGGTATACTGTTCCAGCAGCTTGTACTTGTCCGGGATCCTGAGTCTTTTCAATAACGGCAGAGTGACCCTCATACTAACATTCCTTCACACCCTCCAGTAAGCAATATCAGAGTCTAAACAGTCCAGATCTTCCTCTTTATACCGCTTTTAACGGGCAAAAGCCTTTGATTTCTCTGATTTCAAATTGTGCGGAGTTATCAATTTTTAACGGCTCGGGGATTTGTCCGTGGCACAATGGCAGATTTTTCCTAAATTCGCGAAATATTCGCGGTAATCTGCGGGTAACGTCACGTGGGAGTCACGCGATTTTCACGTTTTTTTCTCTTATAAAAAGCGAATTCCGCACTTTTCTAGCTTTTCCCACGTGAATATCACGTTTTGATAGTGTTGAAAGTAAACAAAGCAGCAAAACAAAGGAACAATGCAAGTGAACAAGAGAAACTCCGGTGACGAGGGCCACGGCAACAAGAGATTCAAGAAGGCCGACAAGGAGACCGTGGAGTCTATCGAGAAGGCTGCTCTGGATTACGGTGATAAGCATGACAACATTGATTCTGAACTGATTTCACAACAGGCTCAGTCTTTTGAAGATGAGACTGCCCAATACACCAATCAACAGTCTGATAACGAAGACGATCAAAGTCAAAGCGATGCTGCCACTGCCGCTGCCACTGCTGCTTCTGCCGTTGCTGAGGCCCATGAAGTCTCTGAACAAGAACAACAAGAACAACAACAACGTCCATCACAACAAATCTTACATCAGCATGGTGACAAGCCATTAGCCGGTTCTGAAGCATGGCATAGAATTAGAAAAGATAACCACAAGGAAGTTGAGAGAAGAAGAAGAGAAAACATCAATGCCGGTATCAAGGAATTAGCTGCCCTGCTCCCATCTCCAGAGACTAACAAATCACAAATCTTACAAAGAGCGATTGAACACATCAAGAGATTAAAAGAAAATGAAAGTAATAACGTTGAGAAATGGACATTAGAGAAGCTATTGAACGATCAACAAGTCACTGAATTGAGTGCCTCTAATGATAAACTAAAGGCTGAACTGGAGAGAGCTTATAGAGAAGTTGAACATTGGAAAAAGATCGCTGAAGCTAGATCAAAATCTGATTGAGTTTTCGTTAGTTATGAGTTGTTTTTAGTCTTCTGTTAATAATTGTGTTATATTGTATACCCCTGATGAATTTTAGCTGTAGTGAGTGCAGCGCTACGCCAGATGCAAATAGAATCAATCATTTTCTTGTAAGTAACTATAAAATCATGAAAAATGGGAAACAACGAACTAAAGAGTGGAAGGCAACAACATATGAATCATAATTTTGAGCTTGGTTTCAACAATTTCAAAGCAGCATTGTTGATAACGACGGTGTTTCTCTCCACAGACCAGACTTGGAAGATAACCTTATCACCTTGCTTCCATGCCTTCACCTTCAATTTCTCACCTGGGTACACAACATTAGTGAAACGAACCTTGATTTCACCAAAGGCACCAAACTTCTCGTATAGCTGTTTAACACTGATACCGAAAGTGGCTAGACCATGTAAGATAGGTTGGTTGAAGTTGGCTTGTTTGGCAAATTTAGGATCAATGTGTAATGGGTTGTAATCACCGGATAATCTGTAGATGGCAGCTTGGTCTGGACTTGTGGTGACAACAGTTTCGAAATCTGGGGCAGATGATGGTGCATTGTGTGAATCAACAGCGAATTGAGTTCTTGGTTTATAATTCTTTGGTTGTTGAGCAGCTTGGGCTTTTCTAATGAAAGTGGTTGATTCGTTGTAGAAGATTAGTTCACCAGAATCCTTGTCTTTAGTGTTGAAGCCACCGACAACAACAGCAGCCTTGTCACCCTTGTTCAAAACAGAAACTGGGAAACCTTCAGTGACCAAGTTGGCAGAAGTTGGGATTGGGAGTTTAGCAATCTTCAAGTATTGTTCACCATGTAGTAATAGTGCTGGGTTGAAGTTCTTCAATAATTGAGTCAAGTCCAAACCACCATTTTGGTCCATGAATGGGATAACACCATAAGTTGGCAACACTTCGAATTTTGGATCGTTTTCATAAACGTAGTTCAATTCTGAAGCCTTAGCACCTAGACCCAAGTTGTACAAGATGACATCACGTTCTGTGTACTTGAAGGTATTGTCTTTAGCGCCTTCGTCATCATCTTCATCGTCTTCATCATCCTCGTCATCATCAGTGTTCAAAGATTCGAA
Source organism: Taiozyma rabaulensis (assembly GCA_030574855.1). Taxonomy (NCBI): domain Eukaryota; kingdom Fungi; phylum Ascomycota; class Saccharomycetes; order Phaffomycetales; family Wickerhamomycetaceae; genus Taiozyma; species Taiozyma rabaulensis. The sequence goes on from JAJMFP010000176.1 coordinate 154,241, forward strand.
GATAGCCATCAATGAGTCCTTAGTACTAGCAACGGTCTTTGATGTGCTGAAGTCAGTGATATCTTTCCAGTGATCTCTAATGAATTCTGGTTTGATGACTTTGTCATGAGAGGCAATACCCTTGGCTCTTTGCCATCTAGTGTTACCAACCCAACCAGCACCAACTTCGAACGTTTCACCAGTGGTCTTCACAGCATCAGAAGCCAATAGGACAACAAATGGAGAGACCTGAGCAGGATCGAATTTGTTGAATTCTTCTTCTCTGAAAATAGTCTTCGTCATGGCAGTTTCAGCATGTGGAGCATAAGCGTTGACTCTAATGTTGTGTTTAGCACCTTCAATAGCCAAGGTCTTTGAGAAACCCAAAATGGCACATTTAGCAGCAGCATAGTTGGTTTGACCAAAGTTACCATAGATACCAGATGTAGAAGTGGTGTTAATGATGTTACCAGAGCCTTGCTTTAGGAATAATGGCCAGACAGCTTTACACAATCTGTAAGTGGCATTGACATGAACATCCAAGACATCATACCATTCTTTATCAGTAATCTTGGCGAATGAACGATCTCTTAGGATACCGGCATTGTTAACCAAGACATCAACACGACCAAAGTTGTCTAGAGCAGTCTTGACAATTTCTTCAGCACCAGTGACAACGTTTGAAGTGTTACCAACAGCAATACCACCATTGGCTTTGATTTCATTCACCACAGAGTCGGCATCTTTGAAATCGTTAACAACAACTTTGGCACCGTATTTACCAAATAACAAGGCATGTGCACGACCAAGACCGGCACCAGCACCAGTAATGATGACAACTTTACCCTTTAGTGACACTTTTTGAGAACCTTGATCATTCTTTGGTAACTTCTTACCTTCTTCAACTAACTTGTTGTAATCACTGATACCAATTGGGTATGTAACTTTGTTGAATGGCTTATCCTTGAATTCAAAGATGCCATCGTATTTAGCCAAGATAGCTTCTGGAGTGAAAGTTTCATCAACTTTGAACAGTTCACCAGAGGATCTTTCCCAACGAATTTGGCCGTAGAAACCAGCAGCGACTTCATAGATTGAGTTAGTGGCCTTGGATGTGTCATGAGTCAAGTATAACACTAGTGGAACAATCTTTTCAGGGCCCAAGTTCTCCAAGATATGTTTTGGTAAGATTTCTTCAGTCATTCTTGATCTGGCTAATGGAGCAATGATGTTGGCATTGATGTTGTATTTGTAACCTTCTTTAGCTAAAGTTTCACCAAACCCAATCAAAGCGGACTTAGCAGCAGCGTAGTTGGCTTGGCCAAAGTTACCGTATAACCCAGCTGGAGAAGCGGTGTTGATGATTCTACCAAATTTTTGGTCTCTGAAGTATGGCCAAGCAGCCTTTGTTAATTTGTAGGCACCGTTCAAGTGGACATCCAAGACTAGCTTGAAGTCCTTTTCAGCCAAGTTCTTGAAAGATGAATCTCTTAGGATACCAGCATTGTTAATGATGATGTGAACAGTACCGAAGTTGTCAACGGCGGTTTTGATAATCTTCTCACCAAACTCCACAGAGTCGTAGTTGGCCACTGCGACACCACCGTTCTTCTTGATCTCGTCCACGACAACATCAGCGGCCTTGGAGGAGCCACCGTCACCCTTTAGGGAACCACCTAGATCGTTCACGACGACTTTGGCGCCCCTTTGGGCATAAGCAAGGGCGTACTGTCTGCCCAACCCACCACCGGCACCGGTGACGACGACGACTTTGTCTTTGAAAGATAGCGACATGTTTGTTTGCAATCTGGGGTCGTAAGCTGTGGAGCAGTTGAGGAAAAGTGGCAATTGCTCTCTTTTATACGAGAAACAGCCGCCCAGTTTAAGATGATCAGTTTGACGTTTTCGGTTTGTTTTTTGCGGGGCGAAAGTTCCAGTTGAATTCTCACTGACACCAAATTTTAGGCGTGTGCGGTTTAGCCGAGGATGGAAAAGTGGAGCGTCATGAACAATGGAAATGAGGGTCTGGCAGGTTTCACAGGCTTTCGGCAAGAGCTTTCGGCTCTCGGTAGGCAAGGCCGCAGAGCCACGGGCAGAGGCAAAGTCTTTTGGACCAGTTTCCACTGGAGCGGCCCAAGCTCTGTGCTTATGCCAGCTGGCTTGGAAGACTGGCTTTCTGTACGTCATGTCTCGGTAATTGTTATGCCAGGTACGTAACAGTAGTGCCAGCCCAGGTAGTAGAGAGACAAGACCAAACACATATGTAAGACCATACATACAAGTTTCCAAACACACAGCTACAACATCACTTGTTAAAACACCCATTCTCTCATTAAAATTATACAAAATCCATTGATTAAAAACCCATCGTCAAAACGAACCAATAAATCCACATCCAAGTAATACTGATAGTTACCAGAGGTATTAAAACTGAATAACCTAGAGTAATCATACAAGGACAACCACAATACCAACCATGAAAACACAGCTAGCATCATAATAGAATTGACAACGGAAATTTCAATCAACAAAAAAATTTAAAACTCAAACAAAAAGAACAGACATCGAAGTTTAATAAGTCATTGTTACGTTACTTAAAACTGAATTTAAGCAGCAACGGTGACTTCGACATCCACACCTGGTTCGATGGTGATTTGAGTGATACGCTTAACAACAGCAGCTGGGGCTTGTAAGTCGATAACACGCTTGTGGATTCTGAATTCATAAGCATCCCAGGTCTTGGAACCTTCACCGTTTGGAGTCTTTCTGGTGGAGATCTTTAAGACTTTGGTTGGTAATCTAACAGGACCTTTCTTGACCAAGTTGAAAGTTTCAGCATTTCTGATGATGTTAGCAGAAACTTTTTCTAATTGTTTAACCTTGGTGGAGGCTAGAGTAATTCTGATTTTGTGAATTTGTGGTTGTTGTTCCACTTCTTTCTTTTCAACGTCAGCCATTTTGAATAATACCTTTTACTTCTTTGAAATGGTTAAGGTCTAAAGGTGAATAGTTTGTGATCTTCAAAAATTTTTCATTTTTCTATACCCAAGCAGCGAAAAAAAAAAGAGTCGCTGGTGTTTGGATGTTTTTGTATTCAATGTTCCGGGACACATAAATATCACGTTCTCTGTCACATGACAAAAATCCCAAACTCCTTTGGAGGTCCGGCGGAGATAACACGATAAGGAGTGCCCCTCTAGAATCTGGAGTCTCGAGAAGCGTATATAAACCTGGAGGCGTCTCGAAACCTGATTAAGCATTAAGAATAACTAGAATACAACCTAGAAAATGTCAGCCATTGAAGCTAAGAAGTTACTGAAGATTCAATCTGTCAGAGAGAAGGCTAAACCGATCTTTGAACTGGCACTGAAAGACAACTTGGAATACTTCGACGTTGACTTATCGAAACTGGATGCTACGTTGGACTTTGTTATCCAAGTGATCAAAAGAGACTTCACTGATTTCACCACAATTCCACCACATGGTCGTTGGAATCATCTGAATGCCGGTGGCGTTGAGCGTATTGAGTCATTGATCAAACAATGGGAATCGAAGTATGATGCTATTGAAGTTGGGAGAAAGTTGATCGATTTGTTCGTCTTCAGTGTCCTGATCGATGCTGGGGCCGGTAACGAGTGGCAATACAAAGAACTAGAGACTGGTGCTGTGTTCAACAGATCCGAGGGGTTAGCGATAGTATCCATAGATCTGTTCAAACAAGGTGTGTTGAGTGATGATCCGGAAGACCCATACAAGATCTCTGCTCAAAAACTGATTGATTTCAATGAGGAATCGTTGATTAAGGCGTTCCAGATTACCGAGACGAATCCACTGGCTGGTTCCAAGGGGAGATTGTCATTGATCCAGAACCTGGGTGTTGCATTGAAGTCCAATGTCGAGATCTTTGGTCAGGATGGGAGAGCTGGTAATCTGATCGATTATCTACACAAGAATTACACTACTGGTGATAACGAGCTCGACTTATCGGACCTCTGGGATGTCCTTATGATTGGATTCACCTCAATCTGGCCAAAGGGTAGAACATCCATAGATGGTGTTGCACTAGGTGATGCATGGCCACTAACCACCACGAGCACCAAACTGGGCAAGGCTGAGTTCATTGACCAAATCATCCCATTTCACAAATTGACCCAATGGTTGACTTATTCTTTATTAGAACCAGTGAAGAACTATGGCTATAAGTTCAATATTAAGAATTCCAATCTGTTAACAGGTCTACCAGAATACAGAAACGGTGGGTTGTTCTACGATTTTGGTGTTATTACACTAAAGCCTGAACACTATGACCGTGGGCTGAAGTTATCAAAAGAAGTTGGGTCCAGTACACCTGATATACCAAGTTTTGAACCTTCAGATGGTGTCATTGTCGAATGGAGAAGCATCACCATTGGGTTTCTGGATCATATCCTTCCTTTAATCAATGAAAAATTGGGTGCCGATTTATCATTACCACAATTGATCGAGGCTGGGAGTTGGAAATCAGGACGTGAGATTGCTGCTATAAAAAGACCAGGGACAAAAGGTCCTCCTATTGATCTATACAGTGACGGTACTGTGTTTTAAGGCAGAATGAATACTAAGTTAATTGCATTAGATGAAGTGTAGATGTCATCGAAGGGAATACGTAGAAGTGATATGAGTGATTGGTTTCACTAGATTAAATAACGTTCAACGGGTGTACATGAACCACCTTGACTAATATACAGAGTACTGTGAATGATGAAGATGTTTTAAGGAAGGTTAGTTCAAATCAGCATACAGCTTTCTAACAAAGAAGAAAGATGCAACATAAGCGATTGAACCACCAACAAGGGCCAATATGGTAGAAATGGTGATGTTTTGCAATAAGAAGATGACATAACTTGCATGATCACCAAATTGGAAATTGGTCAAGTAGAAAGAGTAACCAAATGAATAAGCACCGATTGAGGACCCACTTAGGAAACTGTACCATTGCCATTTCCAGTTCCCAATCGCTAGTGAATGGTAAATGTTCAACACGCTGATAGCAGTCAAAATTGTGACTAGTAGGATAGCGTTGAATAACAGACCATTGCATGAGAAGAAATGGTTATACCATAGTGATAGGTATAAAGTTGATAATGGAATCAAGACAATACCGAATGGGAATAAACCAGTGATCAGCATGTTTGGAACGGTCTTGAAAGTGATTGGTAATGGAGCAATCTTCTTCTCAATGTCACTAACGTGATATGTTTCAACTTTCAAGAAGAAGAAGGAGATGGCATAGGTGAAAGTGGTGATTAGTATGTAGTTTCTGACATTGGCATGGAATAAGTCTGATGAGATTCTGATTGGGGAATTGACTGAAGCATGTGTACTGTTCAGTTTGGTTGTTAAGATGTAGGCAACAAATGGTAATGAAAAGGCATTCAATGCAACAGAGGAGCCCAGCTTGGCCTTGTATGCAGAAGCAGTGGAGGCAGTATTCTTTTCAAAAGTCTTGAATAAGAAAGCATTGATGAAACCTGGCACCACAGCTGTTAGAGCAAACAGAGTGACAACACCATAAGCAAATTCATTATCCTTACCATCAACTTGTAGTGCACCAGTAGCTAATTGCAGGATGACAAGGAAGCCGAACACTGTGAATTGAGCACCTTGGCCGATCAAGTTGTATAAGAATGGTGACAATTTGGAAGTTCTAAAGACGTCATTAACCAATGATGGCCATGACAATTCTAAACTTTCATCGATGTATGATTCATAAGTCTCTGGAGAATCACTCTTGGAATCAGTGGAACTTGTCGAAGATTTTGATGAGCTGGAGGAAGTCGCTTCTCTCTTTTTGTAAATGACATGCAACTTATCTGAAGTGACGACTGGTTTAGTAGTGTAGTAGGTGTAAGTGGAGATGATACCGGTCAACAGAACAAAGATGAACAAGATGGAGTTGGAGATGAATGGTCTAACGACATCGTTCTTATATATCTCAGAAGTCTTGATCTGGTTTGGATGACTAACTTGCACTTCCTTCCACACAATGTCATAGGTGATTCTGTTACCATTATAGGCGTAATCTGAATAACGTAGCACCAGTGCTGGTGTCAGGACACATGCCAATGGGATCTGTGGGATTCTTGTCAATGATTGTGTACTCAGAGTGGCGTATAGCAAATTGTAGTCCAGACCTTGGGAGGTGTAATACACGACAAATTGGAAGTGGTTGAAGACATGAGGCACTTTGTCCATATCCAAGTAACCCATTGGAACACCGGTATCGATGTAGAATTTTGAAGTTTGCGAGTCATAAAGCTCTCTACCGACAGGGATGTCACCGATGAAGAAGTTCAGCAGGTAGTTCTTCTTAATCAGATCATTGATCAGCGTGACATTGGCTTCTTTGTGTCTCTTGTCACAAGACAGTTCACAGGTCTTGTCCTTCAAGAAGGTGGTGTTCATAGGAGCGTTGTAGTAGTGGTTACCAAAGACGTGGTCCTCTTTCACGATGCTCGTGTTGGTCTCTTTGCCCTGCAACATAGGGGAGCAGTTATCCAGGGTCTCGTTGTAGTAGTTGACTGGATACAGGTAGAGCTTCTCGTCCCTGGAGTTCCCGCCAAAAGTCAGGCCCCTGACGGAGAGCGGGATGAGCTCGCCCTCCCTGTACGTCTTAGCGTGTGCTGCCAGCAGCAGGCAGAACAGCGGTATTAGAAACAGCATATTGGCCTTGGACTAGGACTGGACAGGTTGGGAAGACGGGTTCAATTCGAAATTCTCTGATCAATTTCTTTGCTGGGAAATCTTGGGTTCTTTTCTGATGTGCTAAAATTCGCGGGTAAATATACAGTTCGCTGCAGCCAGGACCGCAAAAAGAAAAGACGCCAGCCGCGAAATTGCGCAGAATGGCGGGAATTCGCGGGAGCTGGCGCAAAGTTGGCGCAAAGCTGGCGCGAGGGGTCACCGCTGTATTTCCTAATGGGGAACCCCAACCCTGAACGGCGACTGCGGGCTTCCGAATCCGGTAGTAGACCCGGGAAACGCGAGACCAAAAACCTTCCAGTTGCCGCGAATCAAACAGTTTTTGGCGCAAAAAGTTCAAACGGCCAAAACCCGGATGAAACGCGCGTGGGACAAAAGCAAAGGGAAGTAAGGGCCCTGGACAGAAACAGAACCCTAATTTAGCAGAACAATGGATCCACAGAATAAATAAACACCCAGGAAACCCAACAACACTGCTCCCTGACTGCGCCTCAAGCCCCTCATCACTCATCACCTCTGCTTTGTTTACCTCCACCAAATCGCCGAAAGCCCCCAAAACACAAAAACGCCAATTTTTCAATTGGGTGTAAAATTGGCAAAAAGTCTCCATCCAGTAATTTTACAGTTGTTGTTATGATAAACAGTCACAAGACCCTATTTTTAGTGAAACAGTGAGGAGATGACGGATATAGCATACTCACCAGTTCATATGGTTCATGGATCCATAACCCTGTGGCTTAGTGACTAAGGCCTGATTTGAGGTAGGAGAATGGGCTGGCGAAAAAGCTGGCGCAATCTGATTTTTTCCACGTACCTTAAGGGTCCTGTGATGCTTGGGGCAACCGGTACCTGAGCCATCACCACCACACATGCAGGAACCACCACTGTACTACAAAAACACAGACTTCGAATTATTACACGTACTATATCACATCGAATATATATATATCAGTACACATTAACAAATCACAACCCAATCCCAGCAACTCTCTTTGCATACATGTAACAACTAAAGGCAAAAAGAAACATACCAGCGGTGATACACCAGAACCAAATCAATCCCGAATGTTCCTGACCTGGGACGATAACGTTCATCCCCCATAACCCAGTGACAATGTTCATCGGTAGCACCACTGTACCCAAGATCGTGATCTTCCCCAACACATCATTCATGTCATTGTTCACTTTTGTCATGTCAATGTTGATCTGGGCCAAGTAATTAGAATGGGATCTTGCCAATAGTTTTTCATAGTGGTTTAAGGATTGCACCATTGTCACGATATGATCTTGAATATCACCCAGATACATCCCAATCTCTGATCTTGGTGCAACTTCCCATTGTTCATTACATCTTTTGGCAAACCCTTTGATCACATCGGCTTTGGAACCTAATAATCTCAACAATGACATCACACGTTTTCTTGTCTCACCAATTCTCTTCAACATATCACCTTTCTTCTTCCATTCAATCACATTTGAAGCTGTGGATCTTGTGGATTGGGTAGAAACAGATTTAACAGATCTCTTATCATCAAACAAATGCACACCAGTGGATTTTCTTCTCTTCAGACTTGTAGCAGAGGTGATGTTATCATAATCAGACTCATCATCCGAAGAATCAGAATCAGAATCATCATTCATGTGTAAGATAGCATCTTCAATATCATTAACCTCATCTTCAATACTCTCAATCATTGGACCAAAAGCATCTGTAATATCATCAATCAAGGCATAAGCGATCCAATCAGCTGACACTGTCAAGTATTCACCTAATAATCTAGCTCTTCTTCTCACATTAACAGGATGTGGAGTTGGTGCAAAATGGAAAGTGATAACAGCGTGTCTGAACACCAAGATATAAACGTTCAAAGGTTCCAATTCATTATTCTTTGGTTTATGTCTATCACCAGACTTTCTTTGAAATTTCTCCAATTCAATCTCTCTTGCACGTCTTTTGAAACTGGACGTTTGTGAAACATTGTCACTTAGATTGGAATTCATTGATTTGGCTGATGATTGTCTTCTACCAAAGAATTTGGAAAAGAAGCCACCATTGGTTTTCTTATCATTTTCACTAGTGTTGCCTTCATTCAATTTGATCCCACGACGTTTAGCCTTTTCTTGAACAATATCAAACGATCTGAAACACACAAAGTAATAATCTTTGAATAATTCAACTTTTTCTCTAGTTTCACCCAAGTAAATATCTTCAGTAGTTAAAGGATGAATGGCAAACGCCTTTGAGATGACTTTCATTTCTTCTTCAGTTGGATTCAAGATATCTAACCAAAATGGTGACACACGGTCAGCAGCTGCAGAAGCTGTCTCTTCTTCTTGGGTCAAAAGTTCCTCCAGAGGTTTCAAATCAGGTGTTGACTCCTTCACAGAATTGGTATTAGAATTAGCAGTTGGGGTTGGAGTGGCTCCCAGTTTGGTGGAGACAGATGGCGTACTCTTTGTTTGATCTTTGGCATATTCAGCATGAACAAACAAGTCACTAAACTTCTGACCAGGTTGTAATAAACCGGAAATGGTTGGTGAGTGCACGGTGGAGTCCAAATCTTCTCTGAAATACGTGAATCTGAAATGCTCTGGGTTGTTATTAACAATTTGTGGGGGATAATTAATGGTTCTTAAGAAATCAGCATTGTTCACTCTTCTTTTATCGAATGGATTGATCTTTGGTGGTCTCAATCTCCCATTCAACGTCTCTGTTTCGTTAATCTTCTGGTTACCTAGCAATCTTGAAGCGTATTGAGATCCACTAGCGTTCAATGGCGTGGTTGATGTATGTGGTTTGGAAGTTGGGACAGAAGGTGGAGCATCAACTTTTGTGACAATTGGGTATGAGAACCCAACACCAGAAGCATTATCATTAGTACTGATATCGTCCTCGTCATTATGCACATCAAATCTGAAATTAGCCTCACTTGTCTCTCTCAATGCCTCGTCCTTCAATCTCGTGGTTTCTTCTTCATAGAATTCCTCCAACACTTCCAAATCTGGCCATTTTCTAGCACCTTCGGTGTAATCCATATTATCAACTGGGAAACAAACGTCATCTAATGAAGAATCACCGTCACTATCTCTTGACGAGGGATTTGAATCAAAATCACTCACATCGGAATCATCACCTCTTTGAGACTTGCTTGGATCTGTGAACATGCTTGAATTGGCCTGTAGCTTGTCAATGTCAATAGCCACTTGGTTCCCAATACTACCGTAATGGTTGATCTGGTTCTGACGACTCACCCATCTTTCAGCAAAACTTGGACTTGACCCTTGACCTAAACCGGCATTAACGAAAGGGTTCTCAGCGGAACTCGAGCTCCGTATTCTAGAGTTTCTTCTGACATTGGAATAGCGTCTTGGTTTCGAAGCGTTGGCTGTCTGAGCCTCAAAGTTTCTCAAGTCCCTTAAATAAGTGTGCTGGCCTGCCAAATTGGCGAAGGAGTTGCTTCGTGATTGGATTTGCCCCAGGGCATCAGTCACTTCGAAGTAGTCGCCATGGTGGTCAAACGTGTCCAGGGAGGACTCGTAGAGAGAGGCCCTGCCGGCCTGGGGGTTTAAGTTGACAGGGGCGGGTCCCGTGAAGGTCAGCCTGCGCTTTGGGGGCGGCTTCGTGTGAGGTTGGTGTGTCTGAGGTCTTTGAGCGGAATGGCTGTCTCTGTTGCTCCTGTGCTGGCTCTGCTGGGGACTGTGCTGGGGACTGGCACCCAGCAGCGGCGTAGTGTCCGTGTTCTTGGGAGAGTAGGCCCCGTCGGACATGTGTGGGACTGTGTAGGGCAGAAACCGGTGGCGTTACTGCTGTTCAGTGCTAAAGCAAGAGACGTTTTATGCCAATTTCAAAAGCACAAAGCTGGTGTGCTACGCATATTCCGGTACGGCCAGCACAAGAAGCAGCGTAGCAGTACTAAATTGAGAACCCTTTCAAAAAACGGTGGAAAGAAGCCATTCAGGCGGGCAATTGAGCGTGCTGTGCTACCTGTGCGGAGTCTAAGTGTATGGTAACGTCATTTTATTGCCACTGTTGAAACATACCCCCATTTTATTTGAGAGTTTAACCACGGATCTCGGATCAACCAGCAAAAGTAATCACTCTTCATCATCATCACTAACGACAAAATCTTTAGACTTCACAGACTTGGCCTTCTTTGCAGGCTGACTGTCACCAAGAGCACCCAGAGCTTGCTGGATCTCGTCCAGGTGCTCCACAACGGCGTTCCATTGCTCTTCTGTCAGCGAGATACCCTATCACCTATGGTTAGTATGTGGATCTCTCTTTGGGTACGAATTGTGAACGGCAACTCACCTTCTTGCCCGGTTTCAGCTCGCCACCGGCCTCGTAGAACTCTCTGATATCCACGAGCTTGGTGTTCTTGAACTTTCTCACGGTGACTCTTTTGTTCTTACCAATCTGTGTGGAAGTGTTAGTAGGCTTCTATAGCAATTGTAGTTCCATCAGTACTCGTCCCTCCGAGACACTGGAAACTGGACAGGTAAGCTCATACACACGTCGACAAACTTCTCGTTGGAGTCATTGACCTCCAGGGATCTCTTCATTCCCTTTTCAGCCATCCTCTAAAGTTGACACAAACCATGTGGCTATCCAACTTCTCTCCAAATTTGAAAAGTTCAATTTCCCGAGACTTCACAATTGTTACAAATCACAAATTAGAGCAACTTTTTTCTTCCATCCTACGCCACCCAATTACACGACCCACTACAATGTCACTGAAGCCAATCGGTCCTTCCAAAGTCCCAGTCTCGGGCAAATTGGACGATCTGCCACCTTTGTTACTGGGAGGTGCCGTTTTCTCACAACAGTTCAACGATAATCCAGAGTCGTTATCCATCAAGGACATCCTAAAGATCGGGTTCAACAACGGTATTGTTGGGCTTGACACTTCTCCATACTACGGTCCGTCAGAGATCCTATTGGGCCAGGCATTGAAGGAGTTGAAACCGGAGTTCCCAAGAGAGACGTATTACATAGTCACAAAAGCTGGGAGAGTGAAACTGAACGATTTCGACTATCGTCCTGAATCTATCAAGAAGTCCGTGTTAAGATCACTAGAGAGATTGCATACAGATTACTTGGACGTTGTCTACTTACACGACATTGAATTCGTCAAGGAAAGTGAGATATTAGAGGCTTTGAAAGTGTTGAAAGAGTTCAAGAGTCAAGGTATCGTTAAACATATTGGTGTCTCTGGTTATCCTGTTGACTTCCTCTATCATATTGCCCTAACTGCTTCAAAGACACCAGATATTGGCCCTCTTGATGCTATTCTATCTTACTCTAATTTCAATTTGCAAAATCAAAGATTGGGGAAATATATCGACAAGTTCTACAAAGAGGCCAAACTGGGGAAGTTATTGACCGGTTCCATCTTGAGTATGTCACTGTTAAGATCCGGTTCAACGCATGACTTCCATCCAGCTTCGAAGGAGTTGAGACAACGTTGTCAGGAAGTGGCAAAGTTCACACAGGATCAATACGGCATTGAACTGGCAGATCTGGCTACGAGATACGCCATCAGAGAATTCTTGCCACATGGTAATGTCGTCCTTGGTGTTTCAAACGTTGTTGAGCTGGAGAACGCCATAAAGCAATATTGGGCCGTTGTGGAAAAGACTGTTGATGATACTGAAGTTGTGGAGAAAGTGAAGGAGTTGTTTGGTGAGCATCTGGATGAAGTTTGGGAATCTGGTATTGAGCATGACTTTTAATTTGGTTTGTTGTTAATTAGTGGAATACTTGTATACTGATACATGGACATGTTAGTTCTTGCGCTTAATCGTAAACTACGGAAGAGTCCTGTTTGAATATATGCATTCCCCTATCCATCAACCACCTATATATAGCTAATCAGACTTCTTATTCGAAGGAGCAGACTCAGCATTCAACTGATCGCTTAGATCATTATAAGCCTTTTCCAAGCCTTTCTTCTGTTTCTTGAAAGTTTCAATATCCTGTTCCTTGGTAGCCAACTTCTCTTTCAAATCTTTGATTTTGCCATCAAGAACCTTTGGATCCGATTCAGCAATTCTCAATTCTTCATACTTGATCAATCTCTTGATGATCTGGAACACAGTAGGGATGGCCACGCCCAGAAACAACACAGCACCAGAGATGTATATGTTTCTCTGGTTGTAAAAGATTCTCACCATCGTATCGGTGCCATGGGTGAAGGTTGACTTGTATTGTGAAGGGTCAAGGGTATCATTTGTCTTCAACTTGGCCACTTTCTGCAATGAATCAAAGAACAACATCCCAATCAGAGCACCTGTGATATAGATCACAGTTCTGAACTCCTTGGAGTCAAAGGCCTTTTGATAAAGCACTAGTGAATGCTTACGAAGTTTCAGAGGCAGTGGCAGGACAAGAACAACTAATGTGATCATTTGGGCCACAAGAAGGCCAAAGACCTGGTATGGGTGTTAATAATAGTGCTCAATGGTGGAAACAGGGGACAATATACTCACTAAGGACATGTAAATGCTCATTTTGAATGCGCAATTGGATTGTGAAGTGAAGTGAAGTGTAGATAACGGCTAAAAATGTATTTGACACATTTCAAATTTCAACTATCTTTTTCTGATCCAGGCTGTACGTTCCTTCTAGAATTTTTATTTAGCAGGGTGTACTGAAAGTTACTCAAGAGCTCAAGAGTCATCAATTAAGCTAGGCACAAACATCATAGTAAATCTCAGCACCCGACAATAAGTATCCACAGTTCGTATGATTTCTAATCCGATGATTTTATCAACTTTTTGGATCTGAACGAGCATATTTAACCTGTTTCTTCAACCTTGATAGTTAATTTGCTCAGATCAGAGATCGGAATTGACACCTTGGTGACGCAACACACTCTGGAAATCGTATAAATACCGCAGAACCCATCTTCCAATGTCTTTATTCGAAGTGAGTACTCGTGCTAGACCACTCTCCACATGCCAGGTTTACTAATCGAACTCGAACAGACCGTTTACAATGTCGACATGACATGCCAAAGCTGTGTTGACAGCGTGAAAGGTGCATTGTCCCAATTGGACGGTGTGCACTCTTTCGATATTGATCTTCAGAACAAGAGAGTCTCCGTTGAAGGTTCCATCGCTCCATCTCTAATCATCCAATCCATCCAAGATACAGGGAGGGACGCTATAATCAGAGGCACAGGGAAGCCAAACTCCGCTGCCGTGGCCATCCTGGAGTCGTTTGCCAAAGAAGACGCTCTGGAGCCCGTGAAGGGTCTAGCGAGAATCGTGGCCACTGCGGACAGTAAACTGCTGGTTGATATCACTCTGAACGGGCTGGACAAGGGCATTTACTACCCGTCGTTCAGAACCAGTGGGAACATCTCCCAGGGCGCCCGCTCCACTGGCAGCTCGCTGCTGAACCTCCCACCGGTGGAAGTCACCACGCCTTCAGACAAGGCTGGCCTGTACAGTGGTCAAACGTTTGCCTCTGCCGACCTGAAGATCAGTGATCTGATCGGGAGATCCTTCATCGTCAGTGCCCACAGAGACAGAGTCACAGAGGGCTCCCTGGCCGGTGTCATTGCCAGAAGTGCCGGTGTGTGGGAGAACGACAAGCATGTGTGCAGTTGCACAGGCAAGACGGTGTGGCAGGAGCGCCAGGACGCCCACCAGAAGGGGTTGGCTGTCTGAGAAGCGTGTATAGTGAATATAGTGAATATAGTGAGTATAGTGGTACGTTGATAATGCAGTAGTGTCCACCTCTGCGCTTTTTCAGTGGCGTTTTCAGCCGTTTCAACCAACATTATCTCGTGTCTTTGTTCCGCCCGCCTTTTCATAAACCCGGTCATTTAACAGGGCTTTCCCATTGTTTAAAAAGCCAGAAAATCCACTTTCATGACACAACAAAGAACAAACCTCCACCAAAAACCACAGACACCATGCAGGGAGGCCTACCAGCACCTTACAACCTGAAGCCGCGCCAGAAGAGCTACCTGACCACGCCTATGAAGAGAACACTGCTGTACATGGCGTGTCTGGCCTTTGTCGGTTATGTCATCTACGCGGTGTGTCCTGAGAAGAACCAGCAGTTTGAGCTGACTCTGGACAACGACCTGAGCAACCAGCAGAAGTTGGCTGCTGCCGGGGACCTGGTCGGCAGTGCTAACGTGAAGGGCGATCAACAAGATGCTATGGATGCTGCTAGAGCTCTACAGGAACAGGCTGAGCAAGAACAGGCCGAGAAGGAGGAAGTTGTCATCCAGGCTGAGAGTTAGTTTAATAGTTATGATGATCTATGATGATTTGAGGTGTTGTAGCGTGTACCAGGACGGGGTGTATCTACTCCACAACTCTTACTGCCTGGTTTCCCTTTACTATAAGTCGTTCCTGCGTTGATGCACTCTTTCTCCACAAAAACTGGACCCTTTCGTATTTCCTGATGATCTACATTGACAGCACACTACAACATATTCCAACAAAACGTCACACACATTAAAACAATTAATCGTCAAATATACAATCACACAAACACAACAACCTTCATAGTTTACATCAGACTCCAAAATTTCACACACTAATCCTTCTTCTTAGCATCAGCACTCTTCTTTTCTTGCTCGGCATCCAATTCTCTTCTCTTTTCCACAATCTCTTTCAATCTATCAGTATAACCAATTGGACCAAACTTTCTAAAGTTCTTGATGTCTTGACTCACAGTGTCTGGATTAGCTTGCATGTGTTCAGTGAACCAGACCAATAGTTCTTCATAGTAGTCGTAACTGATGGTGAACTTACTTGGATCCTTGACAAGATCATCCAACTGTCTCTTTGAGTCCAATGGTGTGTCAAAACCTTCACCTTTACCTAGCTTAACCACTGGTTTTCTAATCTTGTCAAACAGACCGTTCTTAGAAGCGTTGACAATTGAGCCGTATTTCTTAACTTCAACGTCTCTGATGAAATCTCTGTATTCGTCAAGAACACCTCTTCTGGAACCTCTCCAGCCAATAGCCATCAATTGTTCCTTCTTGGACTCGTCCAATCTATCACTCTTGTTGATTTGGTAGGTCTTGTATGGGTTTAGAGTGTATGGGTTGAACAAACCGGACCAGAATGAAAGAAAGATGATCAAAGTTTTCAAAACATGGAAGGTGAAGAAGATCATTTGAGCCATGTAGGAAGACTTGTTAGGAATAGTCTCTGATAAGATATCCAAAGCTAATTTCTCATGACCAAATTGTAACAACACATGATAGGACAATTTGGAAACTTGGTTAGTTAGACAGATACCTGGGGTAGGACTGTACACATCTGGCAAATCGGTGTATAACCAAGCAGCCAAGAAGATGATGAAAGAGTAGAAAGTGGCATTATCATGTTTCCAAACCGGTAGTAATAACTGACCAGCCCAAACGTGGTCACCAATCTTATCAGTCAACTTCACGTCCTTGACCTGTTTATGAGCATCGTCAGAGAACAGTAACCCACCATGGAAAGTCAATAACCCTGGGTGAGTGGACACTTGAAAGCCAATTGGCTTATGGTGGTAGAAAACAGAAGGTCTCAAACTGATCTTTAACACATCAAACACTCTCAGAAGGGACGCAAAGTCGTCTTTCAAACTGACACCGAAACTGTAGTCCTTCTCCTGGTCGTCGTTCATACGGACATAGACCTCAATGGTAGGTTCGTCAGAGCCCTCAGGGGCGTTCAAAGGAGCCATATTTTTGCGTGTGATTTGGTCGTAAGCTCCAGTGGCGTTGGCGTTGGTGGGAAGGTGCAAAATTCGAATCAAAGAATCAAAGAAAATTTATGTCGAAGTTGAATTTTGTGGAGAGATTTGAACCGAGAAGAAATGTGTGGGGCGTGGGGCTTTGAAGTTGTGGGCGTTGGCGCTAAAAATTCTAAGAAGTACAACAATATACACACAGATCACTTCTACCACCAGAAACAGTCCCGGGCCACACGCCACCCGGCCACGAGCTCCAATTTTTGCCCTTTTGAGCCCTTTGAGTCTTCTCCTGACGCGTCTACGAAGTTTTTCCGGGGATTTTCCGGGTAAAATAATTCGCGAATTTTCTTGATCTTTCCCGCGAATTCGTTTTATATTCTGACAGAAGACCGCGAATTTTTAGCTTTTGTAGTATAAACATTTCACATAGTAGTGGAAAGGCGGAAAGAAGTACGAGCTCTGAGCGTTTGTTAGTGGGAAATGTCGCTGGATACCTCCATTTGTCTCTACAATCTGACACTGCAGGACAATGCCAACTCACTGGCGTCCATTGTGGGGAACTTCCAGGGGAAAAAGTCCCAGGAAATCATCATTGCAACTTCTAATACTCTAAAGATATACAGAGTTGACACAAACGAAGGGAAGTTGGTCCTATTACACCAGGAGAATGTGTTTGCCATCATACGGTCCATTGACAATTTCAAGATCGCGGGTGCTGGGAAGGATTACGTTGCTGTGACTTCAGATTCGGGGAACTTGTCCATTTTGGAATATAAAGACGATAAGTTTGTGCCCTTGTTCAATGAACCATTTGCCAAATCTGGACTAAGGAGACTGTCACCTGGTTATCAATTAGCTTCTGACTCCAAGGGCCGTGCACTGCTGCTGACCGCTGTGGAGAGGAATAAGTTATGCTATGTCCTGAACAGAGACTTGAACAACGAATTGACGGTCTCATCACCTTTGGAAGCCAACAGATCTGGGATCCTAACGATATCCACGGTTGGTCTTGATGTCGGTTATGAAAACCCATTGTTTGCTGCTATTGAAATAGATGCTTCTGAGAACACTGATCGTTATCTGACTTTCTATGAATTAGACTTGGGTCTTAACAATATCGTAAGGAAAAAAAGTGAAAAGATTTCAGAAAGTTCCAATTTATTGCTACAAGTCCCAGGAGGTAATGATGGGCCTTCAGGTGTACTGATATGCTCGAAGAATGCCGTGACTTATCATGGTGCTCTAGACGATGTCAAACTATCCATAAACATCCCAAGACTCAACAACCAAGAGAGCTACATAGTATCGGGTGTGGTCCACAAGATGAAGAACCAATTTTTCTTCCTATTACAATCAAACCATGGTGATTTGTTCAAAGTGGAATTACCATTCGATAAAGAGCCTACCATTGCCATCTCATATTTTGATTCATTACCGCTATGCACAACGTTGATCATTCTGAAATCTGGGTTCCTATTCGCCGATACTGAGTACGGTGATAAGTACTTGTACCAATTTGAAAAGCTAGGATCGGATGAACCATTCACTTCAGATAGCAATGAACCGATCGAGGAGCTGACTTTTGAAAGAACAGAGTTGGAAAACTTGCTATTGACTGACATTCAAGAATGTCTGAACCCAATCCTTGATACAAAGCTGATAAAGAACGATTATGCGAACAACATCTATACTCTGACAGGTCATGGCGACAACTCCTCATTACGTGTTTTACAGCATGGGGTTCCAATCAATGAAGTTGTTGAATCAGACTTGCCAGCCACTGCTAACAAAGTGTGGACAACCAAGATCACCCACGCTGATGAATTTGACAAGTATTTGATCATGTCATTCATTGATACAACTTTGGTGTTGTCGATTGGTGAAACTGTCGAAGAGGTGACCGATTCTGGGCTGCTCACCACTGAAGCCACCATTGGGATCCAACAATTTGGTTTGAAATCATTAGTCCAGGTTTATCCAGATGGGATTCGTGTCATTAAAGATTCTCAAGTTATCAACGAATGGTTCCCACCTGCCGGTATCAAGATCCTAACGTCAAGCTCGAACAACAAACAACTAGCTGTCGGGTTATCAAACAATGAACTGGTGTATTTTGAAGTCGATGTGGACAACGGTGATAGACTCGTTGAGTATGAGGAACACAAGGAATTTGATTCAAGAATTCTTGCCATTTCATTAGGCGATGTCCCTGAAGGTAGACTACGCTCCAACTTCCTGGTTGTTGGGTGTCAAGACTCTACAATCAGAGTGTTATCCACTTTGCCTGATTCTACATTGGATTCATTATCATTACAGGCCTTGAATGCCCCACCAACTGATATCTTGTTGTTACAAATGCAGGATGAACTCTTTGTGAACATTGGTCTAGAAAATGGTGTCTATGTCAGAACGTTGTTGGATCAAAGAACTGGTCAATTGTCAGATACGAGGACGAAGTATTTGGGTAATCAACCTTTGAGACTGAACAAATTGAAATATGAGAACCACAACATGGTTATTGCCTTTTCTAACACGACATGGATCATCAGTGAGAACAAGAAGAACGATTTCAAGGTCAGCACACTATTGATTGATCCTTTGAGATTCGGTACGATTTTCAATTCGGAAGATTGTGTTAATGGTTCTGTTGGTATCTACAAGAAGAAGTTGAAGATTTTTACTATTGGTGAATTGAGCAATGAATTCCATGTTGCTGGTGCTATTGAATTGAAGACCACGCCAAAGAACTTGGTCAGCCATGAATCCTCTTTATTCATCACAGAGAGAAACAACGTCATTGAGAAGTTCAACTTGGAGACTAATGAAGTTGAACACGCTGTTGAATTAGCATCCAATGAAACCATCCTGACATCATCAATAATCACGTTTGAATCTAAAGAAAGTCAACCCTTCTTACTGGTATCTGTTGCCACTGATTACAACCCAACAAAATCCAGCTTTACATCATCTCATATCCACACTTACGACACTTCATTGAACCTCATCCACAAGACTAAATTCAACGGTACCATTCATACCATAACTCCATTCCAAGGCAGAGCCCTCCTTGCCGTTGATAACCATTTAAAGATCTATGACATCGGGTTGAAACAGTTGTTGAGTAAAGCATCCACTGAGATCACCACAGTGAGCAAGATTGTTAAATTAGAAGCCCAAGGTCTACGTGTCTTCATCGGTGATTTGAAAGAATCAGTGACATATGCCATCTACAAACCAACAATGAATGAGTTCATCCCATTTGTCGATGATATTCTGACACGTCATTTAACTACATTCAAAGTGCTTGATTACAACACGGTCATTGGCGGTGATAAGTTCGGTAATCTGTTCCTACTCCGTTGTGATGATGATACTTCCAAACTAGGCGACTCCAACACTGCCTTCCTACTGACACAAGACTCGAAATTGAACGGTGCCCCAAAGAAGCTGACAAACCCATGTAATTTCTTCATTGAAGACGTCATCACTAGTTTCAACAAAGGGTCATTCACTCAAGGTGGGCAAGACATCGTGTTGTACACAGGGATTCAGGGTACCATCGGTGCTTTGATCCCATTGCAGACCAAATCAGACATCAGGTTCTTCACAAAGTTGACCAAGGCCTTGCGTACACATGTGCCTACTTTACTTGGGAGATCACACTTGGGCTTCAGAGGGTACTATCAACCGATTAAGAATGTCATTGATGGTGATTTTGTGGAGTTGTTCAAAGCGTTGCCAGAGAGTACACAGAGTGTCATTGCTGAAGAAGTTGACAAATCACCAAAGGAGATCATAAGAAAGATCTATGAGGTCAGATCCATCTCAACATGAGACACAAAAATGCACCATTCAGTTTGATTTATACAAATAGACACAATAAATGATGTAAATTTCGGCGTTTCAATTCCACGACGTATAAGAGTGAAGTGGATTATGATGTATGTCAAAACCAGTAGCAGAAGCTCTGCTCCACCTCCTTGTGGACAGATACTGCCATCTTATTTATAGACGCGAGAAAGCATGGCTTTTGCAATCGTATTCCAAAGCGTAGTGGCGAAGTTGAATTGTGACCTATAAATGTTCGTTGCTGTGCACCAGAACAATTCCGATACAACGGCGCGGTAATTCCGATACCCGAAAAGTAAACAAACAAAATTTCAGATCGAGATCCATGCATTCAATTTAAACCTTGAAGAATCCAGGAACAGAGACAGGGGTAAACTGTAAAACTGAACGTTCACACGAAGCCACCATGAGCACTCTGTCCAAGCCCTATTACCAGTCCAACAGAATGAGCACGTCCGCAGTGGAGGACACGTCCTTTGAGACACCATACGACATTGCTAGAAAAAGACAGTCCCAGATCCAGTCCCAGCAGTCCTCTCCAAGACTGACAGAAGGCTTCAACAACGAGGTGTCGCAGTACCAGGTGGACTCAACGAGAAAGAGAGCCGATTACAACGTGAAGCTGGTCGTTGTCGGTGATGGTGGTTGCGGGAAGACTTGTTTACTGATTTCCTACTCACAAGGTGAGTTCCCCAAGGCGTATGTTCCAACCATCTTTGAGAACTACATCACCAACCTGAGAGGCCCAAGAAACGAAGTGGTGGAGCTGGCATTATGGGATACTGCTGGCCAAGAAGAATACGACCGTCTGAGACCATTGTCATACCCTGATGTTAACGTCTTGTTGATCTGCTATTCAGTGACAAGTCTGATCAGTTTACACAACGTGAAGGAGAAATGGGCTCCTGAAGTGAGACATTTCTGTCCAGGAATACCGATTATCTTAGTGGGTACAAAGATTGACTTGCTGTCTGATCCAAGTTTCCGCACCACGGATGATTTGGTCCCCGAACAAGAAGCTAAAAGTGTTGCCATTGCCATTGGGGCCTACGATCACATCACATGTTCAGCCAAAACAACAGAGAACATCAACCATGTCTTCAACGTTGCCCTTAATGCTGCATTGAGCAAGCTTATTGACGCTCAGCAGTCGGGAAAGAGAAACAAGAAACAAGCAGTGATAAACAATTATGATGCCAATGTCGTGAGTGATTACTATGCCAATGCCGAATATGGTGTTGACAGTGAGACTGTGAGCCAACCAAAGAGAAAGAGAAGAAGACATCGTTGTACCATATTATGATTGACATTTGAGATGAAGTTCTGCCTTTTGTGTTTTAGATATTGTTCGCTGCTATTACCCCATTGTGTTATTTGCTAGAGTCGTTTAGAGTTACAATGTAAACGCCTTATTGTATTACATCATTGTACTAAACCCAAACAAAACATCATATTATTACACATAAACACGTCCTAGACTGTATCACTTTGTCTCCCAATAACCTTTAACCCTTCCTTGATGTTAGCCTTTGAAGTACATCTATTGTTCCCATAACAATCAATCACTTTCAATTGTGGACAATTCTTCCCCAACAGTTCCAGCACATCATCATCAACACAACGGACGAAACCAGTATCCAGGTATGTCAAGTTTGGACACTTCAAGATCTGGAAAGTCTTGACTGTTAAATCCTTGATGGAGTTGATGGACAGTTCAACAAGGGAAGTACCACTATGTAAGATCATCTCAATCACACCTTCATCACCTAGGGAGAAGCACTTTCTCAAATACACTTCGTTCAAACCGTAATTGATACCCCAGTCGTTGAATAAACCGACAAACCCTTCACTTGTGATCTGGTCAAGTAGTTGTAGCGATAGTTTTCGGAGGCTGGAGCAGAAAGGTTTGATACCATTGATCAGGAATTCATCAGTCAAACCAGAAGAGCCATCCAAGTTCAAACTTGACAAGGATTCACCATTGATACTTAGTAAGTTGATCATCATAGTGTCATCTACCAACTCTTCCTGATGTGGATAACTAATCTCAAGATCTTGAAGTTTTGTTAGATACATAGGCATCAAGTCATAGCTTTCCTTCTCTTTCAACCCATCTAGTCTTGACAGTTTCAACCCAGTGATGTTAGCACCGCAATTCTCCAAAAATAGCTTAAATGTTTCATCATTGAATCTATGTGTGTTTGAGACTTTGAATACCTGTAGTCTTTCACCGACGGTTTTGAAGAAAGTTTGCCATGAATCATTACTGATCAAGAATGGGCCATCCAGTTCCAGTTTGGCCAATGAATGCAAGTTTTGTCCAAAATACTCTAAATTGTCATTATGGAACTTACCACACATCAATAGTTTCAGATCGGACAACTTTGGACAGTAAGACACAATCTTATCGTAAGAGTCCTTGGACAACTTTGAGCAATCCCAGAATTCTAGCTTCTCCAACTTTGGGTCCAGGAACAACTGCAGAGTATCATCATTTAGTGACCTATTTCTGCACAGAATCTTGGCAATCTTCTTCATGTTGATGGACCCAATATCACCAAACTGTTCGACAAACTCGATCTTCTCTGTGACCTTCTGGATAGCAAGATCTTGCAGAGTTGGCAGTTTGACATCTTCCCTATTCAGTAGCGCAACAGCTAGTCTTTGTCTCTTCTTCTTGGATACCAGCTGGTTCTGTTTAATGGCTTTCTCCTTCTCAAGCTGGATCTTTGTACAGTCGGGGCATAAGTAGCCACCGGTATCACTGGTCTTTGAGTAGACGTTAATGACAAACTTGTTGAAACAGCCAGCACAGGTCTCTTCCTCACCAACAACTTTCCGCTTAGGCTGGTCCTCTGTCTCCTCTGCCTCAGAGTCTGTGTACTCATCGTCGTCTTTCCCAGCGGCGGCTCTTCTCTTTCTTCTGGCGGCGATACGCATCTCGAGCTCTTCAGGGTCCTCTTGCTCCTCTTCATCGGTGTCTGGCACGTCGATGACCCTGACACCGTCTTCAGCAACTTCCTCCTGGGCGCCCTCCTGGACTTCAGCGTCACCGTCGGCGTTCTCTTCCTGCTCGTCACCGTCCTCGCCACCTTCCCCAGCAAGTCTTCTGAGATGTCTCTGCCTGATCTCCTCCGCGTTGATGCCCTGCTGGCGCAGAAACTCCGTCAGCGCACTGTTTGGGCCCCTGATACCGCCACGGGGCGCCTCTCCAGCGGGGACATTGTCCTGGCCGCTGGTTCTGTACTTGATCTGTCTTCTGCTCATGGCCCTAGTGCCTATCGGATAGTGGCAAAAGTGATAAAAATGAAAAATTCACAGAAAAACAAAAAGTCCTCACTACGATACCAACAAAGCCAAAGATGCAAGTCGTTTTCAAGGACTTCAAGAAGGAAAAGATCCCACTTGAGCTAGAACCAACTGACACGGTGAGTAAGAGTGTCCGTCTCCACGGAATTCCCTGGTGATAGGTTCTTTTTGTGGTCCAATTGAGCGTGTACTAACTTTGTGGTTCAGGTCCTGGCTGCTAAGGAGAAACTAGCCGAGATCAAGGGCATTGAAGCTAAACAGTTGAAGTTTGTCTACTCAGGTATGTACTGCTGCGATAAGATGCTGGAATCAGACAAGTTACTAACCCCTTGTGCCCAGGTAAAGTCCTACAGGATGACAAGACCATTGAGAGCACCAACATCAAGGACCAAGATCAGGTCATCTTTATGATCTCAGTAAGTGAGAACAGATAACTCCCTTGAGAACTACATACTAATTGTTAATAGAAAGCTGTTGTCAAGAAGGCTGCCCCAGCTGCTGCTGCCCCACCAGCTACTCCAGCTCAAACTTCCACTCCAGCTACCCCTGCTGCCCCAGCTCCACCACAAACCCAACATCAACCATCAACCACCCAGGAGACCCCATCACAAGCCCCAGCTCCACAATCTGCTTCCACAACCACCGAATCTGCTGATTTTGACGCCTCTACTTTCGCTACTGGTTCCACTAGAGAAGCTGCCATCGCTAGTATCATGGAAATGGGTTACGACCGTCCACAAGTCGAACAAGCTTTAAGAGCTGCTTTCAACAACCCAGACCGTGCCGTTGAATACTTGCTAACTGGTCTACCTGCTGGTTCTGAACAAGCTGCTCCACAAGAATCAGCTCCAGCTCCGGCTCCTCAAGCTGGTAATGCCCCACAAGCTCCAGAAGCTGCCGTTGAAGAAGACGATGAATCTGGTGACCTGTTCGCCCAAGCTGCTGCTGGCTCCCAAGGTGGCTCAGAAGAAGCTGGTGTCGGTGGTGGCAACGGTGGTGGTCTAGATCAAATCAGAGAAATTGTCCGTACCAATCCAGAGATGTTAGAACCTTTATTGGAACAACTATCACAGCAATATCCACAATTACAAGGTCTAATCCAAGAAAACCCTGAAGAGTTCATTAGAATGATTCTGAATGGTGGTGAAGATGAAGAAGCCTTACAAGGTGGTGAAATTGCACCAGGTACTGAAATCCCAGAAGGTGCTCATCAAATCCAAATTACTCAAGAAGAACAAGATGCTATCAACAGATTGATCGAATTAGGGTTCGAAAGAGACTTGGTTATTCAAGTGTACTTCGCCTGCGATAAAAATGAAGAATTAGCTGCTAACATCCTTTTCAACGATCATACTTGAACCTCGAGAGTCATTGGAACGCCCTGATTATATATTTTGTGTATTTTTATTCATTTGAACTACATCTTTTTGAATTGAATATATTGTGTCTGTGTAGTTTTCTATATTCATAGTTGACTGAAATCACTAATGATGCCATACTTTTCTTTATCTTGGTCACTAACTGGAGCATTACCAGGTCTATCCACGATCTTTGAATTCAACCCAGCATCCACTGCGGCAGCAACTTCACGAACATTATCACTTAAAAAGAGCACATTTTTCGGATCAACACCGATATCTCTAATGATGTTGTCATAACTGCTCTTTTCAAATTTATACCCACTGGTGGTGATATCAAAGTATCCACTCAAATACCCATTCAAATCCTGCGAGCCGTCACCGTCTTCCACATATGCAAAAAGTAATTTCTGAGCCTTGACACTCCCACTTGAGTATATGTAGACTTTTTTCACCTTGGACCATGACTTAATATGTTCAATGGCATCTTTATACACTGGTGCTTTCAAATCGCCAGATTCGTAACCCGATTGCCAGATGAAACCTTGAATTGCCTTCAAATTGGCCTCTTTGATATCACGCGCCACTAGGTCTTCGATATGTGACTGTAATGACTCTTTAGAGGTGGTATACTCCGTAGGGAACTTGGATAAGATGGAATTGGTGACACTGATGGTTGGATCAATAGGGAACGTGGTTGTGGCTAATAGTTCTGGTAATTGTGCCAGGAAGTATGGGAACAAGACATCCTTGACGAAGGAAATTGGGGCCACGGTGCCCTCAATGTCTAAGATGATAGTGGTGATGTTGTCTAGTGGCATTGCTTCTGTCCCTCTCCTTGCAAATACCTTACACAAGGGAATTCTCACTGTTCAAGCTCCAGTACCATTTTGCTAGGCATGTGAAAGTTTCATTTAGTGCTGAAATGTACGCCATGTGTGGGCCGTTTATATTATTGTATACTGAAATTTACACAGCAGGTCTCAATTCCAAGTCCCAACCATCACAGTCCTTAACATAAGACTGGAACGAACAAGGCCATTATCCATGAGGATCCAGCTCTGGGAAATTGCAAGATGACTTCAAAGTTCACAGATTCGCACGGTGGTTTGTTATAGTGTGCCTCGGGATCTGTCACCCTAGTCAAGGTCTATGGTTCAATTGAAGGATGCAACTGAGTTGCAGCTTCACTTGGTTGGTATACAGCTTCGCTATCTTCGACAATCAATTTGACTGCAGGTTTCCAGTGTACAATCGCACTCTGTAATATAGGCACATGGTATTGGCGTGTCTATTACCTGTCTTTTGTGTCAATGCTTCTGCCACCAACGGTTTCATCAAGAGAGGAGAAGATGGTATCTTGACCCCTGTGCCCAACAGAACCATCGACGTTGAAATTTTCCTCCCTGAATTCTATCAGGTACCAACGAGAGCACTGGATTCTACCTGACCGTCCACAGTTGTTGTCCCCAGGCTCTCAACATCGTCGATTTTGCCGGTAATACTATGAACTTGCATACCTGAAGTGACATAAATCAACATTTGGACTTCCCATTCCGAAAGGCAGCTGCATATGCTTCAAGACAAAGCAGATGGTATGGCAGCCATGTGGTCATTACCTCACATTACCTGGAATCTTTTTATGATCCTGGTGTGACCAGATCTGTGTACCAAAAGAGTTGAAGTTGAGGTTTATTGCTTGTTTTTGACCAATTCTTCCATTAAACTAAACTCCAGGTTCTTCCTGAAGGTGGCTCTTCGAGAAATGTCTGAGAAGGTTGGTCATTTGAATTGACGGTGTGCCATTCTTCTTCTTTGATCATTGCTGTTGATAGTGAAGGTCAGGCCTCCAATGGAAATCTTTCGTGGTGACGTTGAAAGCTATGATTATGAGGTTGGTTAGTTCGGATCTGTACGCTGATTCATCTTTGAAAGGTCGTGATATCTGGAATAAACACACATGCTAATTATGATTTCCTATAGAATGTTGACAATTGTTGTGCTTTGGCCACTACTAGGCGTCACCTGGGTTGACCTCGTTCAACTCAATGGCACCCTCCTCATCAATGGTCTTGACTATGTCTTTGGTGCACACAAACGTGGAAAGTTTCCAGGAGATGAAGCTCAAAAGTACCTCAACAAGTTGTGAGCAACAGGCACTGGAAAGAGCCAAATCAATGTTATCCTGCTTGTCACACTCGACCTCACATTTCTCTGCAGCCATCTTGTAATCATTGGTGTAAGTCCCATCAGGCAAAGGTTTTGAATAACAAGCCAAGTGACAATCCAAGTTGTTCGATGTTCTCTCCCAATTTTTTTCCACCTTCATTTGTTCGTGATGGTGGTACAACCCAAACTTGGCAGATATCATCAAAAAGGTTAGAAGAAAGATAGACAAGGATGTGATCAATGTAGCTCTGGTCTCGATGTATCTATGGTAAAGGGTGTGTAAGTTGGTGACTCTTAATATCCCCCATCTCCAATACATCAAATCTTTACCAGTCTGAAACTTCTTTCTCGATGAAACCTCAACAACATTTGATGAATTGCCAACCCTCGAGGAGACAAGGAATGGGATTATGTTTGCCAATAACCATCCTAGGTTAGTTATGATATTGGAAGGAAGTTTGTCGTTTTTGGAATCATTCACACCAACCAAGAAGGCCTCAGTCACAGCAGGTAGGATCCAGTGATGGCATGCAAAATGTTCAACAACACAAATGATGACAAGTCTGATTGGCTGAAGTACCAAGTTTGCGATTGCAAAGTCGAAGCCGAACAGGGCTGACTCACACAAGCTTTTGAGAGTCATCAAACACCACTTCCATGAGCCCTTAGCCCAGCCCATGAAGACTTCACCCCAGCTTTTGTCGTTTGAAGTCTGTAACCTGTGACCGAGACCTGGAGCTTGATTTTCAGGGTCTTGGTTTCCAATGGCCTCATTACCAACCTGGCCTTGCACGTCTTGGCCCAGTAGAGCGGGTTGTGGGATCTGTATCTCAGCGGCTACCTGACATGTGGTGTTGGTTAGATCTCTTTCAGGAATGGGTGGTGCACTCACTTCATTGACTGGGGCTGGCAAGCCCTGGTTTCTTTGGGCAGTGTTATCTTGTCTCCGTCTCATCTGTCGTAGAGTCTCGACTCTCCAGCTTTCTTTCTGACGTATCTTAGCAGTTGCAATTGGAAGACAAGAGGAAAGTTTGCCTTCAAAATCGAAATACCGCCAACAATAGGCAGGGCAGCTAGATCTGCGGGAACGCCGATCTGGGAAATTTTCGCGCTTTGACACAAAATCAGCTGCGCGGGTAAACAAGCCATAAACATGTCACTTGATTACCTATTTTGGAAGTCTAGCAGTACACATATTATCCAGACTCCAGGTGGCAGCTGCAGCCTGGCCCATGGCCCCGGACCTCGGGGCCGGGGGTCTGCCAGAAAGCTACCTGGGAGCATGTAATGAGCTTCGGGCTGATCTCGCATCTTCATCCATCTTTCCCGCCTGATTTATAGCCTCCGAAGTACTTCGTCATCCCACAGCTGCTAAGTACTCATTGAGTTTTACGATTAAAGTCATGGAGCTTATCGAAAGTTTTGTAGTACCAGGTAAATGCCAAATTGAATAGGATGGCTAGTAATAAATGCGTTGTGTACGATTCGCATTCGTCTCTTATTTCTCTTAGTCTTGCGGCAAACGCCTCTGTTGTAACGTCTTCTTCAGTAATACCAACCATGTGTCTCCATCTGAAATACTCCCTGATGTACCAGATAGCCTTCAAGGTGATAGCACTTCTAGCTCGTTGAGCCAAAGAGGATGAAACGTTGTTGGGGTTGTACACAACACGAACTAGGCGATCTTCACGCAAACGTGACAGTCTTGCAGAATATTCCAGTGTGAAGTTTCTAGGAACATGGGATTCGTACCACATAGAGTAGTTACCGGAAGGGCAAGCCAGATCGCATATAAATATAAGTCTAGGGGATACACATGAGTTTGGCCTTGAAAGTTCGTCTCTGATAACCCTGAAAGGAAGAGGCAGTATACCACCGGGGATATTGACATTTTTGTCACAGAAATATGGGTTGTCATTGAAGTTCAGTTTCAAGTAGTTGTGAATATCAAATCCCACGCATATTGGAGACTTGTCATAGCGTCCCAGGTAGTGTGTTTCTGTCACCTCGAAAGACATCAGGTAGAAGAAGAATGCGTTCGTAGCTCTAGTCAGTCTTTGGACGTCAGGGAGCTCCAGAATATCAAATTGAATCAAGGCTGGAATGCCAACCATGAGACATATCTCCTTTGATATGATGCTTGATAATTTTGGACATTCATTCAAAGCGCCAAAGACCTCAACTATGGTTCTGTTGTTGGGGTGGAAACCTAGAAACCGGATAACAAAGCATAGGATTTCATTTGGCAAATTGTCAATACAGCATCTGATAGTACTATCTCGAAGCACAACTGCAATAGGCTCTGTGTTTTTACCTCTAAAACGTTGACCGAAGTACTGTTTGAAGGACATATCTAGCATTTCCTCGTCTATTGACTGGATCCATTGATTGGTTTATCCTCGGTGAGGTTACGCTTCTTGACAAGCTGAGGTCACCGTTGATTTAGTTGTATTCCGCAGTCCTAAGTCTCAGGTCTGTAGATGAAAGGTACGAGGGAATTGGCCGATGTCGACTTTAAAGCGTTAATTTTTGTCGTACTATAGGTTTACGACCGAGCTGAATAGTATAACGTGAAATTTCATTTAGTGCTGATATCTACGCCGGGAGTAGCCTGTTCATATTATTGAATACTGGAATTTACACGCTCACTGTTTCAACACTAGAAAGAGATCTCGGTTAAATTCTTTGAGTTTGAAGGTTGTTATATGGAAGGGGTTAGTATACTGTGAGTGCTGGAGACTTTTTGAAGACTGAGGTGTTCCATTTCCTTTCAAGTTAGCAGTTGTGACCCAGAGAAACCTGAATCAAATATCGGTGAGTAACTCTTGAATCACCGATACAGTTTGGGCTTGGAGTTGGAGCTTGAGCCCTGTTTCCTTCTAGAACAGGCTGCACTGGGATCCTGGAAAACGAGAGATAAACACCGTTGGTGCCTGGAAATTGGGATTCGTTCTTCTCACGATTCTCTTGAACCGGTGGGTGCCACCCCAACCCAGATATCACTCCATGACGTAGTTTTTGGTCCTGATCACCGAGAAAAATACTTCGGCAATTAACAAGCCTTGTGTCAAAATGCAGGAAGCAACAGAATCAGGGAAAAAAAGATCGTTCGAATCAACGGTTGTTTACTAGATGCTCCCAATCTGAACTTCTGAAGCTGGCCAAACGATGATGTGGAAGAGGATGTTCCACCCGCGAAGACCCAAGGTCCTGCTCGTGCTGTGCCTTGTTGCCCTGGCAAACTTCTCCATCTTATCACTCCTGAATTACGACCCCAAGGACACGCTCCTGAGCAGTTTGCAGGATCTCGGAATCAAGTCACAACAGAACGAAAAACTCCCTGCGGAATTCGTTCGAAGAAACCTGTTTGGCGTGGAGCTGATACCCACGTACCAAGTCCCACAAGAGTTCGTCACCAATCCTCCACTGGTATATGATTTTGATCCAAGGTTGACACTGGCTGTTTACTTCAATCACATCACACGACAGTACGCCAAAGGTCAAGATCTGGCGAAAATCGAAGTCTCATTCAGCTGGTATGACTGGACTTACATTGGTGAGGAGTTGAACAAGTACATTGACATTCCTAATGACAAGAAGTTTGATTGTTCCTTGATCTGTGTGCAGAGTATCAGAAAGGCACAGCAGATGGACATTGATAACGAATTGGATGAACTCAGAGCACACAAAAGGCTTGGGAAGTCATCCTTGAAGAAGAGAGAATATGATGACGAAGAAACAGAGTTTATGCCCGGGATGCCTAAGATTGAGGTTAACAGGGAACTTGAAGAAGAACGTCAAGAGAGTGGTCAATTGTTAGGCCAAATCAAGAAGGAATTTGAAAGAGAATACACCAGAGAGATCAACAGAAGGTCTACAAGAAGAAAGAAGTCTATTGAGTCCAGGAAATGTCGCGAATATTGTATGAATAATAGATCCTTTCATCAACCAGGGTTCATCATCTACAAGGACCTTCTGAGAGCGAAACCAAATGTTAAGGCTCTTCAGGCTGCTTCTTACTTGTACAGTATCGCCCCCTCACCTGTGTCGTTGGTCATCACCACTGAGAAAGGTAACTTGGAAGTTGGGATCAAGCCTAATGATGGCCCACACAAGCAGAATTTCAATATCTTTGGTCAAGGGCTAATTAAAGATGCGGTCATGTCGAGGAACTCCTTAGAGTTGAATGTTGCTGACGAATTCCAAGAACTATTGAACAATTTGACCATTGCCAAATCACCAGAAGCCATCACCTACAAAGACTATCAAATTGAACTCCAACA
Organism: Taiozyma rabaulensis; assembly: GCA_030574855.1. NCBI lineage: Eukaryota > Fungi > Ascomycota > Saccharomycetes > Phaffomycetales > Wickerhamomycetaceae > Taiozyma > Taiozyma rabaulensis. The sequence continues at coordinate 185,641 of JAJMFP010000176.1, forward strand.
TGAAAGATTCTTATTCGATGCTCCAGCTTACTTATCCAAAAACCCCAACCCAAAAGACAAGCGTGAAATTGCCTTCCAAGAGTCACTACGAAACTCACTCGGTATCAAAGAACAACTCCTACAGAAACACTTCAAAGAAGTCAAATTTATCAAAGATACCAAACTCGTGAAAGCTGCACATCATGACTGGAGGTTCTTCAACAACAAAGCATACGACACTTTCCAACAGAACGAGATCCTTTCCCGTATTGCTCGAACTTGGTTCAAATTCACTGCTAATGCCGGGATCGTGTCCTGGTTGGCCCATGGCGGGTTGTTATCTCATGACATCAATGGTATGATGTTTCCTTGGGATGATGATTTGGATTTACAGATGCCCTATGCTGATTTGGTTAAACTTGCAAAGAACTTCAACAACTCATTAATCTTGGAGGACCCAACTGAAGGGTTTGGTGCTTATTATTTAGAAGTCACTAGCTCAATCACACACAGGGTTAACGGGAATGGGTTGAACCACATTGATGCTCGTTTCATTGATGTCAAGAGTGGGTTATTCATCGATATCACCGGTCTTGGTGTCAGTGCTAGTTCCATTCCTGGTCGTTATGAAGAGTTGAAGAACAAGACCGATATGACTGAGATTATCCATCGTGATCCAAACTATGTGTTGCCATCGTTGTATGAAGCCATGACTAAAGAAGAACAGAAACAACAAGATGCTGATTTCCTCAAAGCTTACCATGTCATTCAGAACAGTCGTCGTGCGAAGAAGTTTGGGATCACCAGTCATCTACCAGCGGAGGAGAAGTTTGATTTGAATTACAAGATGAAACTGTACAACTGTCGTAATGACCACTTTTACGAACTGTCAGACCTGTCACCATTGAAGCTATCCTATTTTGAAAAGTTCCCTATCTACACTCCTAACAAGATCTATGACATTCTGAGCCATGAATACCAACCACAAGTCTCCCTTTACAATGTTTACAAGAATCATGTGTACATCCCCCAATTGAGGGTTTGGATCGAGAAGAAGATCCTGGATGAGACCATTGATGATGAAAACAAATTGATCAATGGGAATTGGCTGGAGAAGAATGATATTATGAAGTTGTTAGAGAATGAAAATGTGTTGAAGGAGTTCATGAGAAGTTATGATGGTACTTTGTTGCGTGAAAAGGAAAAATTGATCTTCTTGGACAATGACATTCCAAAAAGGGACGCATTGGTGAAAGAGTTGCTGGGTGATAGAAAGTTCAAACCTGCTGGGAAGGATACATTCATGGAGTCCCTGGAGAAGAAGAACAAAGCCAACATCGATGTTAAAGAATCTTTGAACGCTGCCATTGCTACTGCCAAAGCACAAGTTAAATCAGAATACGATGGCACAGTTGACTACAGCACCATTGGCGTTTCAAAGTCCAACTCAGATACAGATTTCAATAAAGTTGGTTGGAACTCCAAACAGCTGGTGAAACTATACCAAGAGGGTAAATTCGACATGGACTATGACATCAAGTTGAACCTTCTAAGAACCGAGCTTGAAAAAGCTGGTGCCTCCAAACTAGAAGAAGTGAAACAAGAACTACGAGACTTCATGAATCGTGGTCAGTCATATCTGAACAACAGAAAACCCGGTGATAAGATCCCAAATTTCAAAGGTGCAGGTGTCGCCAACTATGACCCATCATTACAATCACAGCAGAGACAGGAAGAGAAAGAACTAATGGAACAGCTTGGCGACATCCCCAACCTCGTGGAATGACCTGTACATAACCTTTAATGCTTATAGGCGATCTTCATTGACACGGCTTATGAGGAAGCTGGAGCTATAATTAACTGTTAAGCTATGCACCACGTATAAAACCGGCCGTTCGCGGCGTAGAATTTTTTAGATCTCTCTATTGTTGCCATGACGCCCGAGCCGCATAAAAACGCAAATTAATAATGCACCGTTATGCGCGCCAAGACAAATTTAAGCGAAAAAGCAAAGTCTATTTTTGGGCCGGGCCGCAGTTGTGGGCAGAAAAAGAAAAGGCAGATCGGACTTTTGTGAAACAAAGTTGGAACTCGAACAAGTGTTCTGGAGCCACAGGCCGTGCACAGTGGGGAAATGTGGGTGTTTGGCTACTTGTCTCAAGCTGTGGTTTGGACGGTGTACAAGGCCACCGTTCCCGCTGCTGAAACTTGGTTGCTTTCCAAGGTTTTTCGCTCGCAGGCACTCTTCTGAAACTTATATGTAACCATGCGTGGGCTTTTTTCCGATCTGTCACTAAAAAAAGAGCATCTCTCGATTGACGAAATTTTTGAACGTTTCAACCATCCCTTCCTTGTCAGTTATATAACCTCCCTGACATACTCTTCTATTCCGCTGGTTCATTTGAGAGTGGTTCAGTGCTACCATGGTCGTCAAAAGCCGTACACCTTTCTCCCCAAAGAGATCAAGGATCACACTAGTCTTGGTGATCATCCTGCTTATTAACACCGTTTCACTAATCACCATCAACTATGACGAGATCAAAGACTCCTACAACTTAGACCAGCTCTTCAGCACCTTCTCCAGATCCACCACAAGCACACAACATACCGAAGCCACTGATGAATCGAGCAACTTGATCACCCCAGATTTCGTTCGTTCCAACTACCTGAACTCCCTGATGGTATACGACTATGAAATCCCTAGCACACTTGTGAATGAGAAACCAATCACCTATGATTTCGATCCAAGGCTTACTGCCGGTGTCTATCTAAACCACTTGACAGCCCAGTTGAAAGAAGGCGTTACCAAAGATGTCCCATTCAGTTGGTATGATTGGCTAGACATCGGGTCGATCCTAAACGACTTCATCAACCTTCCGGAAGAATCTAAATTTAGCTGCTCTTTCGTTTGCACATCCAGATTTGACGGGCTTGACGAACAAGAGATGATTGACAGATTTGCAGCAAACAGCGATGGCTCTTCGACGATACTGAAGCACAGAAAACTTGAGAAGAGAACAAGAAACCCGGCAAGGATCGAACAAATGGCTGTGTGTGACGAGTATTGCAAAGATGACGCTTCAACTTCACAACCAGGGTTCAGAGTCTTTGACAATTGGGGTGCTGGGCAACCAAATGTCAAACACATTCATACGAAATCATACCTGTACAGCGAAGCCCCGATTCCACAAAGCCTTGTTGTCATAACCGAGAAGGGAAATTTACAAGTCGGTGTCAAACCGGCCGGTGATGATAAAACGATGGGTAACATTGTCAAGAGTGGGTTGATTGAGGAGTATGTCAGTTCTAAAGGTACACATATCAACGTTTTAGAAAGTTACGATGAGTTGACTTCAATCATAGTTGATCCTCCAAAGAACCCAGATTATCAGATGGAGTTAGATCATCAAAGATTCGTTTTCAATGGTCCAGAGTACCTATCCAACTTCAAGGCCAACAACAGCCGTGATGAAGCATTCAAGAAGTCCCTAGAGTATTCCCTTCGCACCCGTGAAGCAGATCTGGACAAGCATCTGAAAGAGCCAAAGCTGAAAGACGAGGGTGATATCACAGGTTATCATTACGACTGGAGGTTCTTCAACGGTGTCAAGGCCAGCGAGGAGCAAAAACATCAAATCTTGTCAAGACTATTGAAGTCATGGTCACAATTGGTTCAGAATGCGCAATTGGTCTCCTGGGTTGCTCATGGTGGGTTATTATCACATTCATTCAACGGGATGTTATTCCCATGGGATGATGACTTGGACGTCCAGATGCCTTTGAAAGATTTGGTCGAGCTGGCTAGACTTTACAATGATTCTGTTATCATGGAGAACCCAAGCGAAGGGTATGGTGCTTACTACTTGGACGTCAGTGATTCCATTACACATAGAACTAAAGGGAACAACAGAAACCACATTGATGCCAGATTCATTGATATTAGAACTGGGTTCTTTATTGATATCACTGGGTTGGCTGTGAGTTCCATGAACTTACCAATCAGATTTGCTGACGAGTATGACACGGTTAAGGATACACCTGTTGAATTTGTCAACCCTAACAGACTACCAGATGACGATGTTGAAGCAGAAAGACTAGCTGGTTTTGATCCACAGATCAAGAAAGAGTTGAATGAATTGAAGACTTACTCTGAAGACTTGGGCCTGATGTGGAATTTGACTGCTGATGAGATGTATGACACGACTTATAAACTGGAACTTTACAATTGTCGTAATGGTCATACTTACAACCTACATGATTTGTCACCAGTGAGACTATCCATCCTTGAAAACATCCCTGTTTACGTCCCACATAACACCACAAAGGTTTTGACTCAGGAGTACAGACCACAGACAGACTTGGCTACCGACTTTGGTGATTACACATACTTGCCACAGTTGAGAATTTGGGTATTGAGTGAGAAGCTGGTTCAGCTGTTGCCTTATAATCAATTCTATGATAAGAATCTGTACACCAAGGAAGATCTATTGACATTGTTGGATGATCAGGATATCATGGAGGCATACAAGGTTAGCCGTGAAGGCTCTCTGTTGAATGAGAAAGAGAGAATGATCATGGCTAACTCAGAGTTATCTGAATCTCAAAAGGAAGAGTTGCTAGAGCAGTTGATCTTGGGCGCCAACTTCAACCCAATCACCAAAGATCCATTTGTGTCATTCTTAGAGCTCACAACTGACGAAGTGAACAAGGAAGAAGTCATCAAGCAATACACCCAGGAGATGAAGGAAGCATTAGAGAGTGAATATAACGGAGAAGCATACGAAGAGGAATTGAAAGGCATTGGATCCATGAAACAGAAATTGGATTCTTACATCATTGAGAAGACCAACGGCGGTGGTCAGGCATAGGCATTATTTATTAGCATTAGCATTCGTTATACATTGAGAGAGAGAGAGGGTTAGCATACAATTCATTATTACATATTTGCATTTTATTCATGACTTGTTATTCGTAGTGATTCATCAAACCTCAACATCTCTGATGAGGATACCTTCGTTCCCTTTCCCCAAAGCACCTAGGACATCAACACTTCCGTTAGTTAGATCGATGCCTCTGAAGCCGAACAGACCAGATTTACCATTAAACTGGATGATGGAACTCGTACCACCATATAACACCTCATCTTCGATCCCACTTCTATTACATAGCACCAAAGTGGCCTTCTTTTTGAATTTCTCGAGCTTTGATGGGTGGTTCATGAATGGGAAGAAACGTAGTAGCCAATAGTTCAAGTTTTTGAAATCAGGTTGTTCTACTTGTTCATACTGCTCAATCATCTCAAAATCATCAATGGTGTTCTCTTGGTTCGGATCAACGGTGAACTTCCCTTCAATGGCCTCTGATCTCTTCTTGAACACCTCTTTCAATTGTGATTTTTGCTCCTTGGTGAAATCATCTTTGATACTCGGGCTCTCAGCATGCAGCCAGGCCATAGGACACAGGATCAAATTTACATTCTCATCCAAGCAATGACCACTAAACTCAAAGGCATTGAATGGTGCTTCAAACTTGTAAGGGTTCAAATCCATACAGATCCCAATACTAGCCCGCACACCTTCCATCAGTTCAAAGGCTTTGAACCCAGGACCCTCTACTGCTCCCCAGACTTCATCTGTCTCATACAAGAATGACTTTCTGTAATTATGAATGATCTGACCCTCTTTATTGAACACAGCTGCCGAATTGTAGATGATATCCTGGTATGATTCTGGGTATCCGAGCACTGTGAAACAACCATACTTCTTACTGATCTCTTCCGCCCATTTCAAAGAGGGACCAGGGGCCGATGGTGATTCCAAGAACGGAGTGATATGGCTCCTGGAGGTGAAGTTATAACCGGTCAATCCCAACTCTGGTAGTATCAGCAGATCTGGATTCTTATTGGCTGGAAACGCCTGTGACAAGATCGTGTTCGCTCTCTGGATGTTGTCGGTCACACCATTGATCTTTGGGTTCAGCTGCAAGGTGGCAATTCGTAGTTTGACCATCGTTGTGTGGGGAATGTACGGCCTTCAAACGGTCCCAAATGTTCAACTGCTGTTTGACCATGAATAGAATTCCCGCGAACTTGTTCTAGAAAATGAAAATCACCCGCGAAAACGGTCCCTGTTGCCCAAAACCGCACTTTTTATCGTATTTTGGGCGCTATGTTCTCTGCCTAAGTTCACCAGGGGCGTTTTGGGTCGGAGATGGTTCTGCCCAAAACTCACACGCGCTCGGGGATAAAAAGTGCGGTTTTGGGCAACAACAGTCCCTATGTGGTTCCAATCAGATTTCGAAATTCGCGAAATAATAAACAATAGCCCGATCTCCCCACAAAATGGGGCCACTTTGCGTTGTTTTGTCAACAAACAAGACACGAAACACGTTGTTCTACGCATGGGGTGTTACTCGATTGGGAAACGCTTAACGTGTAACCGTGACAGCTGATAGCTGATACCCTTTCCGGGACAATGGGATCGGGGAACATTCCCTTTGTTGATTTGATCTCATCTCCTTCATTCATCCACATATTTTAACTATGCAACAAACTACAATGCCACTGGCTGACATCACCAACTCAGCCAACCAGCTTAGTCACACTCAATCTCCAACTGCTAAAGCTACTCATCCTCACTTAGATGGTTACTCAGTCGCCAAACCTGCTCATGTTGAACACAAGAATGCTGACACCGGTGCCCTCAGTGCTTCCGATCTGCTATTGTTAGAAGATACCACGAAGCAGTTAGCTCTTGCTGAGCCACAAGCTCATCCTGCATATGTGCCTTTCCATGTTCCTACCCCAGAAGAGTTCAACAATTTGAGCCCATCAGACCAAGAAGTTGCCATGGAGAAAGTGAGACATTCCCAATGGGGCTCAAATCCAGAATGGAGACTTCACCTGTGCCAATGTCTACTAGAGCTACAGAAAGAGCATGACGGTAAGCTGACTTTAAACAGGGACAATACTATGAAGAGATTGTCCGAGGAGATGACTTTGAAGTTCCCTATCTCTGGGAATGCTAATAAGTTCAGTCGTCATGGGATCCAGTCTGAGATCAAATTGATGGGCAGGGACTATGAATGCTGGAAACATATCAAGAGCCTACCTGGTGTCACATGGAACTCCACTGATGGCCATTTCATCTTTGCTGAGTCCTTCCGCTTCCATGCTAGTCCTGAAGATATTGATGAGAGGTACGATCATCGTGCTCCAGCCTCACAGCACAAGGGTAAGATTGTTAGCCAGAAATTTGCTTCACATTCCATGATGATCAGATACAAGTATCATAAGTTCTTTAAACCAGACACTGATCTAAGATACATTGAACTGTTTGGTCAATACTATGAGACTAATACAGCTCATAACTTACCTTCAGCTGATGAAGAGCACCTCCCACAAAACTTATCTGAGGAGCTGGTCATGGATGAGACGACTCCTTCATTAACGGAGCAGGCTGCTCAACCAGGTATTCATTACGTCCCTGTCCCACCGCACCACAAATATTACATCTATACCCTTCAAAGCTGCCCTCAACATGCTGAAAGGCTGGAAGCTATTGTCAAACATCTGGATGATGAAGTTGAGAAAGCCAAAGAACCAGAACATGCACCAATTGTCGAAGAATCAAGAAACGATCGTTTGAAAATGGCAGTGGCCACCATGGATAAGATGCTAGAAGCTGATATGATTGATTTCGAGACATTGACGCTCTGTGCTAAGGCATTCGAGACCCATCATCATGATTTCGTCACTTCTTTACTTTCTGAGCCTTTTGAAACAAATATCCACTTGGAGATGATCACTCAGTTGTTGAACAAGATCGCAGAAGCCACGAAGGTGAAGCAACAGCAAGTCGCTGCATGAATTATAACACAATACCCAATATTTATGAGAATATGATACTTTATAACACGACAAAACACACACGAAACGTAGTCAACTACAAAACACGAACTAAACGCAGGACACGAAGGGAATATAAATAGTTAAAGAGCGGACGTAGACATCGTAAATAAGGATATTAAAGGATGGATTTAGACTTAGCGAGCATGTTAATTTCAAAGTCTAATTATCAAAAGGATATATGGGGACTTCTAAACACTGAAGGGATATATATACACAACAAACCCAAATGGAAAAATCAAGCATCTAAAGGACAAGAATTAGTGTTCAAGTAGTGGTGGAAAGACAATCAGTTCAAGTAGGTGAAGTGTTTCTTTTCACATTCATCTTCATGGTACATCTCCTTTTGAACTTCCTCTTTGAAGTCAGATAGGTCATATTGGAAGTTTTCCTCATACCAACCTTTCTTAGTCAAGAATTGAGGTTCTGGGACACCCTTGATAGGGAAGAAGTAACACAGTAATGAATAGGTGGAGAAACTGACAATGTACCCGGCAAAGAAACTCAAGTTGTAAATGTAAGTGGCACCTTTTGGAACAGTACCACCAACGGCGCCGACGAAACCAACAATGTTTGGCAAGATACCACAGATGTAAGCAGCGTATGCTCTCCAGTTGATACCAAGTTTGTTGTAGGAGTAATTGAACTCTTGGTTGTTGGAGTACAGATGGAACACGTTGATGTAACCTCTTCTGACAACCATGTAATCGGCACCAATGACACCAGCGATGGCGGAAAGGAAAACAGAGTAAGCAGATAAGTAGCTGGTGAAATTGTTTGATGATTTCAATAAGTTCCATGGACAAACACAGAACCCAATCATGGCACAGATGAACCCACCACGTCTGATGTTGACGTATTTTGGTAGCAGGGCAGAACCATCGGTACCGGCAGAGATGGAGTTAGCACTGATGTTCGTACCGATTTGAGCAACTACAAAAGCCAGGGCGATGAAGAAGACACCAGCACGATCACCAGCAGTGTAGGATTGGACATAACGATCCAACAGGTCTAATGGGGACCAGTAGACTTCACCGTACATTTCACCAGATGCTGAGGAAGCTAGGATACCGATCAAAGAAGTCAAGGCGAAACAAGTTGGGATGGAAACCAACTGTGATAAAGATGAAGCAGTTGGCTTCTTGGCCAATCTTGAGAAATCTGGAGCGTTGACAATGAAAGTGGAGAAATTGGCCAAAGAGTTCATAGTGGAGGAGATGAAAGCCCAAGCGTGGTCCGATTGTGGTAAGTCTGTGGATTTGTGCACGACAGAACCTAGGCCACCAGCTCTGACCAGGGTCCAGACCAAGAAGGCAACACCAGCAGTGGAACATAGATAGGCCTTAACGGTGAATAAATGTCTGATGGTTTGTGGACGGCAGTAAATGAATGGTAATGAGATGAAACAAAAGATGAAGAAGCTTAGGAATTGGAAAGTGGTAGTACCAGAGCTTGGAATGGAGTTATGAATTCTAGTATCCAAATCAGCACCAAAGATGGACTTCAAGACCAATTGAACACACTGACCACCGATCCATGCTTGCACAGAGTACCAAACACAGGCCATGACGACTCTGTTCAACACAGGCCAAACTGAACCAAAAGTACCGAATGAAGCTCTAGCTGAGACAGGGAATGAGATATGATAGTGGGAACCGACCCTTTGGGAGATGTAAAGGAATATGGACAGGAAACCATAACCTAACCACACGGAGATCCAAGTCTCCCACCAAGATAGACCGGCTTGAACACCAGTGGAGGCGATTTGCCATGTGTTGACGTTGAAGGACTCGGCAATCCATAGAAACACAAAGTTGAACCAGCTCCAAGGTCTCTCTGACTCTTCTAGCACCGGTTGCAAGTCTCTGTTGGTCAAGAAGGACTGGGACAAGGACAGTTCGTTGTCCTGGAGTGAGATCTTGTCCAATAGTTGGGCGAACTTGCCCTTGTGTTGTTCCAGAGGTCTGGAGGATGTGCTGGAGGTTGCGTCTGCGGCCTTTTCGTCGTACTTGTCCATTGTGATCACTTGTGATGATATCAGCCCTCAGACGACAGTTCCAAGCACAGCAGGTTCCAGGCTCTCTTTATAGGAAATTTTTCAAAAAATTTTGTTATCTTCGAAAGGCATCTCCAGAAAAAAATATCTGTGCAGCGGATAACTGTAAATTCTCAGAGCAGAGAACTGTAAGAAAATCAAAAGAAACTCCGGAAAAGGCCTGATAATAAGGAGAAGTGACAGTGACAGTGACAGGTTTATTATGGTGAGTGTTAGGGAGTGTTTAGGAGTGTTTGTCAGTGCAGTGTGTGTACAGTCTCTCTTGCAATGAAGTCTTTGCCTCTCTTCTACAGCGATGCCTCTCTCCCTGACGGAAATGTGCTTACGGCCGAAGAGCTTTTAGCAGGCCCCAGAACTAGAAGCGGACATGAGGTCACTGGAGCCTGGTGATGAGCTGAATCACAGGTGGCAGAGCCAGGCAGAGCTAGCTGGCTGCTACAGTCTACAGAGACAGATCTCACTGATCCAGCAACAATGCTTCCAACAAAGACACTTATCTCCACAACGCTGGTTATCTCCTAAGGAGTCAGTCCCCAACAAAGGGTCTTCTTATCTGCTTATCTGTGGGGGTCGCGCTTTCCAAAAGAGATAAAGAGTTCGCAGCCATTTGACACAAACAGCGGTTGAAGCTTGACAGGAGCACTAGCCTAAGATTCGCCTTGGAACCGTTTGGAACTTTGACAGCGAGCGGCGTTAAGCTAAAACGCTTTGTGGGGTGGCCAGGTGGTTCTGTGCCATAGTGTCGGTCTTTGAAACGGCTGGGATTTACGAGATGAGTCGTCAGCGGACTTTACATGCTCTGATTAGAAGAAGTGACTCTGATCAGTGCTAGTGCCACGCGCAAGACGGTGTTTTCTCTCAACTCATGACTGTGAACGGTCATGAACCACATCTTGTGCTTTTTTCTACTCTTTTTAGTTTTCTAGATCTGTTCCTTGATGTTCTGGATTTTTGTCATGACATTTTGACACATATATAAACGAAATCTCATGACCTTCTGTACAAGCTCAAGAATATGCCACTCTTTGCATTATCTTGGACTTAACCCACGCTACTCCTGACTGTGAAATGCGTGTCCATTTGCTTGCTGCCCTACTGTGCACCCTTTTACTTGCCAATGCCCAGATGGTTATCCCTTTTGTGTCACAATCCTCCATCTGGAAACAACTCACTGAACCAAACTCCACGTTTTACCAACTAGCATCCAGAGAAACTGGTCTTTCCAAATACAAGGTCCTCTCCAGACTCAAGAAGACTATCAGCTCCTTCTCCAGCCCATCGAAGCTACAGCGCTGCTCCCGTGTGAAACACGGTTACAAAGGTCTCTGTCGTTCCAAGAAACAAGTGGTCTACATCAATGAACAACGTGCTCCATTCCACACATTCAGAACTTTTGTTTTGCCCACCATTGCCACTGGTAGCTCTGTGATGACATTTGGTTTACAACAGTTGGTTTGCTTCAACAAGGGTGCCTTTCTTAACATCGTCGCTGACTTCACTTTTTGTAACGCCTTGGGTTATCAGGCTTTATACAATGAAGTGGTTGCTGTTGGATTAACAGCTTTAGCATATGATGAATTGTATGGTGCTCCCTTTTCAGAGATGGCTGTGAGAATCTTGAACGTGTTCAGTACCCTGGGGTTTAGCTATACAGGTTTCAGTGCCGTTAGTGAAGATGATGAAGTTGTTCCCTTGAGTGATATGGATTCACAGTTCCAATTGAAGTACATCTTTGTGAATTATGGCACACCAGATACAAGAAATTCTTCGTTGGCTATGTTCACAGGGAACAATAATAAAGAACTTGGATTCAGTTTCATATCTAAACCATGGGACACTGATACTGCTGGTGGTGCTTTTGATGCTGAGTCTTACGATTGGAAATACGTGTTGAAATTGGATATGAAGGAGTTCAACTATCAGTTGGATAGGATGAGTCCAGAAGAACTGCTCTTCGCTGCACGTCAAAGTGTGATAAACTTCAAAGACTTCATGTTATTCGGTGGTGGGTTATGGACTAACAAGGCAGATGTGTTCTTAGATGTAAGTAACCGTTTTAGAGCAACAGAAGAAGAGGATGATGAAGTGAATGATGACTTTATTGAAGATGACATGTCAGAATTGCTCTTTAGGGACTTTCACGGTTTGAATATTAGAGTTTCCTTGGAGAAAGGTGCTGTTCATACAGTGAATTGGTGATAATTTACCGATATTTCGACAATGACTTGATTTTCTGAGATGAGACTTCTTTTGCGGTTACTTGTAGTCCATATGGCTTGGATGACCCAAGGAATCACCCTGGTCACCTAAGTATTAGGGGTCTTTGATCATTATTCTTTAGCTCATCGCGCCAACGCTTCATAACCTCTCCGAATTCGGCGACAATTTTTGTGTACTGAAGGAAAAAAAAATTTATGCATGAACTCATCTTCAGGCATAACTACCTTCGAAGAAACATACCAATCACAATGAGAATTCTAGCCGCAGCCGACGATACCGGGAGTCTGAAAGGTGAGTCTATGAACATTTCTTGTCCACCTCCTTGAACCAATACTAACGAGTTTCCAACAGAGATAATTTGTGCCAAAGGGACCGATACCTCATCACAAACTGCTCCGCAACCAGAAGCCATCAATACATTCCATGAACAAGGTCTAAGAGGCAGGATACAGAGACTGTTACTACTGCAGCGTGAGGATGAGAACGTTGTCGTTGCAGCTAGGGCTAATGGCCAGATCAATTTTTTCAAACAGAATGATAACTATGATTTGATCACTAGTGTAACTGATGGTCTTGATGAAAAAGATCAGTTTATTTCCCTTGTGGAAACTGATGGGAATCTCGTTGCTGCTTCAGAACAGGGGAAAGTCACTATCATCGCCATCGATTCTGTGTTTGAAGAAGAGCAGAAAGTTCAGAGAACTAATCTGAAGGCTCCATTGTCTGCATTTATTGCACACCCTGAACAAAAGGGTATCTTTGCCTTTGGTGGTAAAGAGAATGATATCAAGATTGTGAGACTATATGATGCTGAGGGCGTTGTTTTAGACAAACCAGAGATCTTGTTCACGGGGAAGAACGTCAAGAATGACAAACTGGACCTTCGTGTGCCAATCTGGATCTCCAACATCCTATTCATCAACTTACCAAAACACACTGCTACATCCTGGGAATTCCTTACAACGACAAGATACGGTCAAGTGAGAAAATACGATTCCACGCATGGTCGTAAACCGGTCCTGGACAAGAAACTAACAGATAAACCAATCGTCAACATCGCCATCACTCCTAATGACCAAGAGATAATATGTTCCGACACACATGTCACCACTGCCTTGTTCAACATCGAGAAGGGGAACTTGATCGCTAAATACAAAGGTGCCGTTGGTGCTGTCCAGGGCTTGCATAGTTTCCTAAAAGGCGACAAGAGTCTGATCGCTACCGGTGCCCTGGATAGATATGTCCGTGTTTTCAACATTAAAACTAGAGAACAAGTCGCTAAGGTGTTTATTGGGTCAAAAGTCAGTGCAGTTCTGGTGTTGGATGATTACCATATCGAAGTGAAGAATGTTGATGAGGAGGAAAGTGAGAAGAAAAAGAAGAAGGCTAGAAAGCCAATTGTCGGTGACGATGAAGATGATGCCATTTGGGATGAGTTGGATGAGATGGAGAAGAAGAGTAAAAAGAGAAAAGTTACCAAATAAGACTGTGTGTACAGTTGAAAACATAGAATGCATTAATCATTTTACTCAATTAAATATCGTAGTTCTAGTTGAAACCCTTGGCTAATTTCTTATCATGGCCTGCTTTTCTATTATGATTTGCACGGGAAGCTTTATTCTTCTCATTACGAGCTTGTTGTCTCTTTGCATTCTGACCATTTGGTGTTTGTTTGGTCTCTTGTTTACCCTTGTTCTTTTGTTTGTTTGGTCTAGGTTCGTCATTAGTAGTTCCGGGTTCAGGTGTGGCACGAGGAGTACCATCATCAAATCTGGAAGATCTTTCTCCCTCAAGTTCTTGCTCCTCGCTTGACTTCTTTGCAAAACTGGAGTTCCATGGCTTGTTACCTCTGAACATGTACTTCTCTTCTAACAGTTTGGCTCGCTTTGGACTCTTCTGAATCATTCTTGCCCAACCTTCAATCTGCTCATCAGACCATTTGGTCTCATCCTTCATTTCTTTCCTCTTTCTAGACTTTCTAGATGTCTTATCAAATGACACTGGATCTTTCTTGAAGGTCTCCCATAGGAATCTCTCAATCTTTTCATACTTGGAATTATCAGCATTTGGAGCAGCAGCTTCTGCGTCGTCGTATGTATCATCTCTTTCATCTTCATCAGCCTCGTACATCATAGCCAATGCTAGCTCTAGACTCTTGTTCTTGACCTCATCAGGGACTTGGGATAATCTTGGTTTGTTGACCTTCTTGGAAGAGATGTACACGACTTCATTAGACTTGTCAGCCAGGACATGGCGTGAAAAACCTGTGGATTCCTTCTCAATAGCCAGGTCTGGATTCTCCAATAGCATGTTAGTCACTGTCTCCACATTGTTTTCATTCTTTCTCAAGAGTTTTTCAGTGCGTTCAATGGTTAAAGTTGGGAACAGCTCAACTAACAACTTGACATCATCTTCATTCACAGGTGCTTTTGGGGTATGCTGGTTCAAGAATGGAAGTCTCTTTTCCAGGCCTGGATTGTACTTCTTGAAATTCTCACTGGTGATGATACCTGAGAACAAGGGGAATAAATGCAATGAGTGATATGAAGTGATACCTAATTCAGTGGCCAAGAATGCAATTCTGTTCACGGAGATGGAAACAAGGGAAAGAATGGCAATGTCTTTACACAACTTAGCAAATCTACCTTCACCTTTGGAGTACAGTTTCTCAAGCATCTCCAGCCAAGAGTCAGTAATGAATGATTCCGCAAACGATGTTGAATTGGTCTTCGATTTGGACTTGTTCACTTGTTTGTCTGCCTTCTCTGACTTGGTGGACTTTACAAACTTGGATTTCTCATCAAGTAGGGCTGCAATCACCTGTAAGCTGTACTTATCAAACTTCCCATTCCCTATCAGACCTTCAATATGCTTATGTACCAATGAGATCGAGCTGATCGTCCTCTTGTCCTTTGGTTTATAACTCCCATCAATGATACCTCTGACAGCCTGCGGCTGCTTCAATGCGTAGATTCTAGCAAAATCCCATAATGCCTCACCGTTCAGCTTCAAGTTCAAGACACCGTGTTGTTTTATAAGTTCTAGGATCCAGAGTCTTAACGTTTCCAGATTCTCAGTGATCTGAACATTGATCAGACCCAACGACAATATCAGGCCCTGCTCTTCCGCAATCTCATGCAAATAACTCTTCACAAACAAGCACAACTGCTGCTCGGATCTGGAATTCAAGGGCACTTGGAGTTGTAGGATTGTCTGGACGTATTGGATGTAGACTTCTATAAGATGAACCCAAATGACCGGATCTTTATCCACCATGGAGGACCGAAGCTTGAAAGGCGGGAAGTTCGTGATGGGAAGCTCAATTGAGCTGTCTGTGAAGCCAATGTCGATCTCGTTCACCATTTGTGGCTGCTGTGGTTGGCTCAATGTCTAGTTCGTTTAAACAGTGTCATAGGTCCATTTGACTTTTCGCCTCTCGAAATTTTAGATAAGTGAGTATGTCGGTAAATATCAGCACGGAGATAATAGGAATATCGGTAACTTTGAGAACACTCTGCCTACCTAGGGGGAGTTATCAGAAATAGATTAGAGGTGGTTGAAGTGGTGAGGTGTATAATCAAGAGTCATGGGATACGCCTGTACTCTTCTCCCCGTTCAGTATCCAATTTTTTTGCACTTGGTCCTACCAGATCAGCCAATGTCTGGAATATTTCTCGAAAAGGTGCTCTCTTCACGTCATTATACTATCGGAGGACCTGTCACTGTGAGATTAAAGCCTCAAAGAGTTACTATATGATCTCCCTTTTAAAGTCCAAGCTATTGCAAAGTTAATTTGGAGTAACGAGTTTTGTCGGCCACCTGTTCCGCCCTTCTCCCAAGTTTGTGGCAAATTAGCACATTGTACTCGAATGTGTCAAATAGGCTTTTCTCGAAGCTCAACAAAAATAAAGGCAACCAAACAAAATTATCTCTGCCTTCTCTCCCTGAAACCCTCTTCAAAGTCCTCTAAGATGGATACAGAGTACATAAACGAGGATGGTGAGTGTCCTGAGCGCATCTTTACCTACTTCTCAGCTACTAACTTCGCTCCCAGATCTCCAGGCGTTCCAGGAGGCCCTTGATTACGACCCCGTATATGCCCAATCAGCAAAGTCCGAAGTGGACCTAACACAAGATCTGGTAGGCTCCAACGAGCTGGGAGGCCAAATACGGCCTGTGGACAAGATCACATCCAAGAACGACTGGGGTCCCATAAGGAGAAAGCTACATAACCATGATAAGCACAAGGGGAAGGACGACTACTTCCAGAGTTACTCATACAAGATCTTGAGATACCCCATCTTGATCCCCATACTGGCGTGGTGCAGCATCCTGATGTTCATCTACTTCTTCCTAAGAATCTACATCTCACTTTATGAATACTTCTTCACTTGGACCGGGAAGAAGCGGAAGTTGAGAAAGAAGTTGAGGGAGTCTAAGAATTATAAGGAGTGGATCTCCAATGCCCTTAAACTAGATGAATACCTCAAGTTTGACAAATGGAAGTCCACAATCCATTTCTACTATTATGATTACAATTTGCTAAAGATCACTGTGAAGAAGCTGAAGAGCTTGAGAACTGAAGAAACCAAGGAAGAGCTGTTGCTGTTGTTGCAAAGCTGTATCAAGGCCAATTTTGCAGGTACTGAGAACCCAATTTTGTACTCAAGAACTTACTATGGCACGAAGAGACTTGTGGAGGAGTACAACACCGAGGTTGTTGAATCATTAAATTACATCATTGAAGACACTCAACTCCCTGCTGAACTCAAGAAGAATTTCTTCAAATCAATCAACAAGAACTTTGGTAAGACCGCTTTGGCTTTGTCTGGTGGTGCTTGCTTTGCCTATAATCATTTTGGTGTTGTCAAGGCACTTGTTGATAATGACTTGCTCCCAACGATTATCAGTGGTACTTCTGGTGGTGGTATTGTTGCTGCTTTGGCAACGACAAGATCCAATGATGAGTTGAAACCATTACTTGTTCCTGAACTGGCAAACAAGATCACTGCTTGTAACGAACCATTCAGTGTGTATTCCAAAAGATTCCTCAAGACTGGTGCTAGATTTGATTCAGTTGACTGGGCAAGAAAGTGCATGTGGTTCACAATGGGATCCATGACGTTCAAGGAAGCATATGAAAGAACAGGTAAGATCCTAAACATCTCCACTGTTCCAGCTGACCCTCATTCCCCTGTTATCTTGTGTAACCATATCACTTCCCCAAACTGTGTGATTTGGTCCACTCTGCTGGCATCTGCCGCTGTCCCTGGGATCTTGAACCCCGTTGTGCTGATGATGAAGGATCCAAAGACCGGTGAGCTGTCGCCTTTCAGCTTGGGTACCAAGTACAAAGATGGTTCATTGAGAACAGACATCCCCGTCGAGGCTCTAAACACCTATTTCAACGTCAAATTCTCCGTCGTGAGTCAAACAAACCCACACATTTCATTGTTCTTCTTCGCTCCAAAGGGGTCAATTGGTAGACCTGTGTCAAGGTCCAAGACTGGGTTAAGAGGTGGGTTCATCGGTGCTGGTTTGGAAAACTTCATCAAGTTGGAAAATAAAAAGTGGTTGAAGTTGATCAAGTCTTTGGACTTATTACCACATTTGATGGATCAAGATTGGTCGAACGTCTGGTTACAGAAATTCAGTGGGACGGTGACCATATGGCCAAAGATCCAATTGAAGGACTTCTGGTATATCCTGAGTGATCCAGATGAGGACAAGATGACCAAACTGATCAGAAATGGTGAGATTTCCACGTTTCCAAAACTGCTCTTCATCAAACACAGATTGAGCATTGAACGTACTATTGAAGCTGGTCTTAAAAAGTACAAGAAGGAAGTGCGAAACAGCACAAAGAGAGATTCGCAAGTTGGTTCGGACCTAGAAGATGACAAAGGCAACATGTACAGACCTTTAGACTACGATTTAGATTCTGGTGTTGATGGTTTACAGTATCAAGTCCGCTTTGGAAATGGCTTGGAAGACGAAGACGAGGAAGATCCAGACTACGAGAACAGTGAAGCTGATGAGTCCACGTCCGACACAGAGGACAATGAAAGTGGCGAAGTCAGTGACGAAGAAGGCCCAAGACAGAGAAGACGCTCAGCTTGGTGGTGATTGGCTGTTTACAACTTACGGCTAAATAGAACATATTATGGCATTAATGTGATTTGTAAACGTATAATTCTAGGCAGACTGAGCGTAGTTAGAAATGAACCGTGGAGCATGTAGTGATATGCCCTATTGTGAAGCAGTGAAGCTGTACTTTAAGCATGTTCTGCACTCATCGGTAGAACCAATAAGCCTGTCAGTGTACAGTTCAAGGAACGTCCCGCATGATGCATAATAAAGCTTCAGGGCTCAAGTGTCAAGCCGCATCGGGTCGGAACTACAGCAAAATACGCATCTGTGTAGCTAGTACTGCTATCCCTGGCGCTGTTTCAGGGTGCTTCATCCCGCTATTTGGCAGGTACGGCCCTGTAAACTCCCGTGTGATCGAGTCTGGAAGGGTTCTGGACAGTGGACACGGGTTTTCTTGCTAAAAGCCTCTCAAGCCTCTTTATCCATCTCCACGCCACAAGGTAAATCAAGACCAAATCGCAGCTCAGAGCCTACATCTGCACGCCGTAGCCTATAGGAGCCGTCCCCCTGCAGCTACATTGCCAAGTATATGTAAGAATCACGGAGCAAGCATCAGAATCAGACCAGACTTCTGTGTGATGATGTGAAGGAGCCTCAAGACCAAAGAGGCAAGGGCAAGAGGTACGCACGGCCAAAGTGCTGACTTTGTACCGAGCTTCAGGAGGCGTGGAAATAGCGGGCCTAAAACCCAGAAGAGCTACGTCTGTTCAAGGGACGAATTACAGTATATTTTTAGGTTTAAGCTCTATGCTAGTCTGATCTGTTTGGTCTTAACTTTGATGAAGAAAGTCAAATAAAGCACTAACGAGATACCAATGGCAATGACAGTGGCGTACACTGGGTATTTAAACTGGTCTGGTCTGTGGAAGATCAACGTGGAGGTGTAACCCAATAGCTCAAACAGATTGTTCAGCGTCTCTTCGAAGCCTGTGGCATTGAAGCGCTGGAAGTCATCATCTATGAATAATTGGATAGAGTTTTGGATTGTCAAGTCAAAGCACCAAAGACCGACTCGACTGAATGGGATACACAGACACATCAACCAATGGGTCTTCTCATAGTCAAGAATGAACGCCAGTGCAATTGGCACCAAGGATAAGAACTGAAATGCAATGGAGACCAAACCTGTGTTGACAAGTTGAATATTTCTCGATAGGAATGGGAAAATGACAACCGTACCAAAGAGTTCAAACACCGTGGATACACCCTTCAGGACACCAATGGAGAAGTTGTTGACATCTGGGAATGAAAGCAAGTATGCAATGGTTGAACTTCCAAATGACAACACCGTGAAGTAGATGATGGATAATGAGATGATTGCCAACGCTAGTGGGTTTTGCAAAAACAACTTGGTACTCTCCAGATAATTGAAGTGTTTACCGAACTTACCATCTGATGACTTTCTGGAAATCGTATCTTGGGACTCTTTGAGCGTTGGTATTGTGTGATAAATGTCCAGGATTGCTTGATATTCAATCTGATTACTTATTAGGAATGTCAAGATTAGGAAAATGGCTGTGATTTTATGATTCGTTAACGTTAAGAAAGTGGAGATGAAGAAGGGACCTACTAGCTTGGAGAATAGATCTATGGATCTGAGTTTTGTGTTCAGCTCCATCAGGAATTCTTGATCTTTGGAACTGATCTTCACGATCCAATCTCTTGAGATAGAGATCTTATTACCAATCGTGCAGAGTTTCTCAACAACACCACAGACAATGACAACGGACAATGTGACAGCTTTCAATAACTCATGGTGTTGGAAAAATTGGAATATGATCAAGAACAGTGATGAGGCGAGGATTGCAAAGAATCGTTGAATGAAAATGGTCTTTCTGATGATTGCTAGTCTTTCACCATGGTTTACCAATTTTGTAACGGTGTTTGTGAGGAATATACCAGAAGCAGCAGATATCAAGGCGAAAAGTGAGGTGGGTAGTAAAGTGTTTGGGTATAGATTCACAATGAATAGCACTATAGCAAACTCGTAGACCCTGGAATTCCAAACGTAGAGCAGATGTGAGATGTATAATTTGTTCTTGACTTTGTGCTTTAATAAAGGGTCTATCTCTAGTGATTCGGGAACACAAATGGAACCATGATTCAGATCTTCATCGTGGACGAGAAGCTGCGATGTCTCGTTGTCTTCGGGCACCTTTGCGGTCATGTCAATCTTGGTTGTATAACGCGTATCTTTGAAGCTTCAGTATAGATACCAACCAGTCCAATTGACCTTTGGAGTGAGCACAGATCTTCCGAGGTATGAGGTGACAGAAGCAGACGCGTGATCTCCGTAGGAGTTGGTTATTGATCACTTATCACGCGTTTTGAAAGATTGTTTGTGAATCTTTGGTGATTTGATGAATTCGGGCCTCCACAGTTTCGGTTTTGGGGTGAATTTGGTTGCGGTCGACAAATACAAGAATCTCGAGAGAAATAGCAGCAAAGTAAGGGTATAGCACTGACAATACATAGCCATTTCGTAGCCTATACTCTCTACCATGACTCACACTACTCACAGCTGCCACACTGACAGGCCCCACTCCCGTGTTGCCGGCAGGGGCGCACTTCTTATCCCATTTGACACTTATTATGATGGACGGTCACGTGATCTTATCTGCTTATCAGTGCTTACGTCAGCTGCTGGATTGCGCAAGTGTCACGACGGCGCCAGGTTTTGCGCTGTTTTTATGGAGCTTGTGCAGTTTCGCGGGCCCGGACAGAAAGTTACGTAATTCGCTGGCGCTATAAAAAGCCAAAAATTGAGAAATTTAGCTTGCCACCCTCCCCTTGTTTGAGCATCCACAACCGCTTCTAACTTTAACACCACCAAGGTTCTGACCATAAGAACCTCGCCACTGTTAGAGACCTGCTTAGAAGTACACACTGCATCTTTTCAACCGAACGAAACGCTCCACTACAGCCCCCTTTTTGACTGTTTACCCTTATAACCCCATAAAATCTTAGATACCCTTATCTACACCAAAAAAACATCACGTCAAAGGCTACATCACTATGAGAACTACCCAAATCTTACCATTAGCCGTTTTGGCTTCTGTTGCTGCCGCTTTGGTCATCCCAGACGTTAACAACAACCAAGAAGTCTTTGCTGTCAAGCAAGAGGGCAAAAAAGCCCCTCAACAAGTTGCTGTCACCTCCGAGGAAACCACCATTGACACTGCTGTCTTGAAGGAACACTTGGCTGCTGAATCTGCTCCAATCGTCACCAGTTTAACTGCTGCCACCAACATCATTCCAAACCGTTACATCATTGTCTTCAAGAAGGGTATCTTGCCAGAAGAAATTGAATTCCACCAAAACTGGGTTAACCAAGAACACATCCAAGCTGCTAAGGCTCTATATGATGCTAACCCAACCCATCAATTCTTCTCCGATGTCAAGTCAGAATCCATCGTTGACAGTCTAGGTGGTTTGTTGGACTCTTTCCACATTGATGGCTTATTCGCTGGTTACTTTGGTTACTTCTTGGATGACACCATTGAATTAATCCGTCGTAACCCATTGGTTGAGTTTGTCGAACAAGATTCAAGAGTCTTCTCCTCTGAATTCAACACTCAAAACGGTGCTCCATGGGGTTTATCCAGAATCTCTCACCGTGATGCCTTGAACTTGGGTTCTTTCAACAAATACTTATACGATGACAACGCTGGTGAAGGTGTCACCTCATACGTTATTGACACTGGTGTCAATGTTAAACATGATGACTTTGAAGGTCGTGCCGTCTGGGGTAAGACCATCCCATCTGGTGACCAAGATGAAGATGGTAACGGTCACGGTACTCACTGTGCTGGTACCATCGGTTCCAAACACTATGGTGTTGCTAAGAAGGCTGACATTGTTGCTGTCAAGGTCTTGAGATCCAACGGTTCCGGTACCATGTCTGATGTCGTTAAAGGTGTTGAATACGCTGCTAATGCTCATGCTCAAGCCGTCAAGGAAGGTAAGAAGGGTTTCAAAGGTTCTACTGCCAACATGTCCCTAGGTGGTGGTAAATCTCCATCATTAGACTTGGCTGTTAACGCTGCTGTCCAAGCCGGTATCCATTTCGCCGTTGCTGCTGGTAATGACAATGCTGATGCTTGTAACTACTCCCCAGCTGCTGCTGAAAAGGCTGTCACTGTTGGTGCTTCCACCTTATCTGACACTAGAGCCTACTTCTCCAACTATGGTAAATGTGTTGACATCTTTGGTCCAGGTTTGAACATTTTGTCCACTTACATTGGTTCTGAAACTGCCACTGCCACTTTATCAGGTACTTCCATGGCTTCACCACACGTTGCCGGTTTGTTGACTTACTACTTATCCTTACAACCAGGTTCTGCCTCTGAATTCGGTGCTAAAGGTGGTATCACTCCAGCCCAATTGAAGAAGAAGATCATTGATTACTCCACCAAGGGTAAACTAACCGACATTCCAGAAGACACTCCAAACTACTTGATCTACAACGGTGGTGGTCAAGACCTAAGTGAATTCTGGGGTGCCAACACCTCTGAAGCTGAAGAATCCAGTATCAACTATGACATCAATGCTGCTTTTGAAAAATTTGAAAACACCGCTGACCAATTAGTCAACGACTTCAAGGATTTCATCTCAAACAACTTCTAAGAAGATGGTTTGAATCATCATTAGACAGCTTAACGATACAGGTTATGGGTTTCTTTCTTTATGGCTATTCAGTTCTTTGTCCCTCTGGGATTCATCTTTTTTTATGGTCAACTTTTATTTACTTTTGAATTATATCGTGGATTGATATTGCATTAAACACAATAAACACATCTTATTTGAAATCTTGCTGTAGATAAGCTTCTGATCCGGAGTTTATATTCCAAATCTTCTGTCATTTTCTCCCGTGTCGATAGCCAGGTCTCGGTAGGCGCCACACAAAAATGTCACATAAAAAACATAACAACCAGCCAACTTTAAAGATCCAGCCTTCGGAAAGAACAACAAAACTTCCCTTCGACGTTGGTTGTCATCGATACCAGGATTCCCAAGAGATTGACCGGCGTACATTTTGCTCATCAACTCAATTTTTCCATGCATATTCTAACTTCTTCCCTTTAAAACAATACACTTCAAAGGTAGAGGACTCTCCCCATTTAATACCCGTGTTGACGTTACCTATCCGTCTTGTGTTTCCACAACTACACAGCTCCACAGATACAAGGTCCCGTTTAAATCACATACGCCGCTGCGTTTGCAACCTTCCAATTCACACTTCCAACTCAGATTAAGTTTATAACAATGAGCAATTACAGATCAGCTCCTGAATTCAGTCCCAGTTCTGGGGATTACTACCAACAACAACAACGCCATCATCACCAACAACAGCAGCCTTATCCCGTCCAGTCATACCCATACCAACAATACCACCAACCACAGCCACAACATCCACAACAAAGAGTCCAAAGACCACGACCAGCCGACTTGGAGATACCAAGGAGAAATCCACAACGACCAGTCTCTCAAAGGTTATCACCAGAAGTCGTGCAAGTCTATCAATCACTGTCACCACAGGCCCAGTCCCAATCACAGCCACACTTACCATTGCAACAGCCACACTTACCATTGCAACAGCAGACATATACACATTCGAACTCCAGTGCTGACAATCACCAACAGTATCAATCCCGTGCTGCTGCTCAGGCTCGCTCAATGAAACAAGTCAGATCACCAGGGTGCTCTCCTATCAACTCGAGATTCCCACCATCACAAGCACCACCACGCTCTCCTGGTGGCACTAAACACAGTCCACCAAGAGTGATGAGATCTGCTTCTAGGGAGCATCTGAGAAAGTCTGCTGTGTTCGATGAGCCACTGCCGGAGAAGAAGAAAGACAGTTCACCACCTAAGCAACCAAGAGTCGAGGACAACATCTTTGAGAAAGAACGTCCAGTGAAGCAGAACAACAATTTCACTTTGATGAAACCGTTCAGAGTGGTATCCGGTAACGATGACCCCAAGAAGAAGAACAAAAAGGTATCTGATCCTAAGCCAAGATATCGTCATAGAAACGACAGTGAAGATAACATTGAACTGATGCCCACATTGGCCAAAGGTTATGAGAATTCTGCTCCTTTGGAGAAGGAATTGAAGTCTAAGGGTTCCAGCAGTGAATTATTGAGAATCACTGAAGGTGGGTATTATTTCAAAGAGAGAACTCCTACCCCAGAACCTGTGGCACCTCCTACTCCGAAATATCACATCCATCAAAGCTACTTACAACCTGCTGAACAAGATCCGCCATTCGAATACTACAGTTATGATGATGAGACTGGATTGATCTATAACACCACTGAAGAAGTTGTTGATACGAGGAGTATTGAACCTATCAGAGATGACTTACTTGATGTTTACAACAATGAAGGTAGCAGCCTGCGGTCCACCAGCCCAGTGAAGTCCATGAACATGGAGGATGTTGAACCGCTTGAAGAAGCTGATCCAAGAAGTAAATCGCCTTTGAAACCAGCACCAACTATTACCAAAGAACCATCCCAAGAGAAGTTGAACATTGAAGGGCCAAGAAAAAGAAAAGGTCTGCTAAAGAAAGTGTTCGTCAATGATACAAAGAGGAAACCATCGCCATCTCCAGAGAAGGAAAGAGTCACTTCTGAAACTAGAAGAGTGGAAAAGTCCAAATTGAAAGTCGACAAGAGAAACATCTCAGCACCTGTGTTCCAGAAGGTTTCGCCTATTGCAGTTTACAACACCGAGGAAGATATCAATACCAACAACACTTCTCGTGTCAGTTTCAGATCTGTTACACCACCACCGTCCGTTCAAGAACCGTTCCCTGATCAACCAACGACAAACACCATCAATGAAGAACAGCCAGATTTACTAAACAACATCCCAATCATTTCCACCTTGTTCCAAAAGATTGACGAAAGTGAGGCCTCGGACTCGACAAAGCTGTTCATGAAAGTGGCCATCATCTTCTTCATCGTGTACGAATTCCAGACCATCATGGACATCTTTACGAATCGGAATTATGACTAGCTTAAAGGTGAAGACCTCGTTATCAGGTCATATTAGAGTTTAGACAAGTATAGACAATATTACAGCTCCTACAGCCGATCAAGATCTCGTACAACGGTAAAACCTTAATCTCAGCACTCGCTTACAAGTCTACCGGCTTTCTCCTTGTGGATCTCTTATCTCTGAACGGGGAAACAAGTTAACACCGTCACCAATACCACGTCAGCCCCAACACAGAAGTTAAAAGGATTCATTTCTATTGACAAATTCGCGAAGTGTGTGGTACCTCCAGTAACGATGTCCAGTCTAAAAATAAAAGACTGGTGTAATTAGTGCTGACCTGAAGTGTCGAATTGGTAGCAAGATTGAACTCGAATCCATGGTTAGACCCCCGTGCGTCAGTGAGGTTGCAGCTACTTGTGTCACCACTCTATCATGGAATTCCTAATGAGGCTATATTACTGAAACACGTTATCGGTACGCTAGCGAGTGACACATCGCCAGTTGCCTCGTTTTTACGAGGAATGACGCTCTTCTAGGGGGAGCTGAACACATCACAAAGAGCGATGACAGCTTTCAAGGCGGCCACTTACCTGTCTCACAGTGGCGTTGGTTGTTTTCGAGTACCCTGTACCAAAAAAACTCGGTTGTAGATGACAGAATATCCACCTACAGGGTATAACCCAAAAAATAACGTCCGACTTTTGAGATGTGAACCATACGAGTACAGTTTAGCCTGCTCGAAAACCGATGGAACGATGGCCTGATATGGCAGTCTGAGATCCACGACAGTGGCGCTAAAGCTTAAGTTCAGGCGTGCATCGCAGAGCCCAGAGAGCGTGTATACACACCAGCCAGTGCGCCTTTAACGGTTTTAAGCTGATGCCTTCCGGCCTCTGATCTCGCGTGTTTAGGTGTACAGGCGTGTGTTTCTCTGAACTTTGGCGGCTATAGTCGGGGTTGTCGGTAACTCTCGGCCCAGGCCATCTCGATTGGGAAAAGACCCTGTGGCGACCTGTGGGTGCAGGTGCTGTGCGTGTGAGTTGTCATCGGTGATCGAATCTTCTGTGGCATAGAAACCAAATAATAAAATTCGCTCCCTGCAGTGATATTCAATTCATGCTGCGGAGGAAGTGATTCGTGGACCAATTGTTCGCTGATTTGGCCCAACATTTGAGCATTTTCACATGTATCTATGATGATATTCGGTTATGGTCCACAGCACCTTAGGAGCCACTGCGTCTGTGCTGACTTAGGACTCTTTGGGGGCATCTCCCTATTGCATGGTGACGATTCGCTGTACCACGAGCAAAGTGCGCTCAGATCTCTGGAGTTCGGAGACGAGCGGAAGAATGTGATGGCTCATGGAGGGGAGAATTTGCAGCAGAGCCTCAAACGGTGGCAGAAACCTCCGCTCGAATTACGAGAGTGCGCCGAAGAAAATAGAAGATGCATTGTCTAGCTCTGCGGTGGACCAAAGTGTGCCAACTGGCACATGCTCTTGTGAGCTCGCCTATAGCGTCTGCCCAACGGCTAGGGAAGATCATATCTGGGACAAGAGCACAGGAACACACAGCAGTACCTGAACACAGACAAGCGGAAGTGCAGCGGAAAAACCGGGGCTAGGGCTGGGGGATCTTGGGCCAGGGAGCTGAGCTGCGAGGCATTCTCGCTTACTGAGACCAACGACCCATGAACGACAAGGCCGTCGGTCCTTAGGTATCTCTGTGATATATCACCCATCACATACCTGAGATTCGCGGGCCCTGGCGGTTTCTGTGAGCGATATCGCCCAGGAGTTGGGCAGACCCAATTCTCGTCCTGCTGGGAATCCTGCCCAGTGAGCTCCTTCTGCGCCGCTACTGGCTCCTTCTGGGCCCCTTCTGGGCCCTTCTAGCGTTACAGTTATGAGTTCTGTGCAGGAGACGGTGGGCAGGACCCAACACAGCTGTCGCCTGACGCGTCTAACAGCCTCGGTCTAGCGTTGGCGGGAGCCCTGCCTGTGGCCCGTCCATTTCCTCTGCCTAGCCCCAGAAATGTTTTGGTCCAGTTGGCCCAGGGGTCTGCCTAGAGTTAGGTCCGCTCTAGGCGGGGGCAGCGCGAAAAAGGTTAAAGTTTCCTCATGCTTGCTAATGCACAGATGTCAGAACACAAACCTTAAAAAGTCAGGACGCCAAAGCTTAAAAACGTTAAATATGCATTAATTCGATTTGGGTTAATCTTGTATTTGTGAATTCACTCGCTGCTTTTATAAACGTCTGTGGCCGTTGTGCTGGTGTCAGTGCGAGACTCGAGACAAGTGAGAGACGCTGAGACTGAGACCAGGAAGAGGCTGCAGACCACAGATCACAGAGCGCAGACCAGATCAGACCATATCGAGACGAGGAGAAGAAGACTAGACCCCAGTGTCATGAACCAGATACCGAATGACAAGCCCATCCGCTCCAGGGCCGACGAAGTGAGGCAGCCTGCTCAGCAGCAGAAGCCCGACACCACCGTCAAGGAGAAGAGGGTCCTCCACAGAAAGAAGCACAAGAACTCCAGGCTGGGCTGTCCTCAATGCCGCCAAAGAAGAGTCAAGTGCGATGAGACTTTGCCCTCGTGCAAGAAATGTGCCTCCAGGGCCATACGATGTGGCTACCTGGACTTCACGCCCCACGAGCTGGATGTGATCAGACAGGCGCACTTGTACTCTGAAGCTGAGTCGGGCATCATCAACTCCCACTCACACTCTGCATCGGTCCCATACCCCAAGGACACACTAGCATACCAGGTCCAGTACCAAGGTCCCATCACTCACATATTGCATAATGACAACCAATACCCGATCATGAACCAGCAGTCGATGCAGCAGGTCTTCCCACAGGTTGCCAGCTCCAACAATGGCAAATTCTACGCCCCACAATCGTCATTGACTCCAACATCGTCATCTCAACATTCAGAAGCACCTCCTTCTGTGAATAACAGCATTGCCCATTTCAACCACTGGTACACTTACAAACCTGACTCATCTCCAGAACAAGGCGACCAGCAATCACCGATCCAGGCGGCCACAGATCTCAACCCAATCACTACGAAGAAACTCATCGAGGATTACCTCCACCCTATCCACCGTTACAGCATCACTTATGACTCAAATGTCAACTCTCCATTATCCACAGATCACCGCACAAGCACCACAAGTGCCACCATCATGTTTATTGACACACCAGAGGAGACCAAGATCTCGCCGCCAAACTATAATGATCAAACAGGTACCTTTGAAGTCCCATTGGTGCCACATAGAAAGAACAGACCACAGTACGACCTGAGAAAGTTCCCACCATACTTCAATGAGACCGTGTCTGCTACGTTTGCCCGTGTGTTCCTGTTCAATGACATGTTCAACATCTTGGAAGACGGTATGGAACACATCAATGTCTTCAAAGCTGCTATCATTTTCGGTGCTGGTAAAGTTCTTACTAGTCATTCTGAGATCAACAAGGTGTTCCTAAGAATGAGAGGCGACGCTATCAACTACCTGCGTGGTGCCCTGTCAAACATCACCGATGACAATTCCATACCGGTGTTGAGAATCACGAGTCTGTTGAACAAATCATCCATCTATTTCAAGAAGGTTTCATTGAAGGAATTCTTTTCATTCGCCTCTGGTCCCTGTGCTGTTCTGAGAGCGGTGTACGAAGACCCAACTGCATTTCCTAATTCATTCCCAAGACTCAAGATCTTTGCTGATGGTTTATTGTTCACCTCCAAGTACGTCTGGCTCCCACAGTACGATCCACGGTTGTTATTGGAGTTCCAACAGGTATTGAAACGATTTGGTGATGAATTTATCGAGGATGAAAACACTTACAACACAGACGATGTCCTTTACGAGCAGTACACCGCACTGGTGGAATTTGTCAACCTCACACTTGAACTCACCAAGTCCAACAGATCACCTCAGTTTGTATCAACGTACCCGGTGGATCAACTCTTTGAACTGTTCAAACGCTGGTACGCAATTGTTCCACCAGAGATCTATTCTTTTGGTCCCTCTGCTTCTCCTATTGAAAGAGTGTTTTACGTGTTTTGGCACGCATTGGTTGAAATCCTTGATGTTGTTCTTGTTGGTACTCGATACATCTTTTCCTTCTTCCTGAATGGGACTTCCCAGATGCACACTTTTGACAGGGAGAGATTGGTACAGGGGTTGAGAGATCCACGATTGGAATGGTACTTGAACTACAACTGTCGTGTCATATCGTTCTTGATCAGAAGAAGAGGTTTTATTTTGAGAAACACCGTGCTGAATGATCCACTCCCACAATTTGTCAACATCACTGACCGTTTGAAACCAAGATCGTTGGACATCCATGAACGTTGCATCACCAATTTCAGAACCACCGTGATCAAAAAGTTCCACTATGCTTCATTATCAGCACGTTCTGCCAATTTGGATCAAGGAAACAAGAACTACTACAAGAGCACATTGTCTGTTGATAGTGATGATCTACTCTCAGATTTTGACGCCTTGGAATCACTGGAAGATGAGATCGAGGATGTGGTGTGGAAGCATAAGATTAATCCATCTTCTTCACTTTTGGAAGTCGATTACGATCCAAGGTATGTTGACCCTATCTATAACGAGCCATTGAACTTCCAGAGTGCTGATTTGGAGTTTCTTGATAGGTACATTGAGGACAGGAAGGTGATCATCCAAAGTGCTGATTCATATTGATATTCAAGTAATTAATAGCTGGCGGTACGTGATGTTGTTGAACCCGCCAAACAAAAGTATTTAATGACCCATTTTATGATTTTATTTAACATGAATCTTCTGGGAATGTAGAGAAATAGGAACTGTAACTCATAACTCGCATTTACAACTATAATGTTACGTCCAAATCGACTTCGGGACGTCTGTGTTACATGGTGGCTGTTATTTGTCGTCCCTGGTTATGTTTTTGACCAAACTCGGAAGTGTTATGAGCGATGGCGTGGTCCCAACTTCAAATGTTAATAATACATCAGATATTTACTTTCTCAAGTTGTTTTAAGCATTACTAGGGGAATAATTGGGTCTTGTTATTATGATTATTGACTCTAATGTAGAATTCACAAATTTCAGATGTTTCAATTTTGAGATTTTGACTGTAGCAATTATTTAAACTGTTCTGGTCAATATTTTGAACAATGGAAAATTAATGTTTTCGATCACAGAGTAAATAAGGCCTATGAATTGATACATGGCTACTAGCAACCTATTTGAGCAAGTCTACAAATTAGTCTTACAGCGGTCAGACCCTCCTAACATTCTGAAAGCGCTGCAATTAGTACAAATTTGGGCGGTTCGGGAAATTGATATATATGAAAGCCGACGGCGATCTATATACAATTCAAGGCCCAAGGCGCCTAGCTGATGATCGAGGTCAGCTATAAGCGTTCGAGACGTAGGTTATCTTCACCGTTGATGGTCTTACAAGTCGCTTCATTACATGATCATTCTTTTAGCTAGTATACACACATCACTCACCCTATATCGTCTCTTTTTGTTCAGCGCTAATGACACTTAGACATTGGAATTCATTATTATAAGAAGCCTTCCATAGTCTGACTTTCCCATCGTCACCCGAACTACTCAAGATGGTCCCCGTCAAGTTCCAAGACACTGACCAGACTTCACCATGGTGATCGTCATGTTCACTGACCAACTCGACTGAGATCTCAACGTTTGGTGATTGGGAAGAGGCTTCATCTTCATCACCCCAGGCGTACTGTTGCTTCTTGGCCAGTCTTTCTGTAAGTTTGAAGATACGCACTTTACCGTCTTTGCAACCGGTGGCTAATAGTTGGTAGTATCTCCCCATTGATGGAGCCCAGGCCACGGATCTGATTAGACCAGAGTGTTCGGGTAGTGTAGCGGCCTCGACTAATTTACCAGCAGAATCACGGTGATAGATAAACCCTTGGTCCAATGCACAGACAACCAATTTCTCAGGACTGAAACGGGATGGACACCAACTCAGAGCGAAATCTGATTGTAAATGGGATGCTGGGGTTTCACTTAGGATAGACACTTCAGAGGTCAAAGTCCATGATCTTAGATCAGCAGGCTCCAAAGCGTCATAGATTCTCAAAACACCATCGCTGCCAATGACACTCAATCTCAGACCCAGGTGACTAGGGGCAAACGATAGATCGTAGAGTGGGCCTCTGGCATCGTTCAAAGTAGCCAACTTCTTCCAACGACGGCCACTTGAGTGTGGTTCATCCGGGTCCTCTTCCCAGATCTTCACGGTCTTGTCGTAGGAGGCACTGGCGATGATCTTGCCGTACTCCGGGGAGGCCCAGTCGATCTTGACGATGGAGGAATCGTGGGCTTTCCAGCTATCGTTCAGGACCCATTCATTGGTGGTGGAGTCCAGATCGAACACTTTGATGTGCTGGTCCGAGGAGCAGCTCGCGAGCTGCTTGCCGTAGAAGTCGTAGCTGACGTCATGGATGAGCTCCTCGTGGTTGGTGGCGAAGGCCTTCATCGTGCTGGATTCGGTGGCGTTCTTGTGCTGATTTCCACTGGTTTGATGACTTTGATGTTTATCTTCCTTTTTCTACCGTGTAATTAATTCCGAAAGTTGGCGAAAATTACCCGGAATAGCGAGACCGGTTAGACTATGTATAACTTTGTGAGGAGAAGTCGGAATGGCGCCAGTTTTGGTACGTCTGCTCTAAGACAGCCATTGAAATACATTGTCTACGCAAATACCCATTTTAGCTCAATCTCAGCGCTCAAATAGCCCCATTTCCGCTCTGTTGATGTTTCGAGAAGCCATTTCGCGCTAAAATCAAAACCAAAATAAAGAAGCCCTTATATTAAGCTATAGAACCCTTATCAAAACCTCTTCCTTTCGCCACTCAATGTCGGAGCTCCTGCAGAAGCACAGCCTTGTGCAGAACATCGCGACGCGGCTGAGCGTGCTGGACTACCTGAACTTTAGCCAGACCAATGCCAAAGTGGAGCGAATCCTCAAAGACTTTACTGATCCGGAGTACTTCAAACAACGTCTTTCCAATGCTCTGATTGTCCATGATCCCTACTTCACAGAGGACCTGCTGGTCGAATACGATGCTACGAACTGCTTTGCTGTGCACAAGACGAGCGACCCGAAGTCCACCGTGGTCAGAATCGCCACGTTGTTGAAACCTTACCTCTTGAGAATTAAAGATGTCAATACTGAGAACGTTGATTTTGAGGCCTTTTTCGGGTCTGCAGTGCTGAGTTCACAGGATAAGGCCAAAATCCTTGTCAATTTAGAGAAGTTTTGCAAACTGGACAATGCTGATTTAGAATACCAAGAGATCATGCTGAAGAAAGTGAGGACGATCTTGAAGACCTTGACGAAGCAGAACTTTGATGAGTTGATTGTGAATTTCCATAAGGAGGAGTACTCCATTGTCAGTTTGCTAGTGGAAACTTTGAACATCCTTGACCAAGAGAATCTCATTGTCGAGTTCTTCAAACAAGAGAACAGATTCCCATTGGATTTTTTCCCAGAAACGATCTTGACCCCAGCTGGAGAACTTTCTGAAGAATCATTGAACGATGTAATCAATGATCTGGTTGAATACTTCAACACCAAGTCCAAGATCATAGACCAATGCTTTGCACAACAACTACCTGTGATGCTGATGTATGCTGAGAACATAATAGACAAGAATTTGGTCAAGTTTTTCAATGATGAAGCTGAGAAGAATATCCAGATAATACCCATTGTCTATTCCAAGCTTCTGAATGTCTTTATCCCAGGGTTGAATGAGTCCAATAATGCAGGCCCAGGTTATAAAGACATCATCACGAGATTTATCAATTTATATTCAGAACCATTGATTGAGAAGTTTTTAGAGGAGGATTTGATCAGTTTTAAACAAGATTCCATTGCAGAGATCCAGAAGTTTGAGAAGGAAGCAGAAGAGCAAGAGAAGATTGAACAGGAAAACATTTACAAATCCATTTTGACAGAGTACAATAACGATGAGGTCAAGACTAACAAGTTTGAACTGTTGTCAAGTTTTACAAAGATCTTTAATAATAAATCCAATAAGGAGTCCAATGAGATCAAATTCAAAGTGAATTTTGAGATCTTGAACAAGAATTTGCAAAACTTGAAAGCATTCATCAATTTCGAACTTTCTTGTCAAATCATTGAAAAGGCCAAATCAAAAGTCGAACTAACGTCAACTTTCACAAAGATCAACAACACCATTGTGGACAAATCAAGAGTGAACCAACAAATTGAAGAAATCTTTATCATCTTGGTGTCAACTTTGTCACAAGTACACATCAAACCAGGTTTTGAAAAAGCCATTGAACTGTTATCAAAATATGAACCGACAGAGTTCAAATCCCTTGATAACGTGGAACAGGTCAATACAGTGGAACCATTAGTCAAATTCACAGAGCTGATCAACGTTGGTGATTTGATCCAACAGATGGTGGAAATATTTTATGAGAATGAACTAGTACAAAAGAAAGTGGTTGACAAGAATGAGTTTTTGAACAATGCCAACCAATCCAAGAAGCAATTTGAGACAACGCTGGATACGTTTGTTGCGAATGGGTTAAACATCGGGATTGACAAACTGATGGATGAGATTGAATTTCTTTTCAACACTTTACAACTATTCAACGACTTCAATCCAAAGAACACAGATGACGTGCTATCAATCACCGGTCCAACGAAATGTGCAACCAAAGTCGTTACATTATTATCAAATCATATCAACCTATTGAACGGCACAACTGAAAAGGGCGTCATTGACATTTTCCAACAGGAAATTGGCGAGAGATTCTTTAGAATGATTGTTAAGAACATTAAGAAGCGTATGGTCTCCACCACGGGGTCTATCATCCTGATCAGTGATTTGAACTTATACTATGACTTTATTGTGAACACACTACGCCAAAAGAATATCAATCCCTTGTTTGCCGCTCTGAAGGAGATTGGTCAGTTGTATTTGATCGCTACAGAGGACTCAAAAGAGTTGGGTAAGTTGATTGGCGATTTGAGTAAGTTTAATGGTGTCTTCAAACAAGAGGAGATTTATGAGTTTGTGCAAAGAAGGGCTGATTGGTTCAAGATCAAGAAAGACGTTGAAAAGGCGATGTATGGTCTTGGTCTAACAGACTGTGTCATCATGTAAATATATACAAATCGGGTCGTCTAGGGATGGTAATACAAAGAGCCATTATTAGATACGTATTATGATTGTCTGTAGTACTATGTAAACTATGTGGGAAACAAGGAAAGCAAGGAATTAAGTCAAAAGAACAATGCAAATTGAAGCAATTTGGAGGAGCAAAAACACACACAACAGAAAGCAAAAGAAAACAACAGAAGACAAGAATATTTTTTAATAATTGATCGTAGTGGTATTAGTACCAAAATCCAATTTAATCTGATCACCAACACGACTAACATCATCAACAACCTTATCTGAATAAACCCACAATTCACCCAAGTAGTCATACAACAACACCTGATCATCATCATACTCGACAAACGTCCCCTGATGTTGCGGCTCTTCACTGGCACCGACTCTGTCATAGGCACAGTACAAGTACCCGCCACAACCAAACATGACGTCCCAACCTGATGAAGGTTCACCCAGGTCATTGTTCACGACACGCTCCTGTGGAGGTGGAACCAACACCGCGGTGATCTTTAATGGACCCATGTAGTTCTGTTTCAAATCGTCTGCACTTTCAAAAATGTTCTTGTATAGGTCCATCTTGATATCTTTAACAGCCTCATCTTGTCTCTTACAAGTGATGAAACCTGAATTCATCCACAGTAAAGTATGATCATCCAACCCGGAAAGATGAGCCGGATGGGTCGTGCACAGCATGTTGGATTTCAATTTGTTTCTTCTTGTATCATTCTCATCGCCCAGTAGTCTATTACTGTTTGGATTAGGGACACCAACGGCACCAACACCATACTTGTTCAGATAATAGTCTTCATCACCGGCAATGGAAAACCCTAACCAGAACAGTTCTTTATCACCATGGACCCTTGTCGTGGCAGCATGCCACATCTGTAGAGCGTTGATGGTCAAGACAGATCTGATATGACGCTTCTTGTTGATGGCGACAAGACCTGATTCTTGAACATGCTTGTATTTTTCACCAAAGAATCTGTTCTTGTAAGTGAAGTCTGTCAATTCAGGGATATCAAAGAAGGCAGTATCCAGTCTTGTAGGCAACAGCTTATGGAAATAAGTCAATTCTGGCCCGGTCATACGATCATAAAGTTGTCTGTCTTTGAAGAAGAAGGCACCGTTCTCCAAATAGACGGAGGATTCCAGGATGTATTCATCAATGTCAACGAATGGGACAGTATCTGTATCAATCAACACTGTGTCTTCGAATGAACTGAATAACAAAGTCAACAGTTTGTTACCATAGGTGATGAATCTCTTATCATCTGGGTTCACGGATTCAGTTGCATTCACGTACCAAATCTCTTGCTTTGGGAATAGAGTCTCGACATTGACTTGTCTTTGGTCTTGGAAATGTCTTTGGATGACCTTTTTGAAATTTGAAACTTGGTCCAAGTTCAATGACATGGATCTTGAAATCTTGGATAATTCCTGTTGAGATGCCACAGATAGATCACCACGATGCACGATCTGGATAGGAAGTTTGTTTTTCAGAGCTCTTAGCACCAGGATCAACGATTTCAATTCACCAATGTGTTTATCAGCAGCTGAAATGACAATCCCTTTCCCGTTGTAAGTATCTCTTAGATCTCTGGTGAAACAACCGGATGATTGCCAGCTTTCAGGATTGATGGCTGGTGTATGATGATTGACATTCTCCAAATAGCGTTCCATCACCGGAGGCACTGACAGCTCTTCACGATTCCAACGTGTGTAAGTTGGGAACTTCCTCGTTAGAAACTTGAACAATTTCTTCTCATTGGTCTCACAGGTGATCTTTGAGTCAAACCCGTCAATTTGGGCCTGGACAGCAGGGGAAATGTCATTGTTTAGGTAACATTGACTAAAAACACGAAGATGGGCCATTTGATTGCTCATGTATGATTCTGAATCATACGACATTTGTCTCTCGTTGGTGTATCTTGCCTCCCATTCCAACTCCTTGTTGTATGTCTTGATCAATTGTTGGAGTTCATCGTCGGTGATAGTGTCTTTGTTAGGCAGGGAATTCTTGTATTCATCCTTGCGTTCAGTCATGAATCGTTCCTTGGTGTCAAAGATGTACCCGTTGTAAGGATAGCCCTGTTCCAGTTCTTCAAACTTCCAATCAGGGTTCTTTTCATACAGTTTCTCGAAGTAGATCGAACACTTGTCAGCTAGTGATTTCTGAGCGAACCTTTCAGGCTGGTACTCATCCAAAATGTTCTTAAACCCTTCAGTAGTTGGGTACTTCCCGTTGATGAAGATGAATTTCTCCGTCTGTTGAGAGGACTGGTCCAAGACGACGGGCTGTGGTGTGTTTGGTTTGTCATCGAACAAGGATTGGCTCAGTTCTGTGAAGTTTGATGGAATCTTCAGGTTCTTGTATATGGAAGGGTCCAGGTGCTGTGGAGAGTGACGGAAGAGCAGGTACGTCAGCAGTGTGAAGAGCAGCGTTATGGTGACGGCCTTGGAGCGGAAGAGCCTTGCGGCCAGTATCTTGTAGAAGCCCATGTCGGCGCGTGCGAGCTTTATCCTCACCTTGTTGAACATTGTGTGAGAAAGGGTATTAGCGTAGTAGAAACACGACGATGCAAGCAAAACACGGAAAAACTGAGGAGCCAGAGGTGGGCTGGGCGGGAAGGGCGGCGGGAGACGCGTTGGGTGGCCAAGGACTGGGAGCAGCAGTGCCAGACGGGCTTAGAAATGGACTGTTTTCCTGGATCAGGGAGAAGTAGGCAGGTTTGATTGGCCAACGCCTTTTTTTTTTCTTTGGTGTTTACATTTTTTGGCACGCGAAAAGTGCAGTGTAAGAGAAGAGCTTGGAACTGGCAGAGAGAAGTGGTTTTAGCAGTGGCAGAAGGGAGGCGAGTAACTGTGTGGGAGTTATTGGAGACAATGGCCTTTTAGTGTTCACTGCCACGCCACCCACGTCCAACGGCGCCGCTGCAGTGCTTATCTTCCCGCTTATCGTGAAAATTCTTCAATTCTTCATCGTCCGACGCGTGTGAATTTGCACCTGGTGACAGGCTGGCTGGGCTTGTGCTGGTGGCCGCTGGAGCGGTGTCTGGTTAGCAGCTACCACCAGTACACTCTCTCCACTGCTACACTCCCACTGGGACTCCCACTGGGACACCCTCCTGCCCCACCAGCCGCAGGACCCTGCCTAACTCTCAGTCCCATCGCAACTAAAACCTAATCGAACATTCCAACGGTTGCTCAGGCACCCATTAGCCAGAACATAAGCGTACATAGCGTCCCGCATAGTTCATAGGCGTAAATATGGGTCCGGAGATTTATAAATCTGAATTTATCCGAATCACTATCCCATCAAAGTGGCATACAACAATCACAAGCGACAAAGGATCCAGATCTTGCTAAGAAAGCTTCCAGCGGGTAAATGTCAGCATGCTTCTATTATACCCTTTGTTATACACACGCGTAAATAACAGTCCGCATAATCTAACAGTACAGAACATAGACAGAAACAGAAATACCAAGTGGATGTCCATATGAGCACATTAGGTCTATAAATGCAGTTGGAATCGCCAATGATCACTTAGTATCTCTGGGAATATTAGAGATAAAGTAATTCCAAAAACCGCAGACGATTCATCAAATGGTTAGCCTAAGAAGTCATGTCAAGCTAGAGACCCAGTGGGAATCTGAGAGAACCATCACTCCCACTAAAAGAGACCTATTAGGTTACTTTGATTTACCCTGGAATAACCCTATGTTGTTTTTGCATCAACAGGAGAAACTTGAAGCCGCGTACAATGCCAAGTTGAAGGACTTATCCGAGGATCATCGTCAGATCTACAACCTATCTCTATTGCCGCTATGCTACAAGCCCTTCGCCTATGATCAGAAATTTCTCGAATCTACGTCAGATCCCGCCTCCACTATACCACCAGATCTTAGTGATTCTGAAATCATTCGTTTGTTTGAGAAAGCTGGGGTGTTACCGGATGAACTGACAGAATCTCCAAGAAAGGTGCTTGGCCGCTTTATCAGAGAGCTATTATCATTCCAAGCTTATCTAAACAACAGCGGAAAATACGGGCATGATAACGATATCATTAAAGAGCAAACCTCTCGCCATTCAAGCTATCAGGAATGCTTTTCACAGCTTTTGAAAACTCAAATTCCTTCAATCTCAGGTACTTGCACCACCAATATGGACAAAGTGAGCGCTATCGAGTTACTAAGAGTCACCATCTCACCTCAAAACATAATCAAATGTTTACAAGCCAACTCCAAATCGCTTGCTAGATCAGCTGCAGCTGTTGATTATGAATCATATTGGTGTCAAACTTGGGAGACAAAGCCTATAATGGAGGGCTTTAGGAAAACCTACCCAATAGTACAACTACTTGAAGTCATCCCTCATGTTCCATTGGTTGAAAAATCGTATCTTTGGTCCCGTGAGTCGTTTCGAGGAGGTAGAGTTCCTCGTTCACAAACTAAACACAACAATATATTGTGGGAAAAGCCAATTGACAACTTTTACTTATTACACGACACAGATATGATCCATATCACAATTGATGATTGTCGCTTGAATGCTTTAGCCATAATCCCTTGGAAGCCACAAGATTTGGATTTCAAAGATGAAGGAGAGCTGAGTGAAATGGAGGTGCATCAAAAACAAGATAACGCGAGAAAGCTTAATCAACTGGTCTATTACTTTGTCAAAGTGTTCAAATGTCCAAATATCCTGTTCACTA
The DNA here is from genome assembly GCA_030574855.1 of Taiozyma rabaulensis. Lineage (NCBI taxonomy): Eukaryota > Fungi > Ascomycota > Saccharomycetes > Phaffomycetales > Wickerhamomycetaceae > Taiozyma > Taiozyma rabaulensis. Next base: position 224,855 of record JAJMFP010000176.1, read on the forward strand.
ATGGCCCACAAGCTATATTACTAAGGTTGAAAGTCAGAGATGCCCTTGATTGCAACTTTGAAGACATCCAGCTCGTCCACTTGAGTGCTACTAGTGATCCAGTCTCATTGGCTTGTGCTAGTATCTGTCTAGAGTCCCTTTATCAATGGAGAAAATTACTAAGCAGTGGTAATGCATTGAGTAAACAATATCGACCAGTGACTCGCGATGATTTGAGAGACAGTGCTTTCACATACGGTGTCCTTCCAAGCTCTGGGAAGTTGTCAAGAGACATCAAGCGCTATGAGTTATTAGAATATGTGTTACTAAAAGCCCTCAATCTTGACGCTATGAATTCACGTCTACCGGAAGTTGATGAAGAGGGTAAAGAAGTCGCCGACCAGGTATTGAGGAAGCTATCCCAAAGACTTGATACCATTAGAGAGAAAATGAAGATTGATCTTTCACTAAAGCTGAAATCACCACCCATTTTGCTTCCTTCCTCCTCCTTCACTTTAACCAAGCTAATTCGTGGATATGAATGGGGTGAAGACAAACACACTACAATGGAGGTCCAACATCAGGGCACTGCACGAATTTTGAAGATCTATGACCCTGTTAAGGGAGAATTATATGATCATTCTCATTCACGAATAACTTTTCTGACAGCCATTGGGGAGAGTGTCAGCGAAGCGTTCATTACTGAGTCACAATCATACCTGATCCTTTCACAAATCATCCCTGATCATCTTCCAAAATTGATCAGTTACGGATACCTTTACTCCAAGATTGACCAAACGGACAAGATTTACTCTTGGGAATCAAAGGGTAAACTCCACCAGCGTGGTGCTTTCATCCTCTTAGAGAAGCTAACAGAGATCTCAGACAAAGAAGTAATGAGCGTCCCAGGGAAGATCCAGAGGGAGTTGATCGATGATGCTACAAAGGCATTAAGAAAGATACATGAGGCTGGTATCCATCATAGAGGGATGAAGCGTGGGAACCTGATGGTGGTGAAGGATGGCAACGGGAAATATAGAGTCAAGTTTATAGACTTTGGTAATGGTTTGTGTGTGGATCAGACTAAATGGGGTACTTTCAACAATAGTTGGAGTATCCAAGAAGAAGTTGAACTGATGATAGGTGCTCTAAATAGAAAGTTTAGTTACGGTAGAGATTTAAATGATACATAGTTGAACCTGATATATACAAAGCTTAAAACTCTGCAAGCAGCCAGTTCTGTCGATAGTGGTGTAGCGCTGTTTTAATAATCATTCGCGTCATTATCAAACAAAGATCCGTATCGATGCCGAAGCTGTCGTTTACGAGGGAATAATTAAGCGCTCGAATGTTCTAAACAAATTAACAGCTCTTATCTTAGTTCATTGTTATTAATATTGAACCAGTGGGCTGTTGCCAAGAAGTAATTATAACCAACAGTTTTCTATTAACTTCAGTGGGAAAAGCTTAGAATCAGCCGACGCAGCTGTACCCACTGGGTACGGCAACTCACTTTGCCACCAACAAACCATGGTTGGCATCTAATTAGCTCGTTATGTACCATGAGCTGAATATTTACTAAATGTAAATTCGCAATTCTCTCAGACAATATAAAGAACAAAAAGCTGCCAAATTACTCAATGAGATAACGTCTCATGTACATTTCATCAAATCAGACGTACACTTTGAAGCAAACATGTCACCAAGTAAACTAAGTCTTAGAGGATCAGCCTCTATGCTGTCTGGAAGCAGATATGTGCCTGATTTGAATGTTGAAATGTTTGCCCGCCTCCCGCTCGATATCATGGGTTTGGTAATTCGATACATTGGGTTTGATCCTCATTCCGAGAACGATATACAACTCTTCATGGCTTTGAACGAGCAGAAAGCACTCAAACCGATCATAGCCAGGGAGTTCTCCATATGAGTTGCAATTCACCCGTTTGTCAGTTATAACTATCTTCAAAACCCACGTATTCAGAATCTTCAAAAGTGCACTGACTCTTTCTTTATCTTTACCGAAGATTTGGATATATGGGAAGATATAGAATTAGAAGATGGGTCCTGGTTGCCATTCCTTGAAAAAAGATGCTCTAAGTGTCTTGTCTTTGATATGAATAATTACTGTGGATTAAGAACAACTTATAGATCTTGCCTGAAGACTTTTGTTAGCTTGGATTCCTTTGTCTCTCACTTTGCGCACAGCACCGAGTCTTTCAGACCTAATGTTTCCCTTCTAAAGATATTACCCACAGATTCAGAGTTTCACTCTGAGAGAGAGTATAATGGTGACAATTATTTTGAGGATTTGGAGACCCTAGATTTTGCAGATCTACGAGTCAATATTGTCACGTCTACGTTGCACTTGGTACCATCATTGTGGGAGTTTATCAAAAGAACACTGTTCTGGGCCTATTTTCGAAGTCGTCTGTTTTTCTTGTTACCTGAAATATTGGTGCCCTCGAGCTCAAACCTTGTGATGAGGATAATTTTGGATTCTGTAAAAAATCGTCAACTTTACCGATCTCCAATCTTTGACGTCCTCGAGTGTGCACAATATATTCCCTTTTATGCTGACTTCCCTTTATTGCTCAACTGCCCACATCTTGATATGTTAACCGAGCTTACAGATGACAGAAGGCGCAGAGGTATCACCAATTCCCTCCGTAAACAATTACACAGAATAGGAGCGGATACAATTCTTGGATTGCTCATGACTCCCTCGTGCGATGAGGAACCTACAGTCTTAGGTAGAAGCGTTACGCATGAAAGATTTAGGCTGTTTACGTTTTGTGTGTGTGCTTCCCTCTACTGTGTTATTAACATAAGTTACCAGGCATTCTTTGGAAATATCAATTGTGATGGCACAAGAAATACGGTGCTAGCCATCCTGTCCGTTGGATTCTGTTTGTTACAACCTTTAGCACTGATGGTTTTACTCCGTTTGATAGAAGTTCCAGACTTTGTACTTGAAGCTCCACGCCTGGCAACTTTGCCTGGTGATCTGGATTGGCATCTGTACAGAAAGTACAAACAATTCCGTTCCAATGTCTGGCTATGGCGCTAACTTGGCATAATGCCTGGCCCTTAGTCCAAGTCGCCTACTTTATCCAAAGTCCATACGCTAGCAACTACCACACAGCCAGCCTCAGGTAGTCTCCAATTTCCCTGGTTTCAAGGTACAGTTTCCAATAAAGTTTCCGCTTAGAAGCGCCTTGACGTACAATTATTATGGAAGGTCTTCCCCATTCCAGGCAGGAAAACTCGTTTATAAACAGCTGGTGATCCGTAAGAACTCCCTGGAAAACAGCTAGTCAGTTAACAGATACCAAATCCCATGGCAGATCGTCGCAACATCCCAAGACAAAGACGTCCTCGAATGATCGAAACGAGCTGTTTGTTTTGATTGAATGTGCTCAACCTGCACTCCAGTTCCACAGGCCGCTATACCGCAGAAGACTCGATTTTTATCTCTTTGATTATCACCAGCAAAGAGTCTTAGAGAATCCTCGACTCGCCCTGAATCCACTTGCTGACGATGAGAGATGGTTGACATACTTTATGGACGTTTTGTTGCTGGCTTTCTGCTTCACTGTGGGTAGATGGGTATTGGATATGATTATCCATGTTCTGATTATTCTCACAGCTTTGGGTACGCCAAGTGTGTACATTTTCTTTCTGTCGGTGGTTCTATATCATAAGTGGATTTTGTAACTGGGCGTAGTTGATTAATTAGTTTATACCATGTTTATTCTAAGCGTAGATGTGGCGATCTTGTAGCTTGAAGACTTAGATTGAGAAGATGGTATACCTGTAATTTCAGTAGAGAGACATCCAAGCAGTACAAGGAACGGTTTCTATATGCATTATGGTATTAGTTTGGTAGTATGTATGAATATCTGAGCGTCTAGAATATTGTAAATGCAGATATATTGACATGCCAGTCCTTGTGCTTGTTTGAGACGATCAAAAAAACTTCATTTCTTATCGATCTCATTCCAGAATTCAGTTCTTCTAGCCCAAAGCTCATCGACCCAGCTCTTGACTTCATCGGTCTTGACACTGGATCTAGCGCTCCAGAATTGGTCAAGTCTTTTTTCACCTTTGAACTTCTTTTCGTATTCAAAACTTTGGACCAACATCTCAAATTTATCAATGTCCTTAACGTATCTTGCCTCCAAAGTTCTGATCTCTTCATAGTCCAACCAGTATTGTAGGATCTCTTCACCGGCTTTCTCATCATACTTCTTGACCAAGTCACTTAGGTATAAGATGGTGGCGTATTCACGACGATGCTTTTCTTCTTTGGTGACTGGATCAAAAGGAGTAATATCACCGACTAATGACTCGGCAATATCATGTATAAGAGCGATCTTGGTACATTTACCAGTGTCGACTTTTGGATCAGTGATCAATAAGGTGGAGACACCCATTCTGTACATGTGATCAGCGATGGATTCACAATCATCGATCCCATGATCAACCCAACCGGTTCTTCTCTGAGATTTCAACAGGGAGACGATCTGGAGAAACACAAGGACGTAGTTGATCTTGCCGTTTTCCTTAGGAGTCAGGATCTCCTTGACGTGTTCAGGGATAGCGGCTTCCACAGTCCATTCTGGAGTGGATTCAGTCATGTTGATAAGATTAGTGGTGGTTTGATGGAAAGATGCAGTGTGAACGAGCGGTTTTTGGTGGTAAAGCTTAGTTGGTGGGCTAAGGAAGCTGATTGGGTGGAAGCAGAGGCAGCGAGTGTTCTTGAGGATCTTTGAAGACTTCGAATAAGCATCGAACCACTCAAAACTTCCCACGTTGAAAATTTGTTCTTGTTTGTTTTGATTTCGGTATTTTCGATGCGATTGCTGCCCGAACCGATTTTGTTACTAAGGCAGATTTTTCACTGGCGGCAAATTCTGTAAATAATACCCAAAGAGGAAAGTACTAGCAAATTAGCGTCTAAAGAGGCTCTATCTGTACAGTATATATTCGTTGACTAAGTATTTGTAAATCATTATTCCTTTATTAAAAGTTATGTTCAATTTAAGCAACTAATTCAACAACACCACCAGCAGCTCTGATTTTCTTTTCAGCTAATTCAGAGACAAATCTGGCCTTGACAATGACTGGAACGTTTGGTAAACGACCCTTGGCTAGAACTTTACCGTAACCAGCAGCTAAGGTGTCGATGACTGGGGCAGCGGTCTTAGAAGCAGAGGCTAAGTATTGTTCTCTCTTTTCTTCTGGAACTAAAGTCCATAATTTGTCCAAGTTTAAGACTGGTCTCCAGAAGTGGTTTTGTTGTTTGTGGAAGTATCTTTGACCAACTTTACCGAAGTAACCTGGATGGTATTTATCTAAATTGGTTCTGTGGTGATGTTGACCACCAGCTTTACCTCTACCACCCGGATGCTTTCTGTGTTTACCAACACGACCTTTACCGGCTGTTGATGAGTTAGTATTTCATGTTCTAGGGTTTGTGAGTGTAACAATCTGTGCCATTGGAAGTGGTTGTGTGAAGGATTGGTTGTGTTTCTGATGTTTCGTGATGTCTTTGGGTACTTTGGGAGTACTCTTCACTGAAGGCTTGGAAATCGGTGAAAACTTGGGTCTAAACGATGGGATCTTCTAGGTTCTTGCTTCTCTGTACTTCAAATGATGGCACTCTTGATTCTGATATTCTCTATGTCCCTCTTTTGATAGATATCCCTTCTTTCTTAACACATTGAAAAATTTCTATTAGCCATTGGAAACTCCCTTTACAAAACCTCCATTCCAATGAACACGTATGACTGCACCCTCTGTTGTCTGTGCATCACATACCTGAGACGTGACCTCTGTGTTTTCTGGTTTTAGTTAATCTGGTAGGCATCTTTGATTGATTCTACTGTTGATGGTCTTTTTAGTATGTGAGTGTAAAACTTTCCAATTAATGTTTTTTGAAAAAACTGGCAGAGTCCCAGAGGCCACTAACTAAGGGGCCGTGTGGCGCTTACCAGGCGGAAATTCCCACTTTCGCGAAAACTGTTTCCAGTGCGTGTGTGGATTTGGCGGTGTCTTCGCGAATTTTCAGCGTGAAAAATGTGGCCCGGCAAAAATGTTCGGGTGTTTGTCAAAGTGAGCCCTATCAGAAGGCACGTGACTCATGGGAACAGAAGTTCAACCCTAATCTTAACAGAGATCGCTTACTTCACTTACAGCTTTGTGCATAAACTTTACTCTTTTTGGTTTTCTCTATATAAACAATTGTGTTGATCTAGTCCACTCGCAAGTTCCAGACTTCTTCATAAGTGTGACGACCTTTTGTCTCTGGCACCTCTGTCTTTAAGAACAATGCAAACAGACCACAGATCACTGCGAAGATCAGGTAGACGTATCCACCGATCCATGAATTGATGATAGGGAATAAATAACCAACCAAGAACGTAGAGATCCAGTTCACCACCGTACCGTAACTCTGTGCTGCGCCTCTTGCCTCGACTTGGGTCACTTCTGGGATCATTAAGAATGGGATCGGGCCTAGACCAATAGCGAACGATGCAACATATGCAAATGTAGCAATGACGGAGATGGATGGGATCTCTTTCAGGATCCCTATGGACATCAACACTGAGCAGAAACCCATGATAGACACAGAGGTTAATAGACATGGGACACGGCCATATTCATCAACGAAAGGGGCAGCTAGGAACGTTATCACTGCGTTCCCTAGTGAGATCAGACAATTGATCAACACGGCGTGTTTAGGCACGAGTTTTCTAATGGTGTTGACACCGTAGAAGATGATGGAGTTGATACCACAGAATTGTTGCCCCGATAAGATGGTTGTGACAACAATCAAGGAGTTCTTAAAATGTGGGTCCTTGACGTATTGTAACAATGTAGCATTGGCCTTCTGTTGTGGTGGGTCGGCTTCTAATAACGGTTCAGAACTGCCTGTGCCATTGTATAGTCTGATCTCTTCATCCACGGTGGCGTTGTTTCCCCTGAGTCTGACAATGACTTTTCTAGCCTCATCAACACGGCCTTTTGAAGCCAACCATTTTGGACTCTCGTCAATGAAAAACACAGCAACAACGTTCAACGCACCAATGACAGCACCAATGAACAATAACCATCTCCAATCGATGTCGTTCGCCCATCTGATAGCCAACACCTGTGTCAATAATATTCCCAAATTGATAGCAACTTGGTTCATAGATCCTAAGAACCCCTTCAATCCATGAGGACTAATTTCATTGATCAATAGCGGCGTTACAACGATACCGCTCCCAGCACCAAGACCAGACACAAATCTCCCAATGCACAGCCCCAGGTTGTTATTGGCAATGGTCTCTATCAAACTACCAATGACGAAGATGACCCCGTTGAAGATAGTAGCCTTCTTTCTCCCTATCAATTGGGCCAATGTACCGGCATAGAAGGAGCTGACTAGCCCACCAATGGAGAAGATTGAAGTAGCGATACCCAGCTGCTCATCAGACATTCCCAGGCATTGGACTCTGCCCTGTTTATGGAAGAAGGAGTCCTCGTAGGCCCTGCCTGGGACAGGATTGCTGATTTGACAGGTAAGGACGCCCCCAGGCCCGTTCAACTCGGACATGTGGTAGCCGTACTGCACGGAGGCAAAGCACGCCACAGCAGTGGTGAGGATCAACTGGCGAGACCACTGTCTGTCGCTCATTCTCGGTGGCAATTGGTGTGAATAGCGGTGGTTGTAAAGAGTGTTTTTAGTGCGCCTTGGTTTTTATTGTCTTGGGAAAAAATGCACCTCCACAAATTAGTTTGACAGGAAAGTGATCAGGTACAGATTAACAGCCAAATAAACACCGCAAAATGAGCCAGAAGAAGATCGACTGGGACAACGTCGAGGCATTGAACCAGAACCAGCGGTTCCACTTGCACCCGACTTTGAGGCTGCCTCTGATCGCAGTGATGGCCGGTGGGTACGGTCTTATCAGGGGAGCCAGGACAGAGTTCAGGGCCACGGCAGACAGGTTCCTCGTGGAGAACTCACACAGGCTGCCAACGACGAAAGGGGGCTGGTACTTCTACCACAAGCGTAAGAACTGGGTCTGCTTGAAGAGTGCTGTCCAAGGTGGGCTAAAAACCGGTGTCAAGACAGGCTTGGTGGTGAGCACGTACTTCGGCACAGAGGCATTGTTGGACAGGATTAGAGGTAGAATTGACTTCTTGAACAGTCTGATAACGACGGTGGCGTTTGGTGGTGCGTATGCCAACTATTTTGGCCTGAGCAGGTTTGCCTCGAAGAAGCTGGTTAGAAATGGTGCTGTTATAGGGTTGTTGAGTGGGGTTGTTCAAGATGTCATGATAAAGGCAAGAGGTGGCAACGTGTGGTATGTTGATAAGATCCAGTCTTTGTTGGGTTATGGTGCTAAGAAGGAGTCTTTATCCTGAGAGTTTGTGCTATTTTGGCGCCTAATAATTTGTTTATATCAATACCTTGCATTGTTCATTAGATCACTTGGATGTAGTTTGATTAGTCGCTACAATAGAAGCAATACTGAAAGGTCTTAGCTCTGTCAGGTTCTCTGTTTGGTTACAATCTAGCCCTACTAAAGTCATCTTGTATATATCAATCAACATCTATTCTTCTTCCTCATCCTCATCCAAATCATACACAGGATAATTCAGTATAACAGCAACACCAGTGATCTGATCCAATTGGACCCCCGACTCATGCAAACTTGAGAAAATAGTGACTTCACCACCAGAATTCTTCACAATCTCACTCAATTCGATATAGTGCTTTCTAACACCCAAGTCATCGCTTCTAAACAGCGAATCTGTCAACAACAAGTTCTTCACGGCACCCATGTTCACGGCTTTCTCCACTTCAGCAGGACCATACCATGCCTTCCCGTCATCAGCGTTCAGTGCCTTGAAGAATTCATCCAAGAGAAGCACGTCTTTGGCAAACTTTGTGTTTGATAGTTGTCTTTGTACTTCTGGGTTCTTCAACACTTCGTCAAGACCCTGTAGGAACCCCGTGGAGCTATGTGTGACCAGGAACTTGGATTTAGATTGTAGTATCTCCTTATCGTTCTTCAACGTGGCAATGTGGAAGATCTTGTCAAATAGACCCTTAGCGGTGAAACCTGGGGATGCCAAAATGATAGCCTTCAATTTCAACACTGGTAAATCACGCAGCAATGTTTCGCTCACCGTCTCATAGAACTTCTCTAATGATTTATCATGTGATGAAGAATCGCCTCTTTTCTTTCTAGGTATGCTCTTTTCGACTTTTTGTCTCAATACGGTCATATTCTCAGTGATCAGACAGATATGTGCCACACCTTCTTGCAACACCACCGCACCGACTTCAGCTTTCTCTTCGACATTACAGCTCTTGTTGATCAAGTCCAAATCGATATCATCCCAATTATCCTTCGTCAAAGTGAAAGGATATTTGAAATCCAATTCTGCAGTGTGATATGTCCCCACAGGCACATCTTCAACGTCATTAGTGACTTTCCCTCTGATTCTCATGTTCTCATCACTCGGGTCGAATTCCACAGATTCAACGGATAGTGTCAATCTTAGCAATTTCTTCTCGACTTTGGCCTTGGACCCCTTTGCAGAATCTGATTTCTTGATGTTACGCATGGTCTTTAATGTGATTTCATCCTGCTTGTGGATCAGGTTGTACAAAGTGAACAAGTCTTCCTTATCCTCTGGCACAAGGGTGATTGAGCCGGATGAGTCCTTTTCAAAATGTTGGGAAACGAGCTTCATTATGTGGTTATTGAATTGGAAAGGGGAGTTATGAGTTGAATGGTTGATGGTTCAAATTCAATTTTGCTCGGACTTTTTTTTTTATTATGAGCTCATGTCAAGATGAGATGAATTCGATTTCGATTCAGTCAACTCGAAGATTGAGCTGTTTGGTAGGCAGTCTAGGTCAATTGACTTGATATGGAACTTCGATCTCAAACACATAATCGTCCCCGCTGAATAATGTTCCTAAACGTGGTAAACTTGAAGTCTAGTTCGTTAGCTATACCTATATCCTGTTACTAGCAGTACAACCCAAGTCAACGCTCACTACTACACAACTATTCAGAATCATTATGTGCTCATTCTATGGTGGCATAAATATCAAAGCTTGATTTCCTCTAACGGACACAAGCGTTGACTAAAGTGGCAACCTTGAAGGATTCACCCTTTTCGTTAGTCAATTTAGCATCTGGTTTACCTTCTTCTTTGAAGATGACTTCCAAATCGGCATTAGTGGTGAAACCTGGTTGGATCTGTTCCCAGATCTTCTTCTTTGGGTTCAATTGTTTCTCTGGGGTACCGTTGTGACCAGCAAAGAAAACTTTATCACCGGCCTTGGCACCAGCTGGTGGTTCAACGAATTCAACAGCACCGTGGTCCTCGTCAGAACCACATAGAACCATGGCGGTGGATTTGATACCTCTCATGGTGACTGGTTTCAAGTTGGCAACGACAACGACGTAACGGCCTTGAAGGGCTTCTAATGGGAAGTATTTGACCAAACCTGAACAGACGGTTCTTGGACCTTCTTCATCACCACATTGGATGGTGGAGACGTATAGGGAGTCAGCGTCTGGATGTTTGACGGCCTTTTCGATGTAACCGACACGTAAGTCGATTAGAGCTGGTGATGGTGGTAATTTAGCTTCAGCTTCCTTCTTGGCTTGTTCAGCAGCTTGTTTGGCCTTCTTTTCCTTCTTGGCCTTGGCAGCTTCTTCTCTCAGTTTCTTTAGAGTTTCTTCATCTGGTTTACCACCTTTTTGTTTCTTTTCCTTCTTACCTTTGCCTTCTTCAGGTTGGGCTTCGGCCTTAGCGTCCTTAGCTGGAGCAGCAGCCTTACCATCTTTAGCATCCTTCTTTTCCTTCTTCTTTTCCTCACGTGGGACTTGGACGGTGAAGTCGATAACGACCTTATCTTCAACAGAGACCAAAGTGTTTTGGACCAAGTCGACCCATCTTAGGATATGACGTTTTGAGTCATAGTCAGCAGAAGTGTAGGCCTTAGCAATTGGGTAGACCTTAGCAAAGACTTTCAAGTCAGCAGCAGAAGGTTTGTTGCCTAGGACGTAGGTTTTGGATCTCAAGGTGTCGTTCAATTGCTCAATACCTTCTGGGAATCTCTTTGAAAGGGTTTCCCATTGTGATTCTAGAGCTTGTTCTTCCTTGGACAGTTGAGCGAATTTGGAGGAATCAACCTGTGATGTTCGTTAGTCAGCGCTCAAAATTGACACAATAGGGTAAATCGCCACTCACGGATTCGATCTCTGATAGTGACAGTTTCTCAAAAGAGGCAGTTAAGTCGGACATTTTGGTGAAGAGACAGAAGTTGTTCACTAATGTGCGCCAAAGCTCAAATTTTTTTTTCTGGATCACCGAAAAAGTCGGGAGCGTTAAAGTCGACTCCACAAAATAGCTCTTCACCAAATACATAAGCACTATTCCAGCAAACACCACACGATGCCCGAGCAGAAGAGACGCAAGACGGCCAGGGCGTGCAACCACTGCCACAAGGCGCACATGACCTGCGACGACGGGCGGCCCTGCCAGCGCTGTGTGCAGCGGGGCCTGGGCGACTCCTGCGTGGACGCTCCCAGAAAGAAGAAGAAGTACCTGATGGACGTCCCAGACTCCCTCGAGACGCCGCCTCCGCAGTCCCAGGACGCCACGCCCGTGCACATGCCCAAGACCGAGAGCCCGGCCGCCGCTGTCTCGCCTCAGACCCACCACCAGCACCAGCACCACCAGCACCAGCACCACCAGCACCAGGTCAGAGCCAAACCGGCCACCATCGAGGCCTTCCAGTACAACGAGCCCCATCCCCCACACAAGCAGAGCCGGTCCAAGTTCCTGTCCAACGCTGCCAACAGCGAGTACTCCATTCTGAGCGATATCCTGAAACAAGAAGACTGGTACAGTAATGGGAACAACCACAATGTCCAATCCATGAACGCTTCGGACACAACCCTGTCCCCGCCATCATTGAACAGTGTTCGCCAGTATGACCACACCAACCTCAGACAAGGGTCCACACACTCGATGTATTCAAAGACCTCGGACACTCCAACACCAACAGCCACGCCTACGAATTACGATATCTACAGTGTCCATAAGCAGGGGAACAAGATCATCAATCAATACATGCTGGGTTGGATCCAAGACCAAACGGTGACATACCCAGAAGTGATGAAGTCGATTCAAGGTGACTCCTCAATTGAACAACAGCATTTCCACGAGTCTGCAAACTCAAAGGATCAAGTGACCAAGGCTGCTCTAAGTTTCTCCATCGCTGTCAATGACAACTCTGATCAAAGTCCCCTCACATCTCAAGCTGAAGAGACACCATACTGGGGGTTGAGATACAAAGAAGCAGAAGACATATATGCCAAAGTGAACAGACCATTCAGCTATACCCCTGGTTTCCACGATTTGATCCGTTACTTACGTCAAAGATTCGACCGGAAAGATTTGATCCAGATGGCCAAATCCATGGCTTCATACAGACCTTCATTCATCGCCTGTACCAACACTTTGAAAGAAGAAGATCTGATCTTCATGGAGCAATGCTTTCAAAGAACATTGTTGGAGTATGACAAGTTCATTTCAATCTCAGGGACACCAACGATCGTGTGGAGACGTACCGGTCAAATTGCCTACGTGAGTGAAGAGTTCTCGATCCTTACTGGCTGGACCAGGGATCAACTGATGCAAAAGACCACGTTCATTGTGGAATTGATGGATGACCACTCGGTGATTGAATACTTTGATCTGTTCTCCACTATCGCCTATGGTGACTTTAAGGCTGCCACAATGGGGAGTTGTACGCTATTAACCCCCGACCTAACGAAATTGAAAACGACTTGCATTTGGACTTTGAAAAGAGACGTCTTTGGGATCCCTATGATGATCATTGGGAACTTTTTGCCGATCCTTTAACGATACTATGTACTATATTTTAATCACATTCACGACTTTTTTTACACTACACTCGTATAATAACTTAGTAAAACCAAAAATTCCTCCCATTTATAAAGATAAAGACAAAAACCTGAACAGTGCACCGCAGGGGGTATATCTATTGAGCCAAGATACTCTTGACAAACTCAACATAGTCGACATTACCATCTTTGGTGACGTTAACACCTTTCAACAATTCATCAACTTCAGAATCTGACAATTTTTCACCAATGGAAGTCAAGATGTATCTCAATTCACCGACACCGATGTAGCCGGTGCCTTCTTTGTCAAAGACTTGGAACCCCTTGATGTATTCTTCCGGTTCGCCTAATGGTTTGAAACCATCTGGTCTGTTGATGATTTGGACATAAGTGTCGAAATCTAAATCACCAGAGATTTGGCCTTGTAATTCGGAAATCTCCTGTAAAGTTGGGTTTTGGCCCACGGCACGAAGCAAGTCGCCTAGAGCATCTGGGGAGACCTTACCGGTACCCTTTTTGTCGAATAAGGAGAAGGCGTCTTTGTAAGTTTTAGTGTTTGCGGACTAGGGAATGTTAGTACTGAGACCTTCTCTGGGATCGCATCATGAACAGCATGATCTGGGCCAATATTGGGGCCTTAACACCGAAGAAAAGACGCATAGTGACAAACCAGACACCTAGAGTTCCATGTGACACGTCAAATACGTACCATCTTGTGTGTTTTTTCAAGCGTTCCTGACGTTTAAAGGCTTTTCCTTCTAGCTGTCTTGTTTGTCGAAGGTTCATTTTTTGTTTTTGTTTACTTTTCGTGTCAGTTTCGCGAATTCGCGGAAGCCTTAAATTTTTGCGCCTCCCGGCAAATCGGTTTTGGCCGGATCGGGTAATTTTGGTGCACGTGATGGATCTGGAGAATTGGGTATATGAGGTTAATTTAGAGGTTGGAAGGGCTGATAGTGGTCTATAGGGGCAATTTTGCACTAGCTGAGCTATCACTTTGTAAAACTGGCTTCTTTTGGCTCGAAAAGTGGGACTTTATTATGGTTCTATGAGCTGAGTTAACCTTACGTCGTACACCGAGGTGAGTTTCTCTGATGCCTATCACGAAGGATCTAGGAGGTCCATTCCATAAGAAAACCAGAATCGGTGCCTAGTGCCTAGTCAGCAGGTCACACCGACTTTAGTCTCTAGAGCCTTGCACTCTTTACTGTGGCCGCCTATTTCTTCTTCCTCATCTCATCTCATCGCTAAAATCGAAAAAAAAAATCATATATGATTAAACGTACCAGAACCCATTGTCTCCTATGTCTTCCATCGCCAATTCACAAAGGTTTTCAGTGACCAAGACACAATTGCCACCCTGTGCTCTGCGCTATCACCCCTCCATCCCGGATCTGGTCTTCCTGGGGACGTACCACCTGGATAAACCTACCGGTATACGGACAGGCTCCATCGAGATCTATAAAGATGTTGACAATAAACTGGAGTTTATCACCTCTGTGGAATCCGACAGTGCCATTTTGGACTTGAAATTCGACCCTTTTGACGATGAGGTGATATACACTGGTGGGTCTACCGGTGATTTAAAGATCTGGAAGTATGCAAATGATGAGTTGACATTAATACATAAGGCCCAACTGTTTGAGAAAGACGTCCTGATTACTTCAGTGATAACATCCCAAGTCCACAGGGGGAAGTTATTACTAACGACTACTGATGGTTATGCGTCGCTCGTACAAGTGGATAATGGCTCTGTTTCCGAACCAACGTGGTTGGAAACTCCTCATGAACAACAATGCTGGACAGGTGTCTTTGGTAACTATGCTGAACTATCACAAGTGGTCTTCACCGGTGGTGACGACGCTGCATTGATAGCGCATGATACACGTACACAGATGTCCATCTTCACGGCGAAGCGAACCCATGAGGCCGGGGTCGTTGCCATTCAGACGTCACAACCTGGTGATCATCATGGTCGCTATGCATGGAATGAACAAAACCCTTATGATATTTGGACCGGGTCCTATGATGACAATCTGAGAGTGTTGGACTTACGTTGCATCCCTGGTTCAGGTTTGATACAGGGTCTTCCTCCCAAAGTCATTGAGAAAGTTGGTTTGGGCGGTGGTGTTTGGAGATTCCAACCAAGTCCTGTTCAAGGTGATGATAGATTGTTGACTTGTTGTATGTATGACGGTGCTAGAATTATAGAGAAAGAACCTGTCAAAGTTGAGAGATACTTCAAGCAAGAACACGAGAGTATGGTTTATGGCTGTGATTGGAACCCATTAAACCCTGAAAAAGTGGCTACTTGCTCCTTTTATGACAACATCTTACAGATCTGGTCCCCTGACTTGACAGAATAAAAATTTCACGCCGCGTACGATGATTAGTTCACATTATGTATTGACTTGTCTCTCTATTCGTTATCAGCATTATCCTCGATGAACTTCTTCAATTTCTCCCATTCGACTTCACCTTCTGGATTAGCCTTCAATTTCTCATCGATATACCAGGCTTCAGGCAATTGTTTTCTCACAGCAACGACAGAAGGAATGTTCTTGACACCAAATCTCGCAATCAATTCCCTTGTACCAGGTTCATCAGTTTCTATATCCACCATGTTGACCTTCTTGTCCGTCTCGTAGGCAATGATACGTTGCAGGGCACCGGTGACCTTGTTACAGTATGGGTCGCCTCTAATGGTGAAATTCAATAGTAGTGGTCTCTTTATCAACAACAGGTCGTCCAGCTCGTTCTCAAAGCGCACAGGGAGGAAGATTCTGTTGCCCTGTTTGGTGGTGGCCGGTGGGTCCAGGACTTTACGAGGCGTCCACCAGAAGTTTCTCGAGGCAATTGTGGCAGCTCCCACTAGTATGGAGGAGCCAATGAGGATCTGCTTGGATGTGAGTCTTGTGGTCATCATTGGGGGTTGGGTGGGTGGCGTTTTAGTTTGGTGAAGTGGGGATAAGTCCAAGTTTTCATGTGTTTGCTACTAAATTTTGAAAACCTGGGGCATAACCGAGTCTCGAGATGGTCTGGACATAAATGGAGCGATGAGCTGGTGGTTGTGCTGGAATGGAGCTTTGGAAGTGGCACTTTACTGTCAGAATACAACACTAAAGAGACGCCCTCGCCACTTTCCCAGGCAGAAAACACCACCACTCCGGCTTTACAGCCGGCCTCTCGCCTGCTTACGTATACCAGTACTAATGCTTACTAAGATGCTCCGAAGTGTGGAAGTCTCTGGAAACTGGGCTCTTCTGGCTTATAATCGTCCGTTTCCCTCCATTTAAAAACGTCCACTGGACTCTCAGCAGTGCCCTGTCCCAGATCACCGTCTTTTTGTGTCACTTTCTAGAGCTCTGCGCACTGTGGAGCCATTTTCCAATTTCCCACCTAATCATCGGCTATCGAGACACCACACTTTTTCGCCATTAGTGATCAGTGAGAAAAAAAGTCCGTCGAACTTGACTCTTAACAATAAGAACGTCATCCACGCCACCCATCCAACCCCCGAGACTGGCCACAAACATAGACAACGCCGCCCACAGGCATAGAACACTTCCACACTTTGCTCATACTTCTTTCTGAGCCCCTTCACTGCTCAAAACACTAGAGACATCCACTCCGGGAAGAACCATACAACCCCAGATCACAGCACAATGCAACATCCACAACCGAAATCCTTCGTCGAGGACCTCTCACTGGTCTCCCCAGCCATCACCCCGTCGTCCTCCGTGAGCTCCACGCCGGCACCGATCCCAGTGAGCACCCCTACCGATGCCATAACACAGGAGAAGAGACAACAGCTGCCAGACACATTACCACAGGTGAAGTGTATGGCCAGAGCTCGTATCCCAACAACAACGGGCCACGACATATTCCTGCACCTGTACACCAACAACATAGATAACAAGGAACACCTTGCCATTGTGTTTGGCGACAAGATCCGCTCCAAGACGCTGTTCAAGCATTATGAAGGTGAGACCCAAAGCGATAGAATGACCCGTGGTGCCTACGTGGGCAAGCTGAGACCAGGTCGTACAGTTGCCGACAAGGACGACGTCACTGGTGAAGAAATCACCTTCGATGAAGAAGGTAACGCTATACAGAGCTCCGCAGTTGAAGATACCCTGGTGAGAATCCATTCTGAATGCTACACTGGTGAAACTGCATGGTCTGCCCGTTGTGACTGTGGTGAACAATTCGATGAAGCTGGTAGAATCATGGGCAAAGCCGGCAGCGGCTGCATAGTCTACTTGAGACAAGAGGGTCGTGGGATCGGTCTAGGTGAGAAATTGAAAGCCTACAACTTACAAGATTTAGGTGCTGACACAGTCCAGGCCAATTTACTACTTCGTCATCCAGCAGATGCAAGATCTTTCTCCCTAGCCACAGCCATACTACTAGACCTGGGCCTAACAGACATCAAACTATTGACAAACAACCCAGACAAGATCGTGGCCGTTGAAGGTAAAGACCAATTAGTCAAAGTTAAAGAAAGAATCCCAATGGTCCCATTGGCTTGGAAAGGCGATAAGGGGATCAAGAGTAATGAAGTTGACGGGTACCTAAGAACAAAGATTGAAAGAATGGGTCACCTGTTACAAAAGCCTATTGATATATAGTTTTGAGTTTTTATTAACGTCCTAATGAATATAAAATGAGGATTTCATGATTAATCACTAGCATATAATTTGGTGTAATCATGCGTTTGTATATTCAGTACGTGCTGGTCTTCACGATGTCTATGACCGATCTCGAATTAGAGTTCTCGTTCTGCAGTGTAAAGATCGATGCGCTGTTTAAAATCCT
Source organism: Taiozyma rabaulensis (assembly GCA_030574855.1). Taxonomy (NCBI): domain Eukaryota; kingdom Fungi; phylum Ascomycota; class Saccharomycetes; order Phaffomycetales; family Wickerhamomycetaceae; genus Taiozyma; species Taiozyma rabaulensis. The sequence continues at coordinate 242,599 of JAJMFP010000176.1, forward strand.
TTTCTATTTGCTACTATATAACTTTCAAACAGATCTCCTAGCTCTTCAGTTAAACTTTTGGTTGAGTGTGCTTTTCAAGTCATATCTATCAGATCCAGCAGACGTACTCTCGAATTCC